>VZSC01010752.1:77580-168743 GCA_013398225.1 Steatornis caripensis
GTGAGGAAAGGCTGAGAGAGCTGGGTCTGTTCAGCCTGGAGAAGAGAAGACTGAGAGGGGATCTCATCATTGCTTATAAAGATCTAAAGGGCGTGTGTCAAGAGCATGGGGCCAGTCTCTTTTCAGTGGTGCCCAGTGACAGGACAAGGGGCAACAGGCACAAACTGGAGCACAGGCAGTTCCACCTGAACATGAGGAGGAACTTCTTTACTGTGAGGGTGACAGAGCACTGGCACAGGCTGCCCAGAGAGGTTGTGGAGTCTCCTTCTCTGGAGATATTCAAAACCCACCTGGGCACTTTCCTATGCAACCTGCTCTAGGCCAACCTGCTTTAGCAGGGGAGTTGGACTAGATGATCTCCAGATGTCCCTTCCAACCCCTACCATTTGGTGATTCTGTGATTTCCGAGGTTGAAATTTGTCTGATTGCTATCTATACATACCTGCCAGGTTGGCATATTGAGTATCAACCAATGAAGTGTCTGTGGTTTTGAAACTCTGTTTGATCCAATAGCCATTGAAGCCATCACACAGAATGAAAATAAAACTTGTTGCCTAAGAAATCTGATCACTTTCTTCAGGCTAAAATTCCAGAGTCTGGTGGCTCCTACCTTTTCATCAAAAAAGCGGTTGCTCTATTGCTGCATGTTGTTCCATATTATTCCATGTCGTTCCATGCCCTTGTACTCTGGTATGTATTCTGATTTTAATTTTTGTCATCAATATGCTTCTGCCTGGGGAATTTATTACTAGAGACTTACAGAACTTGCATCCTGGTTATTTTAAGCATATATGGGTAGTAGCAGTCATGGAAGCTTCTCAGATTAACAAAGATGCTGTGAAAACACTTCCAACAGCACAAGAATGCGCAAGAATCTCATGCGCAAGAATGCCGCTGTTTAAAAACTCTACCTATGATAACATTTCCAAAAATAACATTTCACCAGCGTTACACGTGAGTAGCACAATACTCTCCTGAGAAACTTGTAAACATCATACCCATGTTACCAGTGGTGTGACGGACATCACATCATACTGCACCAGGTCTAGGCATAACTTTTTGCAAAGGCAGTATTTTATTTCAGCTTCATAAATGTAAATGAAGTCTAATAGAGGATATCTTCTCAAGCAGGCTAGTATAATAATAATAACAACAACTCTCTGTGACATCAGCTGTCGTACAATGACTGCACCTTTACCTGTTGGTCAGCTGAATAACATCCAGTTGGGATAAATTCTGTGTTATTTTGACTGATAGACTCCTATAGGAGAGCTCTGAATTGAGGCAGAGACCTTTCAAGCTCTAGCTATTTTAGTAATCATTTAAAACAATCAATTATGCTTGACAAAACTCTTCTTATGTATTTCATATGGGTGAACTATTTTGGCATAATTATCATAAATCTTTAAGAGAAAGGGAAAACATTAACAATATACATATGCACTCTTATTTATAAACAGTCATCTCCTTTACAGGCCATAGAATGCATGCTTTAAATCTATGCTACCATCATAATTGTCTTTAAGCTGATGAGTCACTTGGTTTCCAGCTAAGACAGCTCAGTTTGTATAGCTGCCTGCTGGGGTAATGAGATAGGATACAGACACAAGCCACAATTTGCCCCTGAGATTTTATCAGGAATTGTTTTTAAATGCTCTTGTCACATTTCATATTAGCAAGAGTGCAATAAGAGTGGCTGAAATTAGGCCAGGTTCTCTGAGCATTGCCAGATAAGTCACTCCAGAGAGGAGATCAGATTTTTCTAGTTTGATTGTTCCAATGCTCTGGGCTTCTATCAAGTATTAAAACTGCCATAAGATGAAGCTGGTTTATTGCAGTTCTCTAAATTTGCTAGAACTATTGTTCTTCAGAGAATTTATAACACTGACAGCTATTAGATAGCCCTTTTTGCATAGTAGCCTGAAAAACAGGTTGGAATATCAAGTGTACATCTCTTCCCTATATGGATGCAATAATGCCCATACTGTAATAGTAAAGAATCAAAATTTGGCTCATAATCAACAAACTTGAGCAACATATTTATCTCATTCCCATCCTGACACAACTCCCCTATGCAGTCACAGCTGGTGGAAATTTGAAAACTGGGGAAGTAATGTAGCGGTGCACTGCCTAACCCCGAGCTGGGCACTCCAGGCAAATCCACTGCTCTCGCCCTGATAATCTCTTATCCTACAGGCTGATGAAAGAAGCGGGAAAGGCTCTAGCTACATTTACTGCCATCTTTCCAATTTCTCAGCAGTATCTTCACGTGAATGCAGCTTAGCTTACTTTGGTTGCGATCCTCTTTAATAAAAAAAAAAAAAATAATAATATCTCTGGTACAAGATTTTCTACCAGCCACTGTTTAAAATGCCCGAACCCTGAAAATGAGATATATTCAGATAGACATTATTATTTCATTGCAAAATGTCCCCACTGAAGAGACCTGAAATAGCCACCTAAGCTTCTGAACCTCCACAAAATCTTGGGTAGAAAACACGTTCACAGGATAATAACCTGTTTTCCACAGCAGCTTCCAAATTTTCTCTTCCATTATGTTAAAAGCCTCAGACAATTTGATCTTGCTAGGAATTCCCAAATGAGAAGCACAAATACAGTTAAAAGAAAGGAATGCTTTTAAATGAGAAAAGCTAAATATTACTTCAACATTTTTGAAGGTTTAAAGCTTTTTTCTCATTTGCTCTTGGCACAGTGCTTTATATAAAACAACAAACGTAAATATTTATTGCAAAGCCTGGTCTTGTATATCCAAAAATGTGAAGGATGATAGCCAAATGTCTTGTCAATTCACTGGGAGAGCCCAAATAGAAACAGCCCTCCTTTGTTGTGATATCCAGTGCATAATAATGGAGAAAACTCTCCTGCCAGAAAATAGCTATAATTTTCTTTTCTACTATCTTGGATCTGGCCCACACCATAGATAAGTGGTTAGTATGAAATATACAGTATTCCTAAGAATGCGTTTACTACTGCTTTCATTATCTCCAGATTTTCGTCAGACCATAAATGTGTTCTGAGGGCAAACGCTCAATACACAGGTAGGAAGGAGTCACTTCACTGAAAATGTTAGTATTTTCATACGATTTATGATATGAACTGCTATTTGCTGTGATTGTATGACCAATATGTATCCGACCAAGGATGAATGACAGTATTTAGAAAATAGAGACTAGTTTCTCTAGAGAAGCCATATCAACATTTTCTGTTTTATATTGTTTATAACTAAAAGATGTCAAGAAACAGTATCTAAAATATTCCATGGTGAAATCAGACTGGATTACAAACCAATGAGCTTATAATGGATTTTATGCTAAACTCACTAACCTGTGTCATGAAAAGGACAGGAATGATACTTCTTAAGGAAATAGCATTTTAAAGACTTCACATTAAAAAAATCCCTTGATATATTTATGTGGGATGGAATATTATTGAAACATCGCCTTCCTTGGGTGAATTGAAGCTGTTTGCAATTTCATAGCTGTCTACAGTACAAGAAAGAGATGGTCTTTCATTTTACCACAGTAAAATATAAGTCTTAAGGTGAATAAAAGAGCTTTTCCTGGAGCAACTGAACGTTGAGCGTTTTGGGAAAAGGTCAACAGGAGCAAACATTGCTGAAATAAACCCACTGAGTATCCTCCACTTTATCTTTTAGCAACTTTGTGAAGTGCTGACTAGTTGTAGTCACCTGATAAACCTTTGAGAAAGCACATGATCAAAGTACTAAAAGTACTTGAAACAGCACAGAAGTGTATGTTTGCGAACTTCCAAATAACTCATTTCACTGTTAAAGAAATAATTTAATTATGTCTTTCTACAGATGAAATATTTGGCAGATGAGTACATTTGCAACTATAAACACTGATAATTTTTTTATAGCAAGAAATACGCAAATTTTTTTTGTGGAAGGATAAATATATGAACTGACTGCTACAGTTAGGAAGCGGCAACGTTTTCTCTTTGTCTTTTAAAATGATCTCACAATTTCATTAGTCTCTTAATTTCCTAGACTAAAGCAAAACATCTTTTTCTTTTCCTGCCTGTATAATTACGAGGTTAACTAGAAACATACAGCTCAGCTTAGAAGATGGGAGACTAACAGCACTTCATAAAGCAAAAGCAATCTAAAATTACTTAGTGTTTGCTTTTCAGTCTACAATACACAAACACAACATCATCACCAGAGATTCAGCAAAAACTTGATCTTGCTACCACAGTTTAGACAGCATTTCCCCTTTAGACTTTAGCCAGACTAGATGGGCCCAATTTGATTTTTTGAAAAAATTTGAATTTTGAATTTAAATTTTGAGAATTGGAGTGTTGGTTTGAATATTGTCATGTTTGAATAGCGCTGTAGAAACTTGACTTACCTTTAAACAAACTTTCCTGAGTAGGAAGATAGTAGCTTGGAGTTGCTTGTTGAAACCCAAACTTCTGTTAAAGCCTTGAATGTCAGGGTGAACTACATCCTACAGCGATTCTTTTAGCTTACTTTTCAAGGGATGTAAAAGCTGTATGATCAAACACAGCAGTCTGTCCCCTGCTTTGTATCTCAGCAAAATTTGCCAGACTTAGGGATAACCGAGTTGTAACACCCCTTATGAGGAGACTAGACCAGACAGAGGAGCTCTACCCCTTCACAGAGAACATCAAGCCAAACTCCACTGTCACAACAAGGGCTGAAGAAGCCGGTGGGCCAAAACCTGGTAACACTTTTCTCTCTCAGCTTGCAGAGGTGAATCAGTCACCGTGTATTCGGAGACAAAGAAGCTGTTGCTTGTGGGGCAACCGTTTTCTGATGTACAGTCTGCCTTGTTTAGCACCTTCTAGTCTTCTCATGCCCCATATTTTACCCAATTACTGTTTATCTTCTCTTCTGATGAAATACTAAATAAGGCAAAAATCCTGCGTTCATTCTACCACAAATACCTGTGGTCTTCTGAAGGAATCACAGTTTTGCATGTTATCCATTTGTACTACACCAATTCTCTTTGATGGGTACAGATTTTTCTTCTTACACTTGGACCCTTGAGGACACCAGAGGAGCCCTGAAGTCTGTCAGCCGGTATTTCCGTTAAAATGACCCATCTGAGTCCCTCTGGAGATGCAAAACTGTTCCGTGTGGATGAATTCCAATCACTTCAATCAGGAGTTTGGGCTGAAACTGCTGTAGAAATGAAGCAGGGGCTCTGAAAACTATTCTAATCAAAGGATCTGTGATTTATAACATTTGTATTAAATTTAATCATACAGTTATGAGGCATTGAGATCACCTTTGAGATACATTTGGTTCATTATTCTAGTTCACTCATGTTTATCTTTAATTTCTTTCTGATTTCTCTCCAGGCACTCTGAAATGTAAGGGACTGTTGCTTTAACTGAGGACGCATTCACTCAGATAAAGAGACATCTTAGTAACTTGGCATTTTAAAGCTTATGTTCCAGAGCTATGAACAACTTTGGAAAGACAAGAAGTGCTATCCAAATAGAAAATTTTATCTGATGGGCACATTTTGGGATTAACAAAAGCATGGAAAGCTCATAGCACAGTCAGAAATGTGCAGCACAGGAAACTGAAGAAGTTTATTGATAGCAATTAAATTGTTAACTTCTGAAAAGAAGACATTATTCTTTGAATTTCAGATTTCCAAACAAGCTTGTTAATGAAACGATGTTTGGGTACTTCACATATTTGCATAGCTTTGGCAGAAATGGAGATGGTTGGAGACAATATGTAATAAGTAGAGTTTGCCATTTTTATTTTTGTTTTTCAAAAGTGCTTACTTGTTTTAACTTTTTAACATAAAAATCTGTAGCTCTAATAATCTTTGTAAAGCAACAACTGTACTACTTTGCAGGGATGTGAACTGTCTGGAAGTGTTAGACAAGATGTAATAACCATGCAATATCTGTCTCATCTCTCATTCTCCTCCGTTCTCTAGAGCCTGTAGCAGTAGTTGGACAGTGAATATTGTACGCTGTTGGGCTATATAAGGCTGGATGGAAAGGACAATGTCAGGGTAAAGTTGTTATATGTCATATCCCTGGACCAAAAGGTTGTGATATTTGCTTTCCCTCTGTAAGTCTTTCTAGAGACCATAGACTATTAAGATGTTTGGAGGAGGAGTTAAGCAGAACCCAAGCATCTAGTTTAAAAGTTGCAATCCTGGAGCTTCCACTGATTTGATGCATAGCTGTGAGAGATACATAAGCACATTGAGTAGCTCACATTTGATTTGTAGGCTCCCTAAAATTCAGTTTCTGTCACAGTCTGAGCAAATCGGAATGTATCTCTAAAGGACTGATGATCTAGAAATTAAACATTTTCTAGGGCCTGGTCAAGACGTGCTTCAAAATTGCCTAATGTATGAACTGGCCACTGAAAAAAAGTACAGTTGCTGCCTTTTCAGAGATGGTTGGGAGAGAAACAAAGATCCCTGTCCTTACTAAGATATCTAATGCATAGAGAACTTTGCTGGGGACATTGGCTTGTTGCTTTCTTCAGGAGGATGTTGAAACCCCTGTCTCCTATCTCGCCAAAGGACCATGCTTGCGTCACACTTATTGGCCATTTTGAGGAGTGGCGCTCCTCTGTTCCCATTAGTACTTTATGAGAATTAATTTAAGGTCGTAAGTCAGAGACAAAGCAAAGAAGGAATAAGGCTTGCAGTGGTACATAACTGGGAGGAGTAGCTGATACACCTGGGGTCTGTGCGGCCTTTCAGAGGGACCTTGACAGGATGGAGAAATGGACAAACAGGAATCTCATGAAGTTCAACAAACGGAAAGGCCAAGTCCTGGCCGTGGGGAGGAATAACCTTATGCACCAGTACAGGCTGTGGACTAGCTGGAAAGTAGCTTTGCAGAAAAGGCTCTGGGGATGCTGGTAGACAAGTTGGATGCCAGCCAGCAATGTGTCTTTGAAGCACATAAGGTCAAAAGCCTCCTGGGCTTAATTAGGCAGAGCATTGCCAGCAGGCTGAGGGTGGTGACCCTTCCTCTCTACTCAGACATGGTGAGACACATCTGGAGTGCTGAGCCCAGTCCTGGGCTGCCCAGGACACAAGAGACATGGGCATACAAGGTCAGCGAAGACGCGCAAAGATGGTTAAGGGCTTGGAGCAGTTGCTGTGAGAGAAGCTGTGAGAGCTGGGGCTGTTCAGGCTGGAGAAGAGAAGGCTCAAGGGCATCTTATCCGTGAGTATAGATACCTGAAGTGAAACTGTAAAGAAGATGGAGCCAGGCTCCTCACAGTAGTATCTACTGATAGGACAAGCGGTGACGTGCAAAGACTTAAATACAAGAAATTCTACTTAAATATAAGAAAAGATTTTCTTGCTGTGAGGGTGATCAAGCACTGGCATAGGTTCCCCAGAGAGGTTTTGCAGTCTCTGTCCTTGCAGATTCTCAAAACCTAGCTCAAAATGGCCATGGGCAACTTTGTCTAGCTGAGCCTGCTCTGAACAAGGATAGTTGAACTAGACAGTCTCCAGAAGCGCCTTCCCACTGCAACTCTTCTGCGATTCTGTTACAATCCAGCTCGGTGACCAGTTTATCACTTGTGGACTCTAGTCTTTGCTCCAAGGACTGTTTCTGTATTTACATTTCATAGGCCCTGTAGAAAATACATAAGCAGTCTCTGGAATTGGGACTAGCTAGTCTTGGACTAGTTTTGAGCACTTTGTTTTGCAATGCTGTTTTATAAAATTTGGCAGAACAGCTTCCTTCAGACAATCTCTAAAAGAGAAGAGTGACAGGATGCAGATCTTTGAGAGATAGGGTGTGTCTTCATAGGAGACGATTAGATCAATTTGCTAGATCCAGACCGATTAAAGGATTATACCTGCAATATCAAAGGCCTCTAAAATGTAAAGAGAAAGGTGAGATTAAAATATTTTGTGGCCTTTTGCATTAGCCGTCCCTAGAAATGGCTGGGTTCTGTACAGGATATTTGGGGCTTTTCACTGACAATTCTATTATGTTCTATTGTCCTCATGCTCTCTTCCAAAGCCTACTGCAGAGATAAGACCATGCACCTAAGCAAGTGTCTTTTGTTGTATCTAACTACTGATAGACAAGTTGACAAACTTACCAAGCCCTAAGGGCTACTTGAAGCACGCAAGATGCTGCTCAAAATTGTTAGGAAATCCCTGGGTTCTGAATTTTCCACTGAAATCTTGTAGAAGTCTTTCAATTTTCTTACTGTTCTGCAGAGCTCAACTGATGGGATAATGTGATTGATAGCATGTGATAGATAAGGCATAGCAAAAATCTCATTTGGGAAGGGACTCTCTTCTTCATTAGATTTTCCCTGCAAGAGCTCTATCAATTGTTTTCTTATTTAAGTAGGTAATATGAAACACTGTATAATTAGAATGAAAATAGTAGATGTAGCCAACAAGCAGAGTTAAAGAGAAGAAAACTGGTGCCAAAACTGTTACGTTGTCATTGACAATTATTATCCAGCAGTCACAGAGATATCAAGCACTGCTTCTTCCCTGTCACTGCATGGGGTTTTGTTCTGTCTTATTTATCTTATCTTCATAGAGACAAAAATTGCAAGCACCCATTCACACAGTAAGGTGCAGTATCATTATCATTTAGAAGTTTACTTTCAGCCCCTTTTTTTTTTTTCCCCTTGGAGCAGATTAATTATGGTAGAAGTACTCACAGCTGCCTATCTGTCACCAGAAAACAATAACATAAGGCAGCCAGACCTGTAGCGGTAGGCTTACTGGAAGGGTATTACGTGATTAGGTTAAACTTCACAAATTGAATTTGCATCTATTTTGTTAAAAATTGGTTCCACAATGGATTGGCTAAAAAAATGTCATTGCAGTGACTGAAGGATGTAAACCAGATATAGATTTGTTGAGTATGTTTGTAGAAGAGAAGTTTATATCTCACATTTTAAATAGACATAGGGGATAAATGAACACGCAATGTGTTTTTCATCAAACGTACTGCCTAGGAACTTTCAGTACTTGAGAAACAGTGCTGGTTGTCGGCTGTATTTCAAATGGTCTCCTTATCACGTAGATCTCAGCAACAGAGGCACTGTGCAGACTTGGGGTTTTTGTTACAAAGAATGCAAAAGTCTGTGTTTTCTTTTGTTTAAAATAGTATAAAGCAGAAATTACCGCTTTTAGTCAAGTTTCACTGGTACAGAACTAACCTGAGCATTCAAAAGCGGTTTATGCATTTACATGCTATGAAGTTTCACTGATTGTAAGAGCATTAGAGAGCAAAGTCTGAATCTGACATTTGACACTATTTTGTAACCATGAATATAATCAATATGAATGTCTCTTCTGCCAAGTCTGTCTGTTTATTACCATGTGAACCAACAACTTCACTGGGGAACAAGCTCGACAATTCTTTGTCAAAGGTGGCCATTTCTGAAATAAGTAAGATGGAAGTGCAGAAGAGAGGAAAAAGCCTTTTTACTACTCAAACACCCATTTTCCACACACAAAAATGTAATTCTTGAGAAAGCTAGGGACCTGAAGGTTTGTTCTTACTGTCTGGAATCTTAGATAGATACATTTGTGCTGTGAATTCTGGAGGAAGAGGGAAAGGTATAAAATATCTCTTATAAGACATGGATATGAGAGAATCAAAAGCAACTCTTGTTAATGCTATGGTTTACATTCATACCAGAACTGTAAACTGCAAGAGTATATTGTAAATTCATTAGTATCTGCTTCAAGTCATCAGGAATTTTCAGTTTATATTGCCTAAATCAAATAACTATCCATTATTAAAACCTGTTTTTCTGTGTCTTCTTCTGTAACACTAGGAGGCTGTAAAAGTGAAAGTGGTTAGCAATTGTTTTACTGAGAATTTGCAAAAGATTAGGCACATGCCCAGTGTCAGCTAATATGTCTCAGCTGGGATGCAATAACTTTAAAAGAGAGTGATTGAAGAAGTGCAGGAGATCTGATCACTTGCAGTCTGGTGTGAATGGACTGGTGAATACCCGTGTTGGTATTTGCACCACGCCATTTAGATATTTGATTGGGGTTTTTTTGTTTTGTTTTTTTCCTTTAAAGCTGGAGTACGCTTTCTGATAGCAACAAAAGTGGGTAGGAAGTGCTCTTGCTCCAGCTGTGCTTTCTTAGTATTCAGACTATCCTTTCTGAGGTCCCTCTTGCCCATGATCCAACACAGACCATAATTGTGAAATGTCTGGGAAAAGATCTTCTGACAAATTAGATTTTCTCCACCAATGCTGAAACTTAACACATAGCAGAAACTATATAGGGGGGAGAAATGAAATGAGAGGAAGGGAGAGAAACAAAAAATCTCGCTTCGCTCAAGTGAAGTACATTATAATTACTTCTAAAAACCACAGCTCTGTGAAGGAGAATCAAGGTCGAAAATGGAGGGTTAATTAAGTGCAATCCGACCTAAGAATTTTGATGGTGTTACATGGTAGAAAAGAATTTACAACAAATGATAGTCATGTGCTTTCTTAGTCCACCCTGATAATGCCAGAAACACTATGCCAGACAGCCAGCTACTCTGTTGTCTAGACAAATGGCATATTCTTGCTAATTGCAAGTACAAAAAGCCAAATTAAAAAGTAGATTTTATGGTAGTAGGAAATGACAGAAAATGGACTGTGCTCTAATAAGCTTTTTCCCTTCTCATTACTTGAGATGGAATTGAAACCCTGCACACAAAATTATACTGATTTAATCAGCTATGAATATGTATTTTCCAAAATATATGGCTATGAACATATGGTTTGTATTTTCAATGAATGTCTCAAGTTTAAGAGTTATTAAAAAAGTAATCTGTTTTCTAATATTTAAACTATTTCCAGTGTCAAAGCTCAACTTCTTAGACATGGTATTTTCCGGCAACATTTGCAGAGAACTGTGTGGGTTTTGTGTTTACCAATGAGAATGAACAACAGTGAGGAGGGAGTAATATTCTTCACATATTTGTTATTTCTTTTGGTATTTATACAATCATCTACAAGAACTTTCTCCTGGACACTACCTTGTTCTGGCTTTCCTGTTATGTGTCTGTTTTGCCCTGTTTGTCTTGAAGTGAAAAGGGACGTGCTTTGCATTTGTGCAGGATGATGAATCACTACGCAATTTAGAGCGCATTGCCACTTGTATTCATTTCTTTACCAAATTACAGAAGAGGCCTTATTCTCCATTGCATCTTTTTCTCTGACGCCTTGTGCAAAATCACAAAAAAATTTTCATTAGTGAAGCCCTGGAGTATGACAGAATGATTCTAATGCTCGTGGGATACCTCATGGCAAAAGAAATGCATTCACGTCTATAGCTCAGTCATAAATGTCGTATTTTCTGAATGCTGCTGTGCTGTCCTGGGCATACTAAGCCACCAGATGTATATTGTCCACTTACACCTTTCTAAACTTGCTGATAATTATAGCTACTTGCTACTGGGCTTCTGTTCCATGTATATAGATGACTTTTGCTTGTATACATAAGAAGAGCCATACCCACTCACTTCTGGATTGGTATGGCAGACATAAAGTAGATGTACTCTAGCTCCGGAGATCATACTAATCCTTTGCACAGGGCTATGAAGATGGCCTTTGAAGTCCTCAAATTAGGACACACTACTGGTTGCTAGTGATAAAACCACCCAAGACCAGCAAGACAACACCAACACACTTCAGTGTGAAATACCAAAGAATGACTGACTTCTGTGTGTGTTCAGTACTCCTAGCAGTGTCTCTCAAATAGGAAGAGTCAAATTGGCGGTGCCACAGTGTTATCTAATAGTGTCTCCTTCTGTGTGGTTCTCAGTGAAATTTCTAATGCTCTGTTTCCCTTTCTGAGCGTCAGAAGTCACAAACAGTTGCAACACATTTCTCCAAAACCATTAATACGGATGGTGAAGGAGAACAGGTAACAGCCCATACCATATGGATTATGATATTTGCATAGCGCAGACAAGCAGGTGGCAGGACAAACTCTGAAAAGTCCTTGCCAGAAAAGCCAAAAAGGGTTTTCACGTGAGGTGGTGTGCTGGTGGATGCTGTACCTGGTATGCAATGACAGGGACACCTGGGATACACTGAAGCAATTGTCAGGCCTGAGATACGGCTGCTGCTCGCCCACAGTGTATCCTGACAAGAACAGCCTGGGCAGCTACCCAACAGACCAGTGCAGCCGTTGTCCTGGTGCCGTACCTGCAGTGTGAGAGTCTGTGGAGAGACACCAGAATTTGTTGTGGTCTTAAATTAAGACTGGAATGTGTCATAATAATCGACTAGTCTATTCCCTTATGCGTATCTCTTGTCATCTCTCTGGGATAGCTCAAGTTCCTTTCTGCTGGCCCCTAGGAAAAGCATGAGGAAGGGTTCCCCGGGCAGCTACAGAGAGACAAAATGATGTCACATATAGACACGTCTATAGCACTGGATTAGTGGTTGGTCAGCACTATCTTGGGCCAATATGTAAATGGTTGCTAGGCAGGTTTATGTTGCCAGGTAATCCTATGCTTAATGCTCTCCGGCAATGTCAGAGCTGAGACCCCGGGGGGAGGGACTGCCACATCGCGCTCCGTATGGGTGCCCTGCAGCTGTAATGTGGAGGCGGACCACCCTAGTCATGACTACAGGCCTTGTCCTTTATTTATGAGAGTACTGTGGGAGGTTCCTCTGCAGAGAAGCAGCATTCCCTTGGGTCACCCGGACTGCTGGGGTCCTGTGGATTGTTACGCTGCAGGAGCTCATGCTTTCAGGGTTATCAGCCAGATCGCTTTCATGCTATGTTTCATGTCCAAAGCCAAGACAACGTGAACCGTCTGAGAATTTGCCCTGAAGTGAGCTCCTGCAGGATGATAGAGACAGCTATAAAACCTTTGATCCCTCTGCTACAACTGTTGAAGTGCTGCACTGAAGTACGCCCCTCTGGAGTCTCCCTGCCTGCTCTGTCTCTGTCATCTCTGCAAAAGGAAGCGGTACCAGCCCGCTGCGATTCCTGCACCCCCTACACCAGGATGCTGTTCCGCGCTGCCGCCGATGGGAGCTTGGCAGTGACTTCAATGCAACCAGACGTCTACGCAGGATCTCCCATTGTGCTTGGTCCTGTTATCAGAGACATAAAAGGAAGAAGGCACTTCTTACATTCCCCTACGTGACCCAGAGCAAGAGCTCCGCGTGTGGATTCTTTGTTCTTTTGGAGAGAAGGGAATGAAGGTGGGTCTAGTAAAATAAATTGCAGGACTTTTTGTTTTGATTAAAGCCATTGTGTAACCACTGCTTGTATTTTCTGTAGTCACATTCCTACAGCTACACTCACAATAGAAGGCAGCTTATTTTTAAGATGAGAGGAAGACTTGACAAAAGGTTACAGTAAAGCAAGAAAAGCTAACGGCATTGCTAAAGTATGCCCTTATTATAAAATTATCAGCTCTAATCCTTACTTTGATATAAACCTGGTTTTGGTTTCTAGCTGCAGGCTAAAAATTTTTACAATGATAATATGCTTTCTCAAATGCAATGGCAAGGTGAAAGAAAGACAATCCAAATATACATATCAAAACTATCCATGGTTTTTTTTTCTTTTTGTTGTTTTTCTTGTCTCTGGAGAAATGCCACATTCATGCCTAAAGCATAAAATACAGTGAAGGAATAGATGTCAGTATTTAAAACATGCAGATGAGCTCCAGAAACTTCTACAGGCATTAGCATAGCTGGCTGCAAAGAAGGCACTATTTATCTTTGGAGTCACTGGGTGATGTGTAACATATACAGAAGAGAGAGGTACAAGGTCAGCTCTCTTGTGCTTAGAAGCCCTGGCAGTTTGGAATTGGAAGTGTTTTTTATGAATTCCTCTGCCATTTAACTTCCAGGAAAAAATACTGTAGCAAACAATTCCTTTGAACCTTTCTTTTTCTCTCTCATTTTTTTGTGTAGGAAAGCAAGATATTTTCTATTTTTTTTTTTCAGCTTGAGAGTGCCTGAAAACTAAGAATAGATGAAAGAGAGAAATACTAACCAGCTTCTTCCAGAAAAATTCCTATATCTATAGATTCATATATTTTAGTATTTCAAAGGAACATTATGGTTATCTAGTCAGAACTGCCTGACGGGCTGTAAAACTTCACCAAGTAATCTCTTCATCAAGCACATAACATCTGTTTGAGTATTTGCATACCTCCTAGAGAGATACCTAGTCATGATTTAAGGGCTGCAAGTGATGAAGTTCTGCAGTCCTTACTCAGGGTTTGACTCAATGAAAACATTGGCATATTATGCTCTCTGTCTGCTAGGTTTGGAGGAACAGAAAGAAATACCTGGCTTTAAATAGAGTCTTGTTTGAAATTTGTATGAATAAACTCTACAGAATTTAAAACAAACAAAAAGAGAATGCATCATAAGAATACTTGTGCACCACCTCCTCTTTTGTAAGGACACAAACCATATTCTTCTATCATTTTTCCCGGGATTTTCAGAGAACACTGACAAAAAAGAGGAATATTGCAGATGGATCTCTTTGGGTTTAATTAACTGGTTTAATTAACTGGTTTAATTTTCTAATTCAGTGACCTATAGGAACAGTTTCCAGCCCTCTGTAGGATGCATTGTTCCTAATATACAGTCCAGTCTTGTTTTACATGTGGTAATACTCCACCTTCAGTATTTTTTAAAGACATTAATGTCAAGAGAATTACGGCAGAGGCGCCAACTTTAAGCAGTGAGATAAATTATCTCACAAGTGCCATAGGAATTCAACCTTCCGTCCGCTGATGAGACTTCAGGTGTTCAGACTTGAAACCAGGGCGAAACGGTGACTGGACTGCTCCCTTGCTGACAAATACCACAAAAGCGTACGAGCTCTGTGGCAGAAATAAGGACTAAGCGGCACTCTGATCAACGTATCTGTGCTTGTGGTGGAAGCTGTATAAATATAAAACTTGGTTGTTCAATGTGACTAAGAAACCTAATAAATGTATATAGCCAAAAGATGGCATTTTCTGGACAGGTGTGGGTACATTAAGTTCACAGATCATGTCAGGATGCAAATCTATGCTCGTACGCAGCTTTCAAGTACACACTGCCAGAAATTACTTGCCCTCTTTCAAATACATTAATAAATAGCAGAAAAATATTTCAGAATACAATAACATCACCAAAACACGATCATACTGGTAATCTTGTTTTCTGTGGTAGCGAACATTATGCATTCATAAACATTCAAACTATGGTAGCTCTTCTCTTTGAAATAACAAGTGTTTCCATAATTCATTTGCACCATCTGATACAAGAATGAATTTTGCTGATGTCCAGTGGTGTCCTGCTATTGCTTGAATTGACTGTCACAGCTGAAAGCCATGGAGTGACTTGATGTCAGTATAAACAGATGAAGTACTGGGAAACCACTTTTAAAAAATCTTACCTCACTAAAAGCAAGTGTAAACTCCTCAAAAATGTAAACTTTGCAAAGAGAAGCATCAGTCTCGGCTTCTCAGCTCATCTTTCAAAGCTAAATCAACAGAAAAAGCAGTCATAATATTTGCACACCTAAATAAAACAAGTTAGGATTTTGCTTTGAGGCTTAAAACAGCTCAGTTCATTTCCCTAGTCAGATGAAGACTGTGTGTGACCTTGGATAAATTTTTTAGGACAAGGTTTTTTTCAAGGTATGTAAATGCCTAGATATACATCTAGATGTGAATTGAGGTATTTGCTACATATTCTCATAACTAACAGGCACTGAAAATGAGTTCATACCTACCTTTAAAATGATCTTTGAGTGGTTTTCCCAAGGGTAAGTCTGTGGATGACTAAGGGTTCACAAGCCCATGAATCTGGGCTATTACAAGAAATGAAATGCAGAATTATTTTCACTTTCCATTTTGTTGATAAGGTAGTATGGTGCCCATGAAGCCTTTGAGAACTGACAATTCTGACAGTCTACTCTAGGAGAGAAGACTCTGTTCCCCAATGTAATATAAGAAAAGTTGTACTCTCACTAGGAGCTGTCAAATAAACACAGGACACATCGCGAGACAGTCATATCGTGTCATAATGTAGCCATGCTTCAAGCTTGAGTCAAGACAAGGAAGAGAAAACATCCACTTGCTGCATAAAGAATGCAGGTTTGTTCTGTAACTTGCTCTTCCTATTTCCACAGCCCATCAGAGGAGGGAGAAAGAATGCATCTCAATTCTCATATAAAAATATAAACTAGGTGAGGGGAGTCCGTACACCAAAAATTGATAGCGTGTAAGTAGCAGAAATCGCATGGCTGTGTTGCGCAGCACCTCAGAATCAGGGCATAATTTGTATATTTGTTTCAGGCTTGATTCTGCAATATTCAATTAAATGAGTCATCTCAACTTATGCAGAATTCCCTTGAAATCAAGAGGACTAATTACATAAAAATCACTCAGGACAGAAGGAGTTGCAGTGAGGCCCTAAGAGAGCACAGATACATTCACTTTAGACAATCGAAAAAGCTCTTCCCACAATGGACATCGCTTATGTGTGAATAAGCTAATTGCTGATGGGAAGACACTGTTGGTGTTTATTAAACATGATGGCTCAGAAGCAACATCTGGCTCAAACAATCCCTTGATTTCAGGAGACTGGAAGGGACATCATAGGGGAAAAAAATTTTAAACACATTTCTTATAATCCTTCATAAACACTCGCTATGAGTGACAATCAGAGGTGGAATAACACAGAAGGTGATTACTGTGACAGTTACAGTAAAGTCCAGTGCTTTACTGTCACGGATTCCATCACACATATGAGAAACTATATTACAGCTGGAAAAAAGGCATTCTCAGATTTCTAGATCACGAACTTCAACATTTACACTTGTCATTTTTTACGTGCCGCAGTGGAACAGTAGGATATGACTACTGAGGATCTTTATGTTGACAAAGTAGAGAGTGCAGATATGAGATTGCTGTATGCCATTTCACGGTTTAGTTTTGCTATGCTTTTTAGTTTTATAGANCGCAGTGGAACAGTAAGATATGACTACTGAGGATCTTTATGTTGACAAAGTAGAGAGTGCAGATATGAGATTGCTGTATGCCATTTCACGGTTTAGTTTTGCTATGCTTTTTAGTTTTATAGAGATACATATATTCTTTGTACTAAGAGGCAAATAACATTTCTGCTTCAAATTGTTCAACTATGGTTAGTCCACCCTAATTACTGCACATAGAAGTGTTTTATTCTTTTCTTCAATCAGACTGGCGGAGATCACTTAGAGCATTCAACTAGAACAGTCTCAATAAAAACTAATCAAAAGCTCCTGTGAGTTTGAGCATGGGATCTGGTAAACTTGGTAACAAACAAAACATAATTCTAAACATTCATGTTTACAAAAAAAATTACAAAATCTGAACAATAAGTTAATAAAGTGAAATAGTTATCTACTGCTCAGATATAAAAACCCCAGCAACTTAATTTATATATCACTATAGCAGACATGACAGAATTGTGAATAATGCTATCCACTGTCATAAGTGGTACTTCAAGATTTCCAACAGAAAACTCATATTTTAATTTTCTGTTCATATATAGCCAAAAGTAAGAGGCAAAACCAGCCTAATAGTAATCCAAGGTTCTGTAGGAGAAACATCAACCAGGGTCGCCGTGTCTCAATATGAGTCATTTCAGGAAGCTAAAAAAAGAATAAGACACCAGAATGAGCGCCAGATATATTCATCTCTGGGAAAAAAAGTCTTATGGGAAAACAAGACAAACTTCATTAAAAAAAAAACCTTCCGAAATGCTGAGTTTCTGAATATAACTATTAATCTGTAGCACGCTCTGTGCATTGTAACAACGCTGATCTTGACAGTGAAATATTTAATCGAGTTCTACCCATTTTGGTTCTTTTACTAGCACCAACAAGAATTATAACTGAGATTCCAAAATGTGTTAACTTCTCAATAGTTTTTAGTAATTTTATACAGCTGTCTGTAAAGATATGCTTATTTAGTAAAATTAGTGATTCCCTTTTCTGGGAATAAACTAGGTTTTTTGTTTCAGTACCATATATAGGGTCAATCCTGCTCTTACTGAAATAACTGGCAACACTCCTATTTGCTTGGTCTTTAGTAAACACATACTTGTGTGGTTTTTTAGGATTTTTTAAAATATACTTGAAAAAATTACATTTAATATTTTTCTCTGTGAGTTTTAAATCAAGTAAAGGGGCATCAGCTGTGTATTATCATATTAAAAGCTGATTACGTTGACCTCCACCCTACACGGTCTCTTTGATCAAAGTTTTAAACAAAATGTATGTCTCAATAGAGCCTATGAAAACGATGTCTCAGGCTAGGACTCTCTCACTATTTACGCTTTATGTATTATAGACACCAGGGGAGACACTAATGACTGCTGATGCTTCCGCATCAACTTTGGAAATAAATACACAGCAATGGCCTGGTACAGACCTCTGGTTTTGCTTGGGGTTTTTTGGTTTTTTTGTCTATTTATTGTGAACTTCAAAACAAGAGCGAGTGGTTCTGGCACTCACCCATCATCCCTTCCTGCTCCACTCACAGCCCGCGCTTGAATGAAGCTACTTATTTCCTCTGCTCTTTGGAGCCTCCTCACAGGAGCTGTAACAGCATCAGCCACTGGGAGACAGTGGAGTGGTGCTGACCGAGCAGGCTAACAGGGTGTCTTTACATCTATTTGCTATGCTTGTCCTTCCCTCTGTCAGAGGCGGGTCTCTGGGCCTGCTTCTCCTGCGCTCTTGTTTCTCTGGATGTTGGCGTGGGCCCAAAAGAAAACTATAGTGAAAAATCTGCCTCCTCTTTAGAGATTTGCATAAAAATAACAGGCAAAACTAAATGTCCTGGATCTTCGCAACAGCTAGACAGTAGTTTAAGTTACGGTAAAATTTCACATCTTAGAAACTCCTGTAGTTATATTTAATTTGTATTTAAGGATCATCAGAAACTTTTAATCTAAAGCAAATGTAAACACCTCAAAATCTGAACTGCCAGCTTGTAAGCGTTTGGAGCATGTGGGTTTTGTTATGTATATAAGTAAAAACTGTTAATTAAGACCTAGGCTCGAATCCAGGGTTCCAGTCTAGACCTTTGGTCTTTCTTATTTATCCTTACAATCAGTCTATTTGTTCTCTTCCCCAGCGCCTGAGTGAACAAGTTCTCTAAATAGGAAACTTTTTCCCCTCCCACTGCAAGAGCTAGTATTTTCTCTTATTGCTTTCAGTGCCAATTTATAAGTTACACACACGTACAGTAGATTCCTAAGGAAGTTTTAAAAAGGAATTCTCAGCAGGTAGTACTCTTCCTATGTCCAGTGCAGATCGCTCCCTCTGCCTGGTCTGTGTGCATGTCATCAAGTGCACAGACCATTTCTGTAGCCTTGCCTAGTGTGACATCCTTGCTTATCTCTTGAAAATAAAATCTGATTACTGACACAGTATCAGCTATGATTCCCCAACTCTCTCTGAACACAGATGTATGTGGTACAGCACAGAAAACCTTGTTGTTTACAAAGCATAAGCCTACTCAACTGGCAGATGTAAAACACTTCACAAACTAACAGAAGATAGCACCACATGCGAGCTGTTGGATGCCATCACACTGCTAATGCTTGTAGTCTGTTGGAGGCAAAGAGTTGCTGTTAATCAAGAGACTACTCTATTCCCACGCCAGCTCACGTTATCATGAGCGAACAAAAGATGTGAAGAATTAGGAAGCAGCATGTTGAAATAAGCCACAAGGGGCTCTCAACCGTGTGCTTGCCGAACAAGAGGTCTTCCAAGCTGGGGCACATATGGCATGACTGCTGCGAGGCAACAACCCAATAAGTCACTTTTAAAATACCCCTTTTTCTCTAAAATCAGAAATATTTTTAAAGTTAGTGAGAGAAAAGGTCACTTAGTTGTCCTAGGGAGTGGTTGGCTAGCTCCTATTTCTTTGATATCCTTATTGTTTTTCTTGCTTCTATCTCACTCCTTTCAAATTAGACAGTACATCTTTCTGGTCAGGAACCATATAAACCAATATGACCTGTACAATCACTCTGAAATGACATCTCATTCCTTGTAGTTTAATACAATACATGTGATTTCATAAATATCCGTAACAATTACTTCATGGATACTCATTTAAGAGGCTGATAAAGGATTTTCAAGTTTGTTTTCCAAGAGGAAAAGGGGACACGTTTCTCAAAGAATCAGTCCATTAGGAATGAATTGGTCTGTTCCATTTCATACGTTGGTGTCTCAAATTTCAATTCAGGTTAAATTTATCTTAAAGAAAAGGAATATTATTAATGAAAAGATCTTTGGAAATAGTGCAAAAATATGATTATACTTATGACCTCTAAACAGACATCAAGTCCAAAACAATCTCACTATACTGCTTATAAAAAGCTAGTTTTCAGGAGATTTAATTTTGGTGAAACAGATAAACTCACAATATTACAGGTGTTTACTCACACGCGTATCTTGAAGGAACAAAAATTTACGTTGCAATATTACACATTTGCAAGACAAAATACTCCTCCCTTCCATCTTCCCCAGTTACTGAGAAGATGAAGTTTTGCAGAATTCCTTGGTAAAAAATGATGAAGAATACAAATAATTTTATCTTTTATCCTTTTCCTTAGATTTTTAAAATAATTACCCTGCCCTACTTGTTAATGGAGCTGGAAAGCCATTTGTAGAAATGAAAAACTTTTAATTAACCACAAAAGTAGTTTTGTGCTGTCTGTGGCAGCAGCCTCACAGTGCTGTCCTCCTGTCAGTGAACCTCCACCTTATACCCTTCAGTGGTCCTCAATGCAGAAGGCAATGAGGCTGTTCAGTCTTATGTAACTGCTGATCTGACAAACACATGAATCTGTGAAAGCCCATAAAACAAATACTGAAATGTAAAGTTAAGCTTTGTACACCATTGGCAGAAACACTGATGATTGATTGCTGTTTGTAGATAACAATGCAGCAAAGAATAGAAGTTATTTCTGTGCACAAAGTTGAAAAATACATGAAGCATTGCTGATTTTCTTTTGAGATGTTCTAGACAACCATAAGAAACTTTTCAGATCTATAGATTCCTGCATTGCTGCAGGAATATTTTTTAAAATAAAATAATACTTGTGATATTCAGTGCTTGCACTTCTGACAGACAGAGATGATCAACCCAATGACAGTTCTTTTGACAAAATGCAGAGAAAGGCGGATTGGAATCTCTATTAATAAAAGGGAGGTGAGAGAAATAAGATTCTCCCATCTCTTTCCCTTCTTTCTCCTCTTCACATCAAGACCAAGATTATGGTGACAAGCCAAGAGCAAGGGAAAACTTGTCCCTGTCTCTGCCTGGAACTGTGCAATCTCTTGGGATTTACAGCTGGCGCACTGCTTTGAAGACTCAGAGAAGAATATGGTGGTGTTCTGGAAGCTTATGGATCCCTGATGGATACTGATACTACACTGAAGGAAAAATGTGCCTAAATAATTCTTAGTCACATCGGTAAAATCGTGCCGATTGAGTAGGTAGGCAGCCTCACTCCCAAATCTCTCTGCGTCAGAACAAGGTGCAAGTTGGTACACAGTGTTCTTGTCTCTTATTTACCACCTCAGTCAGTGCTGTTGACACATCCACAGTCCTCAGGCAGTTCAATCACAAGCTCTTAGGAGCACTTTATGTTCACTTTAGTCTTGTTACGGTAGCAAAAATAGATTAAAATACACCCAAGGTCTAAGGTCAATTATTACAAGTAGATTTTTAAATAGGTTATAATACTGACATGGCATATCAGGTTTAAAGTATTACGCTTTAACCTGGTAAATGGTATCTCAGGCACGAGGTGGGACGTGGTAGTGAACCGAACAGCAAGACAGCCAGGCTTGGGAAAAACACAGTAATAATTTATGAAGAGAGAGACCTCTGTTTTTTTCCCCAGTCTCGATCTAATTACTCAAAATATTTGATCTTTGTTTAGAAGCTTGCAAGTAACTTTACATTAATACATGTTGGTTAAAAAGCTACATGACACTTAAAATAAGCTGGCAAGGTAATTAAGTTCTGCGTTGTTACAAGCGTAACAGTTGGCCATCTCTTCAATAACTGATGTGGCCTGAGGCATCTGCATGAGTTGTGATTTCATCACAGTCTTCCACAGTCCTTAGACCTTTCTCCGAATGTGTACCTTCACATTTTGTTTTTCTATGGTCAGATCATTAATATTGAACTGGGAGCATGAAAAATTATGGGCAAATGTGAAAAAGTAGAGACAATCTGATGGGTTTTGAATTGCTTAGGAGCTCATCCAAACCTCTCTGAGATAGAAAGGCTGGTGAGAAAGAGCACAGGATAAGCATCTTGCATTTTAGTTTAGAAACAGTGGAATCATTATTGAAACAATGGGTAAAAAATATATAAAGAAAAGGGCAGTAAAAATAAAAAAAGTAACCAACTTCTTCAAGATTTTGAAAAAACCTGCAGGTTCAAATGTTTCTGTATGTTGTACTAAGTAACTCCTTCAGGCACAAAAATATATTGTTTACCTTTCCCCCTTCAACAGTCCTTTATGCCTTTCTTGTAAATTACCCTTGATAGCTTTATTTCACTTTTTTATTACTAATTATGCCTATCGTGGCTGTGACACCAAACCAAACCAGACTATTGTTTCAAGCACTGTACAGACACAGGGCAGGCGACATGCTTTTTCCAAGAAGCCTATGAACTCTTTTTCCCTCCAAGTTAATTCACCTGCATTTGTCTGACCCTCATCTGTGATGTGGCTATGTTAAAAGGAAAACGTAACAGTAGACTGAAGTTCTCACCATTTCTGCTAAAGACAAATACAAGAACATTCCAGCTGTAACAGTAAAAATCCAGTTTTGAATGCATGGGTCAGTTGATACAGAAAGGCCGATATAAAGTCCTAAGAATGCTGTTAACGCGCTTATAAAATTCATCAAAATCGCAATCTTCGTGGGGAGCCCTGTACTTAGCAGCACAGCAAAATCTCCTGCATAGAGGAAAAGACAGAAAATGTATTATTTAGCTGATAAATGTATTTGTAAGACTCTTGGTAAGAAAACATGAAGGAAAACAATTAAGATATGCACAAAGACAGCGACTGATGGAGAACTGCCCTTAGATTTCTGTAGAATTAGTTATAAACTCAACCTGTGTGAAAAAACAAAAACAAACCCCCCATATTGACTTGTATTTGTTTAGCTGTGCCTAAAGATAGCATACAGTACACAGGAGTGGCTTTCTGTTAGTTCTCGATGTTCTGTGACATTTCCAACTTGGATACACGCAAAAGTGAAGTCACATGCTTTCCCAGAGTTTCTAAATCTTTCTCTATTGGGAACTTGCCAGTTCAAATCATGCGAAGATATTTGCAGCGTGGTCTTTGAATGTTTACAGGTGCTGCAAGTCAGAAAAACCTATGCCAGTCTGATGTCAGTTTGAGTTTAATTCCACTGATTTCACACCTAATTAACTTTGGTAAACCGTACATCAGAATCCCCTCACAGTTTTTCTTCTGAAATACGTTATTTCATAACAGGCCCACAGAAAAAGATTTTTAAAATTGTTCTCCGTGAGTGTAGAAATGCCACTTTGACACTGGAGCACTACTGCCCCTGAATTAAGGATGTCTGTCTTTGGAGTTAGCTGTTCAGTATTTTGGTAATTTCTTTGTTATGCAAACAAGAGTTACCAGTTTTACAACAATTCCCCATCCCACTTTTTTGTTTGGGGAAGTTTTCTATATAGACAACACATGAAATCTCCAGTCATTTAAGAAAAGAAATGAGAATCTGCAGTTCTCATCTCAAACTTGCCAGCATTTGTATGTCCATCAACACAAAGTCAGGAACAACTTCATCCACACTGAAAGATTTACCACAAGGAGATAATTGAGGACAATGTTCAATAGAACTATCTTCCTGTCCTGCCTGCTGGTAAAATGGGTCATATATCTTCTTTTATTATCTTGTTATTCTTGATTAGCAGCAGGAATGAGGGTAGCATGAGGAATACATTGTTAAATGGCTCTGCTGCATATTAAAACTCTTGGGTATCCCATTGTGTGAGGCACACATGGCTCTTGCTCACAGCTCACTATTTTTAGTGTCTGTACGCATGAGAATAAAGGGCAACTCTGACCTGATGGCATTTACATTTGGAGAAGGTGAGCTGGGATGGTATCCAATAATGAGGACAGAGGCCTCCCCTCCATTTTGTGAAGGGGAAAGAGAACACAGCCTCTTTATATATACTTCTCACACATTAATGTTATAGTTCGTGATGTTATAAGCAAGAAGAATTTCCACTGATGTCATACAGGCAAGAATTCTTTGGAAAATCTGGAACTACAAAGCCAATCAGGAAAAATACACATATGTATTTCTTACCCATTTCATGAGGAATTTCATGGCATAAAATAGCAATAGTCGTTGTCACACCTGTTTCTGTTGAGGACGAGAATGCTGCTCCTATTACCAAGCCATCAGCAAAATTGTGAAGACTGTCTCCCACCAGAACCATTATTGCTAACAAGCTAATTTTCTTACCTAAGAAAAGACAAATAAACAAACAACAAAAAAGCCCAGAAGTTTTAACACGAACAGATATTGTAATTTTTGCTGTGTTACAAATGATTTGTTTTTTGGTGACTTCACATATAACATTATGAAAAGCCATGATAATCAGAGGAAAATAGTGTTTATCTATCTGCTTTGTCCTTGTCATTACACTTCCTTCAATAGATTTGAACAAAAACGCAGGTTGTAGAATAATTCAGAGATGCAAATACCAGGAAGTAGCTTCCTTATTTTTACTAGGTCAACTATTGGGCAAAAAATTAGAATTAGGTTTGAGTCCAGTCTCGTGATAAGGATTTCTATTAACCTTTCTTTTGTTGCTGAAATTCACACAAGTTTCCCTAGACGTTATTTTTTTTTCCTTTAAAAGATGGGAGTTTTTCCACCGTCCCTCACAGAATTGCACAGCTATAGTGAAGATGAATATTTGGCCTCATGCAGCTGATCCAGCTATAAAGCATGTTACTACTGAGAAATATTTTCAGAGTCTGTTTTCTGAGATTGTGTTACATTGAAAGATAGACATGAAAGGCAACAAGCCTCAGAGTATCACTGTTAGTACACTGCTACAGCATGCTCATTTCCAGCTTTTGTTCCAATCAATTAATGGCTGTTATGCTCATAGTACTCCTGTCTGCAGCATCACTGATGGATGCAGATGACTGTTTTCCTGTCCCATACTGTTCTGCGGCCTTGCTTTAGTGTGGAACTGTTCATTGGATGTTCAAGATCAGGCATCTGACATGAGTGGAAAGGTGCTATTAGTGATGCAAGTACTCAAGTCAAGCTAGAGAATTAGGGATGGTCTCTCTGTCCATCCTGTAACCCAGACAGCTGGGTAGCATGCTGAATGGATTCATGGGGAGGGATTTTAAGTCTTCAAGTAGCAAAGAGGCTCCATACATAGGCTCAATGTCTAGGCTTTAGCAACATGTAATTGGCTCCCCTATCCTGTACTTTGTCCATCCATTTTACCCACAGTCTTACAAGCAGGACCTCCTAATGCCTCTCAGGAAACTCATCCAGCTTCCCTCTACACACTATGGGCAGAACGCTTTGCAAAGGGTCGCTCTGATGCCTGAAGAAGCAGGGTCATGATTTGAGCCCTAAACATGTATTTTCCTGACTTTTCACGGCCCCACACAGACATAATATGACAGTCTAAGGAGCTAACGTGGAGCTGCACAGAACTGCCTGAATACAGTTATTACAAGGTTTCACCTCAGTAATGTTTTTCCAGAGATTACCATTTTATAGTGATGGGGGAGATGTTTTTCTTACAGAAACTGGCTAAAACTCAAGTCTTCAGACTATTATAAAAAAACACAGCACATAAAAGCCTAACAACTGTATTCAGAAAATCCTCCCTAGTTGCCTGGGAGCTCTGCGGGTACAGAAAAATTGGCAGGCTTGTTAGATTTTCCTGCCAGCTTACAGAGGCAGACGTGGATGTCCCCAGTTTGCATAGTTCTTTCTAAACACTATGGGTAGTTTATAACCAATAGTGCAGAGCATGAGTTACATAGAAATAATAGATTGCTGCACTACACTAAGTTTGTGATTTGTAATAAGCACTGGCAAAGATGAAATCATGGCCTGCTCTGATGTATATTCAAGTACCTGGTTGTTGGAGATGTACCATAATTCCTGGAACTCACTCCAACCTGTTGTCTATAGTATAACAGGGATCAGGTTAACATTACGGAGCAATTGCAAATGCACGCTTTGTGAACTTACTTGACTGAAAGTTAAGAAGATGCATATGTAAACAAATCTGAACGTTTATCTTCATTTACTTTCAGCCTATTTTAAAGCAACTTTGTACTAGCAATTATCTCACTGCGTTATATTGCTGCAACAGCAACTATTAACTAGTAACTTATTTAACTATTTCTACAAAGCCTCTTCTTAAACAATCTTACACTTACCTTTGATAATTTTCTCTGTTTAAATAGGAGATTCGAACTCATAACAAATTTTATTCCATAGTTTTCATAAAGCTAATGGGTACAGGACTCCTACCATAGATTATGCTTGTTAAGCTTTGAATAAGAGTTTAAAGCAAACATTTATCCATAAATAGATCTTTTTTCCAATGTTTTCATTACTCATACAGCAAAAATATTTCTAGTTAATGTAATGTCTCACTGAGTATACCAAATATAAAATGCTACGGTTTGATCTTTTCAGATATTGATAGAATGAGTGTGGATAAATGAGGGGGAGAGGGCCAGTGAGAAATCTTTTTATTTTAGCAATTTCTTTCTTTCTGATTTACTCACTGGCAGTCTAAGTTGACTGAATCCTCTTGCAGTCCTACTTGACATGCATTTACAGTGAGGTCTGGCATTTCTGGGGTTGTCAGGCTTCTGTTGTAGAGCTGCAGATTCCATTCCATTTGGGGAAAAAAAGCCTAAAAGTTTAGCTCAGTACCAAGGTACTCAGGTGTGTTTATGCATTTTGCTATTCATAAGAACTGTAACAAAGCAAACTTTTGAAAGTATGAATTCTCAAAAAAAAACAACCATAAACCAAAACAACCCCCCTACTATGGTTTCACTTAGTGATTTGTAATATAGAGGTAAAACTGTGGAAACCATGAAGAAAAAATGGAACCAAACAAATAATTTCACTGAGAAACTATCCCAAACTTAGTTATAGACCAAATTTAGTTATTTGGAACAAATAACATTGAGATCACTAAAAATGTATTTGTTCTTAGCAGGTAGTGATGATTGCACAGTATGGAAACATCTAGAGATAGACTAATAGTCACATTGAAACTGGTACTGGATTGTGGACTCCTGGATAGGTGAGACTGAAGAAACGGAAATGCAGATTTCAAATGCCTTGGAAATGGAAACGAAGTCCACAACAACAGAGAATATTAGAAACTTAGAAGACGATAATGACATTTTTAAATAAATCAAACTGATGAACTGATATCTGAGATCACAAAATAAAGTGGAGTTGATCATAGCAAATAAACTGATTTCAATTAAAATGCCGTCTCCTCAGCTGAATGACTGCAACTCTACTAAATTCGCCAAGGTCACACAAGCATAGTCAAAGGCAGGGTTTGGTTTATGCTCTTTCCCCCCATTTTTTCTAGTAAGCAGCAACAAAACAGAGAAGATAAGAACTACTCTGAAGAAAACAGATCATCCTAAAACTGAGAGCCATCATGAGGCCACAATTCCATACATGCAATAAATCATTACTAGTTTAAAGAGGCTGTTGCTTTACCATGTAAGAGAAGGAATCAGAATTATATTAGTAGAGTGAGCCAAAAAAAGATCATTTCACTACCTTCAGAAATATCAAGCAAAATATCAAGAAATATCAAGAAAAATCAAGCAAAGTTTACAATTACAAAAATGTCTTGTATTAGATTTTGAATGTTTCCCTTTAAGCAAAGGCTTTAGAAAAATGGTTTGCAACAGTGAGTAAATAAACACTAAAGCATGGACAGTATATGATTAATGAACTTTATAATTACAGGGTTGGCAGCAAAAAGGCCTTTAAGAAGATATCTAATTACGTAGCCAGGCACCATCAGATGTTGTGGGGCAGCACAGAGCAAACACAGAGCTAAGCCAGCTTCACGCTATCAATTCCATCTTAGGTCTTAAGGCTTTTTGTGTTGCTTGTCTAGTCTTTTATTGATACTAACTTTTTTTGCTGATAGCCTTACTCTCTGGAGGAACTTCAGCAGACTCAGAATCTTCTGGACTTCTCTGGTTAAAAGCAAAGATAATGGATCAGTTTTAAGGAGCTCTTCCAGCTGCTGCTATAAATACAGGAAAATATCAAGTAAGTTCAAGCTTTTTGAATTAAAGATAGTTGCTGTTATTTGCATAGATATCATTAGAATCATTTATTGAGCACTGGCAGCGTGATTGGTACTGCAGAAACACATAAAAAAGAAATCTCCCTTGCTCAGAAAAGGTTACAATCTAATTCAGGTAGGAAGAAAGACATTCATAAGCACTGTTGTAACCAAAGAAAATCATGTTACTGCTTGAATACACAAAAATCTGAGCCAAATGTAGAACTAAAAAGGACACCATCATTCAAATTATATCTTTTCATTTTGCCATGACCAAATGACTGTAGTTTCCTGCTGGATAGGGTGTCTATAGGATTTCCAAGGAAAAATGGGTAGACACCAGAGTCCTCTTTGGAGTTCATGTTCTTCACAGTCACTCTGTGAAAACACAAGACTAAAAAAGATGATCATAGGTAGGTTTCACAGCCTTTCAAGATACATTTTTTTTTTCCTGGAGGGTGGTACAGCCTCCAATGCCTTGCCTCTTGGCCTTTAGTTAGGGCTTTGTCGCAGCATCAGGCATCACTGGCTGGGCATAGCAGCACATGAGTACACTCCACTGCAATGAGTGAAATTCACCCTTATTTCAAGTGAAGAACGAGACAGTATCTTTGTCCTTATCCTAGAGAATTAACTTGATGAATCTGCTCTAATGTTTAATTAACAGAAATTGCAGCTGTGGGGAGAAAAGGGAGAACATGAGGAATCTCTCTCTCTCCCTACCTCCCTGGGGCTTTTCTTTCTGACTAGAGAACTTATTATAAATTTGTGCAAGGGTGAGATAAGCCAAAAAACTTGTTTGTATGAAACTAGAAAAACTGAATTTATGATCACTATCTTTTCTTTGTTTGGCCAAAAAAGCGTATTAACGTTATTACGGCAGCCAGTGAAGAGTCAACAGTAGCATGAGAGAGTGCTTTTTTATGGACAGCAGCCACCACACCAAAAACTACAGCAGAGATGTGTACTGGCTGCAAAACAGGATATGTTTCTTGGCCGGCATTAGCTTGGTTGTGATGTGGAGTATGTGCTGTAGAGGCATGAGGAGGGAAGGGAAAGGATTTGTTTTTTAAATTCTACATTTTAAAGGAAAAATACAAGTCTAATTCCCATGATTGCAGCCAGTCATATGAATTCCAGTAATTGTTCCACTTCTCTTATAATATTTATTCACATGCCACTTCTTTGAACTCTAAGTCAAAACTGCAAGACTAATCACTGACCTGAAGGATTTATAAGCTTTTTCTAGTCAACCAGTGTTTGTCTTACCGTTACTCACATGACTCTGAAACATTGGCCTCTCTTGTACAAACTAGTTAAGCCAGGCTAGTTCATATGTTCTATACATAACTTTAGGAGGATCTTGCATCTGAGAGGAATGACGAGCTCATTCATTATGATAAACAGGAAGCTGTGACGTGGCTCACAAATCAGTAAACTTTCTTCACTTGTCTGTTTCCTCTGCATTCAATTGAGTTTCCCAAATGTGTTTGAGAGATTGGCAGTGACTCATGAGGCTCTTTCTTACCCATCACGATTACTTTAGTAAAATGGAGTTCACATTACAGAATATCTCTGGAGATTCTGATTTAAATAACCAGGAAATGATGTATCTATCCAGATACTACACATAAACTGAAGAGATTTGTTGGAAAAACAAAAAAACAGGTTAAAAGGTATGATTCAATTTAGTTTGCAAAGACATATCTGGATACTCTCCATAGACCAACAGAAAATTATGTAACTTCTTACGGGTAAGTACCATTCCCAGATACCCAGTTTGTTTATGTTACTCTTCGAATCTGGGGAAAAATGTCCAAGAACAGTCCAAGATTTCATCTGTGCGCTAATTACACTCAACTCTCACTGCAGAAAATCCTGAAGTTTTTCTCATGGGAGAGTCTGCCCTTACATATGATAATTTTTTAAAAAGAAGCAAGGAGGAAAACATTCAAGAATTTTATCAACAAAAGGTAGTACAGGAAGTGTATTGTTATATCAACCTGATACACACTTAAGAAAAGTTATTGTAAAAGCTCATTATTAACTTCAAAATCTAGAGATTCCTGACAATCATGTCATGTAATAAAGGACAAATCAATAAAGATTGAAAAAAATACTGATTTATTACATTAATTTTGTTCATTTTTTGAGGAGCAGAGAAAGAGGGACATAAAATCAGGGAAGTATGTCATATTGGTAACCTACCAACTGTATGGTTGAAGTAGATTTGCCTCTGCCTGAATGTTCATTTGATTCAGATGCCACTGGAAGATTATGGGAATGTCCCCAGTGCCCATTAACTAAAGAAAGGCCCTGCTGAATGAAGATGCTTTGCAATTAGTTCTGAAGTCCAATGAACACAGGTTCAATCTTTCTCAGCCTTTTGTGGAAGTGTAGCATATATAAGAATTTTGTTTTTCAAAACAAAAACTATTGAAAAAGACTGCTGACTAGCATCAACATTTCCTAATACTTATTTGGTTAAAAAACCCTGAAAAGTGAATCAGATAAATCAGTAACAACCATAATGGTTTAATGAAACTTATTTTGTTTTAAAACTGAAGATTAAAATTTGAAGCCTAGATAGATATAAAAATTAATTTTTAGAATTCGTCTAGTTCTCAGTAGAACATGTTTAAAGATTTGTGGGATTATGACAAAGCCCTCCTCTCCAAATAAGTAACATAAGGGACTACTTTTTACCAAAGAAGAAAAATATCACCGTCATCAAAATATTATCATTCTATTAATTTCAGACAATATTCTTATGTCTGGGTCAAAGGTGGTGGGCATAGGGACTCATTGCTATGTCTCTAAATCAGGACAGTCATTAAACACTCTCTGTAAAACAGAACAAGCAAAGGCTTAGCCTTCTTAAGTGACGTTAAGATGGTCTCTCATGCTGAGAAAGTTAATGAGGCATTACACCTTGTGTTACATTATATCCTTGTGCATAATCATATTTTCAGGCACCAACCACACTGAAATAAAGTAATAGAACTATTATAAGCATGGCAGTGAGCAAGGAGGTACTATTCATATAAGATTGGGTTCTACTGACAGCAACATATATATTACATTTTCAAATCCATTGAGAATGGGGTAACAAACTACTACTAAATTTTAAGATATCATTCTTTAAAACATCGTGTGCTTATATCTATGTCTTTCTCCTCTTCAAACAGAGCCTAGAGTAAACAACTGTTATTACTATTTCTTATGGATACACACTCTTCACCTGCTCCAGCACTAGTTATGAAAGCATACGCTTAGGGAACACATTGAATCAACTGTTTCCTTCTTGAGTTATAAATATATGGAGCACATTCATGAAGCACACAAAATCCATAGAGCAAAGCAAAATAGAAATTGAAGGCAAATCTCATAGGAGCACCTTGGAAAGCTATTTTTTATGCTTCATTTCACTCATACAAATGATAATTATTTCCCACAATCATTTTAACATTTTGTGCACTGTAAAATCTCAAACTAAAAGAGATTTTTTTAAAGGACAAATTGTCCAAAGCTTTACCTGGTCATGTGGTGTAACCAAAAGAAAGAAACACTTCTCTATCAGAAAAAATCCATGAATTCCTCCAATTATTCCCAAAAGTTTCCAAATATATTCTTTCCCCTCATAGAAATGTTCTACCTCTTGTGCTTCGTGTTTGTGTAAACCAAGAGTCTAGAAAAAAAAGATGTAATTAAAAAGATTCAAAATGTCAATGTTTTAATTATTGCTAGAGTAATCCACAATATGCTAATTCAATTTATTCTCAAAATGTTCTTTTGTCATCTCTTTCAAATTTAAATTGTGTTTTGAGCCAATCAGCTGAATAGTACATGGATGAAATGAATTATTAGGAGCCTCTGCTACACTTCATCATCTCCCAGTGTTGAAAGAAACAATATTTTTAGAGATAGTTTTATGAAACTACCCTTCATATATATATTTATATTTAGTATATTTTGTTTGGAGTAAAGTTTAAAAAATTACTTGCATCATCTTTAGATATAAACTTCATATTGAAAATAATCCATAAAGCTTTCTGCTGGTGGGTGTGCTTTCATTTTTCCCCAGTGGCACAGTATGGTAGCCCTCCTCTGAAAGTGGGCACTATAACGGCTACTGGATACATCACTTAAAACTGGTGAAGGAGAATACTTCCACACACAAAAGTTGTTTCTTAAAGAAACACCTTTGTCTGACATTCACTGAGAATTGCCTTCCTTAAACCGCTCTTCCAGTTCTGCTTCCAGAGAGGATGTATTAAGCATGAAGAACATTTTGACCAGAATCTCAAGTGAAGGCATGAAGCTCTCTTTCAATGACCAGTTGAAGTCTACTCATAATAGTTGTGACATATCAGAGGAGACTCGTCAAAAATAAATGAGTACACAATGGAAAATTTGGTTCTGTTTTACACGCTACCCTATTCTTAAAATTTATTTTATTAATTTAGGAAAAAATCATAGCACCCATTTTCTTACAGTTCCAGGCAGCAGGATTAATTAGGCTGATCGCCCCTCGTTCTCTAGAACAATGTGTGGAGGGGACTGTGGATGATTTGTACAACCTTTGAACAATTTCTCCTAAAATGCATTACAGAATCTGCCTCGTGAAAGGATGTAATACACATCTAGAAACCTGGCTTGCGCAGGACTTGTGGGTTTTTCTGAAAAGTTTTTGTGAATATAGGAACCTTATTTTCTCTGAATTCATCATTAATTGATTTCTGATTCTTACTACTTGGAACCTCTCTCTGAACTACAAATTACAAATGCAATTGGAATGGTGGATGGTTGGTTCACAGATTTCACACAAAGCTTTATTTTTAAACAGATGAGCACCAGCCAGGGTTAAATGAGACTTTTCTCTGTGTGTGTGTGTGCGTGCGCGCGCACGTGCATGTGTGCCAACATCTTAAAAACACAAGTGTATTACCTACCTGAGGAATAAGGTGTAGCAATGCATCTCCAGAAAGTGTCCCAACAGCCAAACCGACAAACAGCTGTAAAATGAGTGTATAGATTTCTTGACAGGAGTTAAATAAAATGAGCGTTGTACCAAACATAGATCCAATAGTAATAAGTAAAACAGCAACAGTGCTGTAACCATATTCTGTGGGGAAAAACAAACAAAACAAAACAAGGGCACCTTTAATCATTCAGTATTTGTATTTGTGTTTGAATATTTGTTTTGTATTTGTATTTGTTCTTGAGGCTGTGTTTTGCCACCTCTGTGTAAAAGCACACAGAAGACAAGTGATTCATTGTGCTACACAGATTTTTTTTAATTCATCTGTTATACAGATGATAGAATTGGAAGCCTAAAAAGCGTTCATTTTTCAGGCTTTACAGCTAATACAGTCTAATGCTTCCAAATTTCAGATCTTAAAGAGCTAAATAGACTGTGACTGTGCAGATTAGAGACACTCACACCAGCACAGTGAATGCTGGTCTGCATTTGTTTCCTCTGTTAACAGATTTATGCTTGTTATTCTACATCCTCACATGACTCAACTTTGTATCTTTACAGTCAACACCACATTATTAACCAAATCATATTCAGTAAACAAATCAAGGCCTAAAACCTCAGATGAATGTAGGCATCTAATTTGCGTTCTAAGCATAAGATTTTTGGTCCGAATTATGTTCGCAAATGTGCTGTGGACATACACTCCTTTAGTTGCTACATCAGGACCACCAATCTATTTTTCCCAGGTTACTGGGATTTCTGGAAGGTTACTCTTATAATTCTTCAGAGTTAGACACTGCTCATGTTCCCAGCCTTTTGCACAAAATGAAACCTGATTAATCTGTATGAAAGTCTTATGATGGAGGTAAAACACTAATGAGAAACAGACATAAAGGAATCAAAGCCAAAATATTCAAAAGTGTCACTTAAAGTTTCACACTTTAATAACACTGCAAGTTCTCAGCACCTTATAAAATCAGACAGTAAATTTCACAGACTGCACACCCAAATCCAATGGTATAGTAGATACTTATGGAAGGTCCTTTGTCTGTCTCAAGCCAGCTGAAGTGTCCCTGTGGTCATGGAAACCTTCCTTTGCCAAAAAGCACAGGGAAAGGGCTCTTATTAATTCCACTCTGTGTTTGAATAGTTCAGCTTTTCTCATCTACATAGATCTCCCACCTTTATGAGATCACTAAAATGTCATTGATTGGGCTGATGGTCTTAGACTTGTGAGAATCTCACTTAAACCATGAATTTGCCATGAACCTTGTATATGACCTGGGTAAGTTTGTTTCTTTCTTTGTCCCTTGATTCCCCATTTGAAAAATGTGCATATCCGTGTAGCATAGAAAAGATAAAAGCAGTGAAGTCTGTAAAGTGTTCAGGTAATGAGAAGAGAGATGACATAAGTGAAGACAGATAACATAAGAAAGAAGGATTGCTATTAAAGAGAGCTATAACGTTGCTTCTTATTATGTGTGTTTCTCTCTCCTATAATCATTCTTGGGATATCCTCAAGTGTCCTTCCATGCCCTTATCTAACATGCTTTTTAATTCACACTTGTAGTTGAATTAATCTGTACATCAGATCATTTCCACAACCTCCTTAATGTGTGTAGCTTAAAGCACAGATAGAATTTAGAGATGGAAATTGCTATTGCATAAGGATAATTGGCCAGCAGGATGTGGGGAAAGGTTATAGCTCCTACAAGATCTAGTCATCTAGGGCTGGCCATGTAGATGTTAGAATAAAGTTATCGAAGCTTTGATTTGTAGCCTAAAAGTGCTGTTCTAGGTGCAAGTGAATATGGTTAGATGCCTATTCCTTTTTGCTCATTCCTGGGTCCTAAATCCCCCACCAGAAATTAATGCCCCCTGTAATACACCAGCACATCTATGTTTGTAACCACTTCCCAGATATCGCTGGTTTAAATCAAAAAACAAACCCAGGAAACACATTAAGAAGCCCTTAGGTCAGGTAAGATTCAGATTTTTTTTTGATGGGGTGGGCTAGGGATTGTTTACAGGAGAAGTTGAATCAGCAGAACCAATGGGGCAGAAATCCCTGGAAGCAGTGGCATGTGAGGGCTACAACTGCAACTGGAAACAATCTGATTAAACTCTAAGCCAGTTCTTGTTCCAGCTCTATCACACAAGTCCTGCTGTCCATGTGACTGGTTTTCTGGTTGTTTTTCTTTCCATAGCAGTATGCCCAAAGCTTTTCTGGTGTAAAATACGACAACATGAAAAACCAGCAACACTCACACAGCACTTAGCAATATTAAGTATTTGCCAAATCACGATATAAAATGTCAGCTAACCTTGAGTCTATATAGAAGAAAAATGTAATGATTCTAGAATAAAGTTGGTGGAAATTTCACAAAACAGGTCATTGCTGCCCAGCAACACACTTACAAGGACATAGTACTATTATCTGACATGTATGCTATGAAATTATAGAGTATAAATTGCAGACTGTGGAAGTCTCATCATGTTTTGGTTTAAGGTTATTAATAAATGAAATGTCTCTAGAAGTTAAGCCCCTGTACCTCTTCACCTGAAGTTTCACAATACCGTACTGATAACAACATAACTCACTTTCCAAAGCTGTTGGTGGAAGCCTTGTCTGCTTGGAGTCAGGAAGCTGACATGAACAACTTAATAGTTGCTGAATGATAGCTGGACTGATTTGCTTGAAGTGGTCCTTAGAAATGGAGGAAGAGCTATTTTTAAAAAATATCTTCACAAGTTCATTCGCAGAGAAACAAACCTACGTAGAAAAGTATACACAGTTACTGAATATGTCACATATACCTTTACTTAATGCTGAGGTTGAATATGGAATCTTAGAATAACATGGGCTTATATGACCCAGAAAAAAAATTGTTTTCCATATACTGTTTTCTGGTTAAATTACTTTAATTGGTTCTAATTTTTTTTTTTCCAATTAAAACTTGAGAGTTCTATATATTTCAGAAAGATCAGAATCTATAGTATGAAGTAGCACAATTTCTATTGAAGCCTGTTAATATTATGAGGATCTGATGCAATAATAACTCTAAATACTTTATTACTATATGTGCTAATAAAATATTTTAATGTTAACACTAACCATATTCTTAGCTATAAATGTAAGATACAGCCCGTATCAATTCAGTACTGAAATTTGTCCTTGTGCTGCAGGTTTGTGTCTTCAGTAAGATATGGAACTAAGTTGGGGTTTTTTATACTTTTAAGAATGGCATGTCACTTTAACATGCGCACACTAGAAGTTACATAGTCTAGATTTGCTTTAAAGATTACTTAATTATATTATTGGAGGTACTTCAGAATTTCAACTACCTTTTACTCTTGTTAGAAAAATTTCTGTCAAAAAAAAAACCCTTTTCTTGGGAACATTTATATTTTGAAAAATTTTCATGAAGAATTGGTTTTTCATCTCCAGGATGAAATTTCTAGAAAACACGTGAGCAGTTAGCATTTGAAGAGCTCTAGTGGCAATTTCTGTAAGAACTTTTAAAAAGAAGGAGTCCAGATCAAATCTGCTATTTTACTTAAAGAAATAATCTTCATTTCTTAATCCCATCTAATTAGTTGTGATTCAATTAAATTCAAGGACAAATATTTGTTTCTTTCATTTAAAGTAGTCTGCAGCTGAGAATCGAGGGATTCCTGAATATTATTTTCTAATCCCTGAAGCTTAAGTTTGTTTTGAAAGAAAATTACTATTTAAATAAAATGTTATAATGATCATTACTTTTAAATAACTCAAAAGTCAATGTCTACCTGCATTTGTTCATCTAGTAGCAAAGTAAAATATGCCTTGTAGCTCACTCAGAAACTGAATGAATTGAGTACTGATACATTTATTCTGAATACCACATCCAGGTCTTCAGGACAACAGGTGATCTTGCCACCTGGATCTAGTCTGCTCTGTCTTCAAGGAGAAGGAAAGCGTGAAGACAGTTCAGGAACTACCATATTAGAAAAGACCTTCAGTTTGTGTGTTCTAGACGGTGACTTTGACTCTATAAGTAGGGAACATTAACAACTGGTATCAAGTTGGAGGTCTAGTTCGTGACTGGTTATGAGCAGCATTCCTCACTGGTGAGTACAGGGGCTGATATAATGTAATGCATTCATCAGTGACCTGAGTGGTGGAACAGAGAGCACCATATATCACATTCATAGATTAAATCCAACTGGAACAAGTAGTCAATATGCTGACAGGAATGGCTGCTATTCAGAGGGATCTTGACAAGCCAAAGAAATGGGCTGACAAGACCTCCATGAAGATCAGCAAAGGCAACTTTATTGTGCTTCAAACAGAATAACCCCATGCATCGATAGAGGCTGGGGAAAACTGACTGGAAGGTAGCTTTACAGAAAAAGCCCTTGGGGGTCCTGGCAGACAACTTGAACATGAATCACCAGTGTGCCCTTGTGGCAATGAAGGCTGACTGCGTCCTGGGCTGCACTAGCAAGAGTGTAGCCAACAAGTAATGGAAAAAGATTATTGTCCTCCACTCAGGACATCAGTTGAATAACCAGCAGTACAAGAAAGACATTGGCAAATTAAGGGAAGTCCAATGGAGGGCCACCACGATGGCTAGGGAACGGCAGCACATGATGTGCAGGGAGAGGCTGATGTATCTGGGTTTGTTCAGTTTGGAGAAGAGAAGGGTTGTGGGGTGTCTTCAATCTTCAGCTATCTAATTTGGGGTATAGGGAAAATAGAGCCAGAGTCCTCACAGAGGTTTACAGCAAAAGGATGAGAGTCAATAGGTATTAGTTTCAGCAGGAAAAATTCCAATTTGCTGCAATAAAAAAACCATCAAAATGAGGTCAATAAAGCACTGGTACAGGTTTCCCAGAGACTGTGGAACCTCTACCTTTGGAGACATTCAGGATTCAACTGGACATGACCCTGTGAAACTTGATCTGACTTTGATGTTGTCCCTGTTTTGAGAAGTAGGATAGACAAGATGAGATCTGGGATTACTATGAACCTAAATTCTAATGTGATTTTATTATCAGGAATTTTAAAGGAAAAAGCAAGATCACATCTGGAAAATAAACTGTCCACCCACACATTAAAAAATAATTCTTAATGCTTATTTAGTAAAATGTTCCTGTAGGTCTTGAGGCATGAGGACCTGCATCTTTTCCAGTTGCAAATCCTAGCCTTTTAAGCTTTTTAACATGGGGAGGCAGAATACTAAGTCTCCATTTGTAAAGCAACCATGTGTGTACCACTGGAGGGTGATACTGAAGAAACAAGTAAACTGAATTTGCATATTCTCACATGAAAAAATGAATGGATGGATGGATGATTTGAGTTTTCAAAATACATGTTTCTTTAGTGAGGACTAATAACTGAATGCACAGATATTGTGACATAGTTTAATGGAACTTAATATTATTGCTCTTATTAGGTCATCTACCATTTACCTGTTTTATACGCATTTTTTAAACCATTAGAGACAATGATTACTTAAAAAGAAAGCAGTGACCTTTTTTTCTGTCATAATGTTTAAAAATATAATTCCTATCTAAAAATCGAATTATAGATCTTAATGTAGTTAGCAAAAACAAGCCATAAACAAGTCAATACCTCATACGTAGCAGCATCTCTTACTAATGGAGCACAATGGCTATCAGATACGTGCAGAAAGCAGAAAACAAAATTAGCAGTACAACACTGAAAGACAAAACCTTTGAATGGAATGATATGTCAAAGAAAATAGACATAGCTAGAAAGAAGAAGAATGGAATAAAAAAGAGAAACTGAGAATAAATAAAGAAGATAAATTCTCTTCTCTCCAGATGTTTCTTTGTGATTTTTTTTCATCTATACAGAATATTTGGCTCTCAGTTTGACTTCAATGCCCCAGATAAGTCCTTTGCACACTTGTCTTTTAAGTTACAGTCAGTCTTAGAAGTTTAAGAAATTAAAAATTATGGCTTATAATTTCTTCTGTTGCTGGAGAAGAATTTTACTTCTTTTACTGATAGCATCACTACTGATTTCTGTCCTTCATAATTTAAACCTAATATGAAACATATTTTAAATGACCTTCATTAAAAATTATTTTGAGATCCTATTAAATGCCTCATCATGCTGATGAGCATGACTGTCTTTTATGGTCAGCTGGAAAGAAATAAAGGTATTGATAGAGCAGTTATTCCAATTGCAATAAAATTACACAGATAAATATCTACTGGAATGGCATTTAGCCAGATGCCATTTGTCTCTGTTCTACATCATAAGATGATCACAGAGCAAAAGTCAATTGCACATCTCTTATTCTCCTACATGGATAAGAAACATTGAGTTAACTTAAACTGAAAAGAACCAAAAACAATAGAAATATATTCTTTGCAGTATATATTTCAAATGTATAGTCAAAATATATATAAAGTCTATACTTTGAAGTCTCCTTTCTTGTCTAAAGAATGTCTTCCAGTCTAAGGCATGGAAGTCAGGTACCATATTAATCACTGCTATAAACAAAATTTATTTATTTTCTAATATTTAGGGTAAGGATAAAGTCACTTCCTATGAGCCATTTTCCTTCAAACAACTCAAAGAGGATACTGGGTAGTAACAAAAGTCCTATCTTACAGACTCTATACTTTCTAAAGGGAGGATTCTGGACTCCATATATGGCTATTAAAAGTGTTTGGAAATGCCCAATCTTCAGGTTACAAAAACCTTTTATAAACAACTTACGTAAAGACCTTAACATTTTGTCCTTAGTACAGAACAACTCTTCTTTCTACAAGGTCAGTTAAGGGGCCCTAGGAGTTCTGCAACGTAAGAGCACAAGAAAATTCTAATAAATACGTGAAAACGTTGAAGCCACAGTACTACAGTCCTCTCTGTCTTGAAGAAATACCTGATTCCGCGTAACACTAACAATTCTGTTAGCCCCTCCCAGCTACTTTAATCACACATTCAACATACACAAAGTTCTTCCCCCATTTAACATTTAAACAAATATAAATATAGAAAAATAGAATTCAGTATCTACATGAATTTTTGAAATTAATAAATTTTACCTCAGAAACAATGTAGTGTTTGCAAACCAATCTGAACTTCTATCACTGAAATTCTGTGACCAATACTATACTAAAATAAAAACAAATTAACCTGATCCCAAACTGTGTCCCTTTCATGATCTTCAACATAATCTTTCGTATAATCTCCTTTTGTATGGTTTGTCTTGACTGGAATATTTCTGGTTCCAATATCTCTGATTGCCACACTATAGCGTCTTCTTTTGTGATTGTGGAATTGTCCATTTACAGTGCAGGTCTTTCTGGCTGTAAGCACGTTTAGGAGTTCTTCTAGTTCTAGTAATCAATTAGAAAACAGATATGCTACCATGGGAAAATAAACATTTAAAAAGATAAAACCAAAACTAATTGTTAAAATTTTGTTAGTTTTAACATTAATTCAACTCCTCATTCCAGTATTTTTTTCTCTTCCTACTGTAGGTAATTTCCACTTAACACCTCTAGAAGTTCAAGACACATACTCACCCTTTCCTTCTTTACAGTACTGCACTCAGATGCTTTGCCTACGACTATTTCAGAGGAAAACAGATGTGACTGAAAGGTAATTCATCTTCCATTTAATCATTGGTCTTTGCCAAAGTTACCTACAAATTACTGCTAGATAGCATCATCATTCTTCAAATTCTCCCATGTAAATGGAACAGCATGCCAAAATGCCATGGAAAGACCAGAAAGGCCAGGAAGACAGATCCTTTATAGGGTGCCCTGAAAGTAATCTTCAGGATTATATGATGCTCTTTGCACTTCACAAGTGGAACACAGGGCAGTGGATTTTCTCTCATTTGGTCAAGTTGCTCATCTGGAAGCACGCCTGTTTACAACACTGGCGTAGCAAGGAGGGAGCCGGGACCCCTAATCCAAACCTGAGACAATGCAGGCATTTATCCCATGACATAACTTGAATGCAGTGGGTGTGCCTACCGATGAAATGCTTGGTTATATGAGAGGGCATGCTCTATCCTATCTCACTTATCACTTTCCTTCAACCCTGCATTTTCAAAAAGATGCCATAGTGATAGTTTCTGTAAATCTGAGTTTGTCCATTGGAAAAAAAATCAGTCCACAAATTGATTTTAAACGAATTTAGATCAATGTGATTAAGAATGTTTCAATGTGATAATCCTTTATTTTTTAATGTTGTTATTCAGAAAAAACAAATGGTATAATCTTCATAGCAAATCTTACAAAAAGGCTTGTGGTAAGATTTTTGTCTGCTTTCTTTGTCTTAAGCAAACAGATCTGAATGGAGCTAAAGCTAGATTTGTTTTTTAAATGTAGTCAAATCAAATTTTCTTTTTTCCATCCTGCCAGTTCCTTGCTCTTTCCCGCAGTCACTATTAAGAATGTAAATAAATTTAAAGGCACAAATTAATTAGCTTAGGCTTAAAATACACTTACACTGTAACAAACTGGTTAAGAATATTTTTTTGTTTCTCTGAGTGACATCCTAACTCCACCAACCGTAAAATCTTGCTGTTGTCATCACTGGGGCCTGGATTTCACCATATATAGCTGTTGGGTAGCACTGTGCNGTTTCTCTGAGTGACACCCTAACTCCACCAACCGTAAAGTCTTGCTGTTGTCATCACTGGGACCTGGATTTCACCATATATAGCTGTTGGGTAGCACTGTGCCCAGATGGCTCCATCCATTCTTGTGAGTCAATTGTTTTAGAAGATCTGTCTTTGCAATTTTAAAGGAAGGGTTTTGCTGCAAAACTAGTTTATGCAAGTACAATCTAGGAGTCCAAGTTTGGGGCTGAGGATTTTGTTCTTTTTTAAATTATTCACTTCTGTGATTCAACGTGCCTCTGTGTAACCTAAGAGTGGCAAAAATGTTTTACCTATGCTTAATTCAACTTTTTATGCTGTGTTAACTCATACGTAATGTAACTTTAAAAAAGTTAATTGAAAAGCTTATAAAATGTTGCAATTAGCAGTTACCACAAACAAGGAAAAGTATATGTCTTATAATAGTAGCCCCNTTAAATTATTTACTTCTGTGATTCAACGTGCCTCTGTGTAACCTAAGAGTGGCAAAAATGTTTTACCTATGCTTAATTCAACTTTTTATGCTGTGTTAACTCATACGTAATGTAACTTTAAAAAAGTTAATTGAAAAGCTTATAAAATGTTGCAATTAGCAGTTACCACAAACAAGGAAAAGTATATGTCTTATAATAGTAGCCCCCTGAGTTGATGGTTTAGCTTCTTAAACTGTTAAGCGTGCAGAATCTTTTATGGAATTTAATAGCAGCTACTGAGAGCTCAACACTTGTGTTTTCTTTCTTTTTTTTTTTTTTTGACCACTCAGAACTCTCCTGTACTTCTATATATTTATGGTTAAGTAGTATTTTTGATACATCTAGCAACAGAGCTCCTGAAGAAAATGAGCATTGTATATTCCAGACTCACTGACTGTGTACTAAGATCAGAAGCTGCGTGGGAAAGCACAAACCATGATGTTTTCAGGTACAGCAGGCAGTTATCAGAGAGCATTTGGTCAAAACAGAGTGGCCTGTGTCTATTTCATCTTTTCTAGGGTACATCTACACTGAGGTGTCAATGACTAAGGTGTCTAATCTGGCTACTGTATATGAATTATCCCATCCACCCTAAATGAGTCTTGCCATATATAAAAAGATCTGCATAAAGAAGCAATGTAAACGAGGCCCCAGTGAACTCTGCCCTCACAGCTACATTGCCACTCTTAAGAGCTTTCTTGGGTAGTTCAGACTGTGCTGAGCAATTAAGTAATAAACTAATGTAACTGTATACATATAATCATCTCAGTAACAATTTCTTTCATACCTCTTAGAGAATTATAAAATAAGGAGTTTATTTTCCAACCTTGTTTTTTAAATTTAGAAGAGACTACTTAACAGCTCTAAAACGAACTTGCATTTAAATCTAAAACGAAGTCCAAAAAGTCCTTTAGGCTGTTAAACACAGTTCGCGTTAAATGTGCGTTCTAAAAGGCAACTAGAGATGAATAAATAGCTTACCTGTCACTTGGAGCTCAGTAGTACTGTTTAGAGAACTGAAAATATATTTTATAAAGAATTCTGGGGAGGGCAAACTTGCTTGCCCCATACAGACTCCTTGGAGAGCCAGAGTAATAATTAAAGCAGCCAGGCGTGGAAGAGTGTTTTCGTCAGCACCATCTCTGTCCATTATATCAGCATTTTTCTCCAGAGTACTGACATCAACACACTGAAATCAGGAGAAAACAGCATGAAGACAGCCCTGGTCACCTCCCTTTAAATAATCATAGTGACAGGAGGAAAAACCAGAGAGAACACTTTTACAGACGACCAGAGTAGAAAAAATACTAAGATTAAAGCTGTAACTGACAGCAGGACAGCAAATGTGAAATAGAGGACATTTTCAGTGGAACAGGGATAGAATAAAAATGCCTGAAATTTTACTCAGTGTCTGATGGGGAAGAAGTGCAGTCCTTCATCCAGATTATTTTTGCTTAGTGTTATTTTCATGCTGTTTCTATTATTCCTTGTCCTCCTCGATTTCATCTACATCTACTTCCAGAAAGTGGCAGAAAAGGGAGGAGTTTGGCCAAGAAATTGACTCAAATAATACAGACTGTAACTCTTTATCTCAAACTTTAGAAAGAATTCTCTTAATGTTTTTAGTTCCCTATCTACTAAATGGAATAAATAATTCGTTATAGGGCAGTTATCTGGCGACAATACAGAACGATATAGTTCTGCAGATAAAGGGTGACTTCCCTGCTGGCTGAGCAAACAGCAGTGGACAGTTGTGTACACCCATGTGTGTGGATGTGTGCAGGTCTGAAGTGAGGGAGCACGGTACAGCTCTCTCAGTTACTCAGAAACTTATCCCTGTTTTCTTCAATTTCTGCCTTTCTTGTTTATTTTCACTGCAAAGAAAGTGTTAGGGTTTGAGAGAAACAAACAAACAAAAATGATGATAATTATTTAAGATCATTTGTCTCTAACCCATATTAACTAAACTGAAAAGTCAACTAGATGAGCCAGTACTTTAAGAATTCATTTTACACATACTCATTTCTATATATGTGCCTGAAACACTGCAGAGAGGAGGCTGGCATTTCTTTTCCTGTCCATCCATTACACATTTAAATTTCCACAACCCAAAATTTCATCTGTCATTTAAAATAATATATTAGGTTCTATGACTGTGAAGAGGGTATTTTCTGTGAAACAAAAACATATAAAGAGCCACTAAAAATGCTTTTCTTCTATTACTACCCTGCATCATCGACCCTTTTCCATAACTCAAGTGTAGTGATATTAAGCATTAGGTAGGCTACAATATTTTGAGTACCTTTCATAAAAAAACCCCTTTTTTCCCTCATGTCAGTGAGTGATGAAGTCTCAGTTACTGAACAGGCTTGACGAGAGATTATACTGCCAGCACAAACAAACAGACCACACAGTAAAGCACTTTATGGATTGTTATTCTATCTTGACATGCCAAATACCCACCGATGGCTCTTTACAGTTGCCCAGATACCATTGGAGTTGTTGGAAATCAGCACGTTCACCAAGACTCAGAACCAAAAGTACTGGTCAATGAATAATTTATGATGGGAAACGATTACACAAAGAACAAAGAAAGAGGAACTGAAGGGCCTCAGCATTCTGCTGCACAGCCAGGACTCCTGGCCATCTTCTGTTTGCACAGGAAACTCTACTATATGGTGTAAATTAAAATCTAATGAAAGGAAAAAGAAAAGGGCAAGTTCAAACTTTGCAATAAACCAAATTTAACTGTGTATTATGAACAGATCTAAGGGGCTTCTTGCTTGTATATTAGGACTTATCTAATATGCCAAAAACTTATTTTATTGCCCATTACAAGGAAAACAGTTTTTCTTTAGACTGTGAATGCTAGAATATTATTCTATTATTTTATAGACCCTACTTGAGATAAAGAATAATAAAAAGTGGTGAGAAAACTCACTGCATGTGTTCTGACTTTAAAAAGATGTTTTTAGCTGAATATACTCAACAAGCTTTTTTTTTTTTTTAAACTTTAAGTGTAAGCTTATCTGTATTGCTCTTTCTACAAGGCATATTTGTGCTGGTAGACAATTAGTCACACATGTATGTGTCCCAACTGAAGGAAACCATCATATCTTTGGGCAGATTTCTTATTCTACCCTGCTTTGGATGGACATGGAAGTACAGGGCTTGGCAAGGATCTCATCACAGCAAAATAATTAATCATTTCTGTTACACAGCCAGATCAGTTTTGGAGCTGTTATGCTTAATACCATTTAAATACAATCACTGCTAGTATATCTGTACTAACAAATACAAGAGATGAGAAAGTATTTTCTATCCTTGAAGCCAAGGGCAAGATCTTGTATCTACATAGCTATGCTCTTTTCCACCTGCCCTAAGCAGGACAACTGCATCTAAATTACCTTTTTGGGATGCTTCCTAATGTGCATTATCTCCCCAACCATGTCTTAGCGGATGCTGTGGAAGTGCTAGGTAACACACGCCAAAAGCAAGTCAGGGAGAAGGCTAGTATTAAGCAGCACGTACAACAAAAGACCAATGTTCAGCCTGTGCTCTCACACTGTTATTTAGCAGTTTTCTGGAGGACCGTGATACTGACACAATGTCTGAACTAGCTTAAAGGCATTATATCAGTAATAAACATGAAGATATTTTTACTCAAGTTTTCTTTACCTGAGTCTCAGAAGTTTTAAAATGTTGCCTTACTGCAGCCAAAATATCTTCAGTTTCATTCCGTGAAAAATAGTAACAGTCTTCATCATGTCTTAAACTAAGCATACTCTGTAGGTAAAATTTATAATCCTTGTTATTCAAGCCGAGTTCTGAAGAACATACATCTGTATGATGAAGAATGTAGTAAAGAAGAATAAGAGAAATTCTCTCAAAAACTTCTTCACTGAGCTTGTCTTCTACACCTCCACCAGCTATGAGTAACAAAGCATCTGGTTCAAGGCACTGTGAAAAAATAAAAACAAATGGAAATTCAACTCAATTAACACATTGCCAGTCATCTGCAAATACAATTACAGAGGAGAACATGAAAATTAACTCTTATATTTAAGAGATCGAACCCAAGCCTACACAGATGCAGGCTGATGGAATGGCAGGAGGAGGGTGCAGGTAATTTATTGCAGCTCTAAGTCTGTAAGATTACACTCGGGTTTTTTTCCAGAGCCTCTTCTGTTTTTAAGAAATGTCAAGTATCCGAAGAATTTAAGATTTACTGCAAAACAGGACTAACTGATCAATCACTGTAGAAACTCTTCCACTGGCTTCAACAGATTATATTTCTGGTTATAAATATATTAGATAAAGGTTATTCACATTTTCACCTGTGCATTCTATAGATGTTTCTATTATAAGACAAAAATGTATCTGAACTGTAATTAATTCAGAGTATGCAGACAGAAGTTATATCACATTCAACGCACTGTTAAGAGACTTAATTGACCCTGTAATCATACAACTATTTTTATTTTTTCTCAATGAATTCTGTTAACTGGAACAATTTTGTCCAGTGCAGAGAGACAGCACAAGGTCTCACCACCAGTCAGTCCTCCAAATGCATTTCAAGAGGGACTGAAATGTGAGTATATACTCACCCTGTGCAGGCTTTGTATCTCAGCACAGATTTTTTGGATACATATATACACATAAACACAGAAACCCCTCAATTTTCCTTGATGCAAAGACACTTCCCAGACACTTTTGCCAGCTCAAGCTAAAGTTAGTCTTTAAAATCAGACCAGAAGACTAATAGAGCTCTATGTCCGGCTATGGGAAATAAGATACTGAGTTCCAGAATAAATAATCTTTCTTTAAGAGACCCTGTAACTATTGTCATTCATCTTGCAGCATTTTTTTTTTCAACTGGCTCCTTTCCAAGCATGTTATAGGCATGTCAGCTAATCTCAACTATTATGCTAGAGAAGCCAGACTGTACATTTCGGAGAAGAAACTAGAACACATGAAGATACCATTGGAGGGTCAAAACCGCACTCGAATAAATTCATGAACGCAAACAGAACATAGTTTGTCAGACTAAATTGTTTGTGGCTAGAAGCATGATGTGTTGGTCAGTGTGGCGCACTTTGTGTGTTAATTTTCCTATACAGAAGCTCAGTGAAATCAAACACACATTGCCATGTTCCGAAGCCAATATTCCTTGGAGGAACTGAGAGAACTGCTACTTTTAAAAGCATGAAGACAGCCCTGGTCACCTCCCTTTAAATAATCATAGTGACAGGAGGAAAAACCAGAGAGAACACTTTTACAGACGACCAGAGTAGAAAAAATACTAAGATTAAAGCTGTAACTGACAGCAGGACAGCAAATGTGAAATAGAGGACATTTTCAGTGGAACAGGGATAGAATAAAAATGCCTGAAATTTTACTCAGTGTCTGATGGGGAAGANCCAAATTAAATATTTATACCCATAAATAAACTAGATTACAGTATGATCCACTGTGCGCTGCCTACGTTGTCTATTCAGATCTATAATTCTAACTTTTTCTAATGCATGTCTCTGAGTATTAGTATTTGGGTAGGAGGAATATAGCTGTTCTGGTTTTTGTCCCAGAAGACCACAAGTTAGTCAACCAGCCTTTTCAAACACTCCATAGCAATACAGTACACACATTGCATGTAGTGGAAGATTTTCAAAGACTTCTATAACATTTCAAAACCCAGTGAGGATAAACTGTAATCAATGAGACTGCTGTATGCTCTTGTGAGGAAGATCACTGAAAAGGAAATTGTTAATTGGAAGGAAGCAGATGCGTCATAAAGGATGCAGCTACTCCATAGAATATGGGTTGCCCATAGAGGAGATATCAAGAGCATATAAATTGGTTCATCACTGGTTATTTTGCTGTTCCTAGTATTTTACATGCATAGCCATCTGCATGGCCTTGGTTTAGAAATGTTTATTTGCCATAAAAAAAGAGGTCGACTTTGAACTTGGGCACTGAATCCTTAGTTTCTTTTGTTTAAGAGGCCAGAAGTTAGAAAAAAATATTTTACCACTAAATATATGAAGAAATATATGACTTCTGTGTGCTTAGGAGATAAAGAAGTGTCAGATGCCATTCAATAGCCAGCAGCCCCTGCCCAAAGAGTTTTGGGGCCAATACATAACAACAAACTAAAAAAGGGTCTAAAAAAGTGTTAAACTTCACTGCTTTTAAATACCCACTGGAGACATCATTAAAAATGAAAGAAACAATTGGAAAACAAAGTCATCTGGTATGACTGGAATCCTGGATTTAGAAAGGAAATTTGAATCTGAAATCAATTAGTTATTCCCAACAAGTGTGGGAAAGAACATGACAAGCTAAGGTGGAATATTCTGTTTCAAATTTTGATGATCTTGATGGATCATGCTTCTCATATAGTTTTTGCTATCTTGGTTTACCAAATCTTGTTAAATCATCTTAGAAGATTTCAGCACAGTGCCATGTGGGCTGCATGTGACTGAAGACACTGCCTCTCTCTCATGGATTTTCTATAGACAACTGTGTTCCTGTGGCACTGGCAGTGCAGGATCTATGCAGTGTTACTGACACAGCCAACACTGAGACGTACTGGAACTAGTGAAAGTCCTCAAATTCTTCCTACAGGAAATTTCCAAGATGAAGCATAAACAGAGTGGAAGTCCTGACCAAATTAAGCTGCAGCTAAGTTTCACTTACTTAGATTTCTTCCATCCAGGGACACAGTGGGCATGCTCTCTGCATATACATCACAAATACAAGAAAAAATAAAGCAATCCAGAGAAGCAAAATAAACAGGGAGAACAAGAAGGCCTAGACGTCTGTTTTGTGAAGTTTAGGAGGACTCTATACCCATTACTGTTTAATGCATTCTCAGCTTTTGATCTTGGTCCATATCTGGTACATATCCACTACCCATATGTGCAAAGAGAAAAACTGCACAATCATCTCCTTCATAAAAATTACCCGTTTAGGGAATAACACTCACCTACATTATTTATATATGAAATTTCACATTGAGGCTTATATGTGAAAGGGAGCATTTGCAGAAAGGACCAATTAAGTGAGTAGTTGTCTACTGCACAGGAGAAAAAGATCTCAATTGCTTTGGCTTGGTAGATATTGCGAAAGCATTCACCTTTATGACCATCCTCATAACTCTGACATAAAGTGACACTGTGTTGTATGTAGGTCACTGAACAATGCCAGAGCTAGAACAGCATTAATCAAAGCCAAGACTGACCAAGCCCTTTGTAGTCCCTCTCAGCTAAGTTCCTCACTTATCGCTGTCTTTGTCCTACCAGAACCTATGATCTCATTACACTAGTTCCTCTCTTTGTCAAATCAGGAATCAGTTCTGAAAATACTCTCAACTCAACTAGACAACCAAACCTTCTGTGAAGCTGTACGCTGGACTATTTCCAGTTTCACTTTAGATTTGTAAAGAACACATTATTCTGCCTTTGGTGTTCCTTGACCCAAAGCCTTCCCCTAAATCTTGAATATTTCAGTGAAGTGGAACATAAATCTGAGACAATACTGCCTGGGTTTTATTTTTATGAACTAAAATCCAGAATAAAAAAAAAAAAGTGGCAGAACTGGTCCCAAATTTTTATCTACGTCTTTCCACATTGGAAATCCTCTGTGTCCCAAATTCAAGCTCATGCTTTTACAGTTAGATTAAGGTAAAGTAGAAAAATATTTGTTGGAAAATAAACACTTGACAACTTTTAAAGGAGAATTGTTAGTGTTACGCGATTGAAACATAGTGTTTTTAAGGAATGCCTGTCATGTTTGAAATATCTCTTCATGAGCTCAAACAATAAATATTAATAATTCAGAATGAAATTATTGAAGTAGGGACAATTTTTTTCTGCAACAACAAGCCCTTTAGATATTTAGGTTTTGTATTCAGGAGAGTATCACTCTAATAAATAATTTTAGAACTCACTGACGATCCTGTAAAGATATCCCTCATTAATCGAAGCACTAACCAGATTACAATCCTCTTGCATGCCATAAATCCGCTGTGGGCACTCAGCTCTCTCCAGTAACATTCTGACCAGTTCTCGTGAGTGATTCATGTGGAGCTCAGTGTTGTCAGCTGAAAGAACGCGTAAAATTTCCATCAGATAGCCTCGGCTGGGAGCAGAGCTGCCATCCTGCCCATGCTCTTCCCCAAGCTGTCCTTCAGCAATGAGCACGCTGAATATGAGAGCAGAACATACCACCCCAAGAGCTGGATGCTTGGTCAGAAAACACATCTCCTCTTCCTGCAGTGCGTGATCTGCACTGAATGTTGGATTGTTGTTTGTACTTCACAGCTTAAACTCGAAACCTGAGGAATCTGAATGGTAAAGGGGAAAAAAACCCCAACCCTTTAATTAGTGTGAATGCAATATGTTTGAAAGGATTTATTAATTGGTCGGCTAAGCTGATTTGCAGTGACAAGCTGTTTTTGAACAACAGGGAGCCTGTAAGGGCTTTATAGCCCAGAACAGCAGGAAACTAAGACAACCATGGCCTTAAAACTTCTGTAGAATTATCAACAAGAGGTTGACACAAAGTGCCCTTCCCTCCTCATAAAAGTGTATGGTTTTCATTTCAGTGTTATGTTATTGCATTCACTAATAATCCTCTTCAGTAAGAACAGGAAAATACCATAGCTTTCACTTTCATTCCATTATGAAACAGGTTTTTAGTAACAAAAATAGCTGTAAATAAAGATTACTAGTCTAATTCTGATATGAATGTGCAGTAATTATGTTACACGGCAATGGTATAGAGTAGGTTTTATTTTCAAAACACTTTACCAACATTACCAAACTCCTGCTATACAACACAAAACAAGAATGAGAAGGATGTACTTAAAAATTAGTGATATTTTATGATCAGACGAAAGAGTTACAAAACTGAGGTCATAATTTCATTCATAGAACTCAGCAAATAAACAAGATAAACACACCAGAAGCAACAAGTTTAACTTGTTAATTCTAGACGCAAAAGGCATTTTGTACTGCAAATCTGCCTTGTCACTATCCTTCCTAATACACCATCGCCTCTGCTTTAACAGTAATCTATTTCAGTATCAAAGCTGCCCAAGAAACATAAAAGTGGTTAATTTCTGTTTTCCACAAAGAAGTTTTCATCTTGTTGATGGGCAGATGCTGGCAATGACATAAATTTTCAGATGATAATGCACATTTGTTAAATAGCCACACATTAAGTTTAGCTTCTGTTAATTGCAATATGATACATGTATGTCTTATTTTAAAGGAAACTCTGCTAACAAAGTATTTTAAATGAAACAAGAATGCTGAATTCAAATTGGCATTCACTCAGATAAAAGTTAGTATGTTTTTAGATGTTAGGAAATCTTTTGGTGTTCAGATACATTTTACTGTTAGCAGTTAGGAATATGTATCACTGTTATGATGATGCACTTATTTGTAAACATTATTTTCTTACCTTCTGAAGGGAAAAACAATGCTTGTGAATCTAGCTTTGTGGCCTTCTGAATCCTCAGAAGTATTTAGCTGCTGGAAGTCCAATGTTTTTAAAATTCCTTGATGGTGCTCTGGAAGCTGGAGAGGATTAGTTTATTGCTGCCTTGCAAAGTTTTCTGTTGCTATGGAGAGAGCTGCTCTTAAGGTAACAATGGAGGTGGATAGGAATTAGTACATGTTCTTCTTGGCAAGTTCTAAACATCACAGTATTGAATGCATTTCACATATTTTAGTAGTTATTTTATGTAAACAGTCTCTTTTAGCAGTGCAAGATGTATAAAATCTACTGAAGAATGTATTCCATTACAATAGATAACACATGCAAGCACTCTGTTCTCTACACTACCCCATTATCTGAACAATTTTACAACAAACCTGAATTTCTTTTTTTTCATGCAAACATTACTTCTTTTTGCAAATATGAGAAGAGAATAAATAGAGAAAATTTTTCAAGCACTATGGTATTTTTCTTTGGGAAACCCTGTCGATAGATAATAGGCTCTTTCATTCCCACTTATTCTATGCCACATTGCACCAATTAGAAAAGTTGTAGCAGCTCAGACTGCAGTGAAAAAAGATTTCTTCCACTCAGGTTTTCCAGAGAGATGCTGTTACAAAGTCAACATTTATGTCACCATGCCACTACAATGTTATTGCGCTAGAAGTTACTGAAAACTGTCGTGACTGACAGATTTCCACAGCGACCGGCACGCCAGTCGTATCATTCTCCCATCTTCTAAACCTTCAGTGCGGTAATGAAGAACCAGCATCTCAGCTGGCTCAAGAAATTGTGTGAAGCAGTAAGCCTGTAGGAATAGAAACGTCATAATTCTCTTTAAAGCTAGATGATTGACAAAAAATCCTGGGTTCTAAAATACCTGTAATGTTTCCTATAAGGTGGTGAGCTCAAAGGGCTTGTATTAGTGAGCTTGGGAACTGGCAACTGATACTGACTATGAAAAGAAAAAATAAACTGACAACTCCAGCATTAGGGAAGTGCAAAATGCGACAAATGTTCTCAAAAATACAAAGTACAAACACATGTACATGTACAAACTCTTGTGTGATTAAGGCTGAGCATTTTAAAAATCAGTCCTACTATTACATACACAAGTACAATCCCTCCTCCCAATTTGTATCAAATTATCTTCTATTTTACTTCATAAATTAGAAAATATAATTATCAAACCGACGTTGCCAAATATGCAACTTTATGCAAACAAGAATTACAGAAATTTTAATCTCAAAAAATTATTTTTATATGAATGACTGAAAAGTAGAAACACATGATAATATGCATCTCATCTATGTTTATATAATTTGCTCTGTGAAACAAAGCTAACTAAATCCAGATTTGTTCCACTAATAAAAATAATTCCTCAGATAATGAGGGAATAGCTTCCAGTATTTAATTCCGGGGGTTGCTCAATCTCCAAACAAACATAGAATAGGTTTATCTGTATATAATTTGGTGTTTTGTATATAATTACAAATTGAAACTAAGAATTCATTCTATCCAATTAAAATGTACAAACAGAGGGTGAATTGTTTCAATTTATTGAGAGAAGCTAACATTTAAAAACACATTTGATGATTTATAACTACTGAAAGCTGCTGAGAGAAGATCTACATAATTATACTGGCTGTATCTTTTAACATTTATATTACAGAGTGATGGTAAAAAAAAAGGAAACATTCAGTGCATTTAAAAGCAACAGATAATAATTGGTACAGGGTACTAATGCTGATTTCAAAGGAGAATTCACTTCCCTTTTTAAGACTAGGTGTTGCAAACCTCCTCTGGCTTGTAAATGAGTTTCTCAGTGGTGGCAAAATCACTGATGGTGACTCAAGTCTCAACCTCTGCTTTTACCCCTGACACCAGAGCACTACCTGTACTTACAGTCATGCCCCGTCATCAAATAATTTTTCTGTCTACACAGCACTTGGATTACTACTTTTGAAATAATTGCTAGCATCAATTGCTAACTCCTTTTTCAAACCCTTCTGTAGTAGCATTATTCTCCTACTACGTACCCATCCCGATGCTGTGCCAACTGATAAAATGAGACAGTGATAACAGAGCTGTGAATTTAAATGCCTATTAGAATTTTGCTCAGATACACAGACAGAAGGAAATAATTGGTACAGCTTGATGTCTTAAAACCTCCCAAAGCACCTATCGCTGTTATTGCTCTCTCACATGTTGTAAGTCTCTGCCATTTTAGCTCAGATTTGATTGCACGTCTTTTGGCAATTTTTTATAAAGGGGGAAAAAATGTTCATGCACAATGCACATAAGCCAGTGACTCTTTGCTCACTGTAGAGTGATAATATGCATGGAAAAAAGAGCTTGCAGAAGAATTGGAGAGCTGGGGTAACTCAAATTGAAGTAGCTTACCACTCTAACATGACAGCAGACTGTACATAGCAAAACAAGAGGCATGATGAACTTTCTGATTAAATGAGCAAGTGAACTTTTTTTTTTATTCCATTGTGCACTTAGTTAAGGACCTTGGCAAGATCAAGCTATGATCTGAGCTCAAGAATTTGCAGAGATAAGCAGTCATTTTTAATCATTTTGAACAGTTATTGTGGAAGGGTACTTGCAAGAGAGTAACTGATTGCTGACAGGCATACGAATGTGTCCTAGGAAAATAAGTAACAGAGGAAATAAGATAAAAAGAAGAGTGATAGAAATGGAAACTTCTCAAAACTCTTATTTTCATTTCATGATTGAATTCATTACCGCAGAGAACTGCATATCAAATTTTCTCCAGACACAAATGTAATCTTTTATGACTTGGAAAGTTCATATAGTAATATCCTAACTTCCATTCTTAGTGAATAGGAGTGAAAGCAATTTCCATATGGCATAACCAGATATAAAACCTGATAAGCACATGCAGTAAGCTCTATTTAGTTACAGGATATTTAGTTAGTTAGTTAGTTAGTTAGTTTTAATTTTATGTGAACAAGTACGACTTACTGCAGCTTATCTTGTTGTTTCTCCCACCTACGCACCTGCTGAGAGAGCAAAAGCAAATTGTCCGTTCACAAACGCCATGCACAACTGCACTCTGCAATTTACTGGTTTTCAAAGAATCAGTGAATAATTTATNAACGAGTACGACTTACTGCAGCTGATCTTGTTGTTTCTCCCACCTACGCACCTGCTGAGAGAGCAAAAGCAAATTGTCCGTTCACAAACGCCATGCACAACTGCACTCTGCAATTTACTGGTTTTCAAAGAATCAGTGAATAATTTATGTAGGAATAGGAAAAGTCGTTAGAGAACTCACTCTGAGGTGACAAGGACATTCCTATGAGCTCCACCAACCTGACAAATGGCTTCAATTTATTTGTGCAGCAGAATGGGAGAGGATGTAGGCATCATTTTAGCAAAACCCCTGCTGAACTTCACAGCTTACTTAGAAATGAAGCTATATAACTCTTACTCCTTAAATACTGTATAACTTGTTTTGATGGACAAAGCAAATGTGGTTTTTGCCCTTTTACTAATTGCAGTAATTATGAATCCTGTGGTACTGCAGATTTCCACCTTGTCATTAATGTGATGTGTGCACATTGCTATAATTACAGCCATAGGCAGCATATTGACATATGAAAGAACTACATTTTGCATATAATTTGTGTAGAATTTCAATACATAAAGCATCTTTGCCAATGAATTACCGCCAGTGCTGTAATAAAAAAGTCAGTGCTTTAAAATTACCAGAGTCTATTCAGCTTCATTGGCCTCACATGTCAATCCTAACAATATCACATATATTAAGATTGCCAATGAATTAAAATAAATGAATGCTTTTAAAATTATCCGAGTTACAAACTTTACCATAGAGTTATATATATTAGGATATGTCTCTGGAACAAGCCCTGTAGTAGTTCAGGATTGCAAAAGTCACCTGTTATTCAGCAGAAAGTTTCCTAAGAAGACCTGGAAATCAAGTTACATTAAAATAGAACACAAAGAACTCATGGATTACTTCCACTCTAGGCCAGAAAAGCCTCTTATGTTTTGAAAAATGTATCTTCAGAAGTACCTTCTCACATATTACAGAATTAATCTGTGTCATTTATTGTCCTAAGATATTCCTGGCATGAAATCTTATATGGGTTAACAAAAAGAAAGTGTTCATTTATGTGTAAAGTGTGATCTAAAATATCATTAATTGCCCTATTTTAGTACAGACTTCTCCCTCACACAATCTCTCCTTTGCTGACTGTCTGGCTGCGTTTGCAAAAAAACAATTTGAGATGTAGGGGTAGCCATCAAGGCTATTCAACAGTAAAATTAATTATAATCAAGCACTTAGTCACAGTAGGAGATATCAGGATCTTGTGCAAGAAAAAGAGGGGGCTTCAGAAGGATGTATATGAAGTTGATCAGTTGTAAGTTAAAAAAACGTATGGGAAATAAATGCTCAGGTCCATCCTTAGGAACTTTAGCAGCCTAACTTTACTGAAGGTATCTAAACATTAAAGTATAGCTACTAGGCTATCAAGTCAGCTTCAGCCATCTCACCTCCTTTTACACTAAATAGATGCAAAAATCAGTTACTAAGCTTTTCACTAAGCTATTGTTTGGTTATGTCCTGGAGCGCTATCAGACCCTGTTATTCATATTGTTTGTTTCTGCTCCTTTAGGTTTCCAAAGACACTGGGCTCAAAGAAAAAAGAACTGATTTTACTAGCAATGTCTCATCCAGTCCAAAGCATTTACATATGTTAAACTATAAATTTAAATATCCCAAATGAAATATCATGTAGTATTACAGCATAGAACACCAAGTAATTTTTTAATGGGAAAAAAAAATAAGGTTTTTAAATTGAAAGATAACCTTATGACAGTTATGCTATTTACCTTGAAGAAAACTGATTTATGTATCCTATGCTGCTTCTTTAGCCAATGACTTCTGACCCCAACATATTGGAATGTTCCTGTCCTGTTGCGTAGTCATCATCTTATGCTTGAAAACCACTCAAAAGTGCCTTTATGTAGTTTGTCTTACTTCATAAAATATTTATAAATCATTTTTACTATTACAGAAATTAAGATAACAAATGTTTACTCACATTACTTTTAGTTTTTCAAAGTATGACTCAGTGTTCATTTGTTCTAAAGAAATTCTCCTCACAATAGGGAAGAGCCATTGCAAGTGAACACCATGATAATTGTTGTCTAAGAGAAGACTCATGTTTCTCAAGGCCTTCTAGTCTACCTAAAAACAAAGGAAAAATATACATTTCTGGGTCATGAATGCAAGTCAGGGTGAGGGGATGGAAGACAGTTTATTTCCCTCTCTTTCTCTTAAATTCAGGAAGTTTCTAGGTGGCACCAAGACAAACAATAGCTTACAGAATAGTTGATTGATTAGATGAGCTTCAAGTAACAGATGTTGAAGCAATAAAGGTGGAAAGAAAAAAGGAAAATCCTAGAATGGAAGAACAGCGAAAGAACCACTATTAATGGGGAAAAAAATTAATTTAATTTAATTTTCATTTTGATTTAACCAAATACAAACTTCAGCACATTACAGTGAACTTAATTTCCACCTTTATTAAAACTACTGACCAGCTAGTATCTCCCTCTTGTAACCCAGTACTATACCCACTTTTTGAAGGTTTAGTAATAAGACCAGTGAGAGGAGAGTTTGTTGTCATAAGAAATGCTCATACATTATGAAAGAAAGTTTTCTAATTTTACAAGCTGTTTATCTATATATAATCATAGATAACCCAAATACCAGTATTCATATATAACCCTGAGATTATAAAATTGCTTGCTTTTTCCTAGCCTGTGAGAATACGAACAGAAAATACAAAATTAACTACTATTTTAACTTTGCAAAGACAATTTGAGTTAATACACCATATATTCTTGTAGCATTGTCCCATCCATTTTAGGAACAATTCTTATTTTATCATCAATTTTATCATCATTATCACTGTTCATTCTGCTCAGTGTTGGCCACAGAAGTCTTTGTATCACTAGTTTCTGGAACAGAATTGCTGTATTTTAATAACACTTCAGTTAATTTAGCATCTGTTTGCCATTGGTTGTGTGGTTTGTGTTGTTTAGCAGTGGAAGAAAAAAATTGTCGGTGCAGTGTGTATTATACTAGGAAGCACCAGAATAACTCGCTGTACCGAGGTGAGATATTGATATCTTCACGTGTTTCCTCTTCTGTAAATGGATATTCAAAGCAGTTTATGAAGTGTGTATGAGACGTTCTCATAATAAGAAACAATAGCGCTCATCTATATGAGCAGTTTATTATGTCTGCCTGTTCTCTGTACACAAATGTATATACAAGGAGTACGTAACAAATTCAAAGAATACGAAAGAACAATAAAAGACGAAGTCTAATTCAATATGATTATTCCGTTCCTGATGTCATCACAGCAGGTTTTTCTCCACTTAATGAATTCATCTGATGAGCGTGTGTGATTATAACCATAATCATTATTCCCAATGAAGTATCTTCACAATAATATTAGAATTTTCACATCTTTCCTTAAAATATTTGGCTATGTGCATGCAGAGATTACATTTGCCTCTTTTATGATAGCACAGTCTACATGCCTCATGACTCCTGTGGATGAGTGATGCATGCAGGTCTTATTTCCTATCCTAGAAACTATTGTTATCACTCTGTAGTATGCGTTCATTATGTACTATTACGTTTCATGTCATGTCTAAAACTCTAAGTCTCTAATTGTTTCTGCATCAAAATCTGAATATCCTCTGTAACATCCTGACTCAATGTCATCAGCACATTTTATGCCAAAAAAATTTAAGAAAGTATGGAAGTTAACAACTTGAATCTTAGCAACCTCACACCAGGTCAATCAATCCCTTTGCAAAGCAACTTACAACTTTCTAGATTTTTATCCACCCTCAATTTTTCCATCTCCTTCAGTTTAATAAGTATTTTCCTAGTTGGTACCATACCAAATAGCTATATTGTTATAATGAAGTCCTGACACATCTGATCTACTACATCTGCTTTATCCAGAAGATGAGCCATTTAAAAACAAAACAAAAGAATTACCTTCCTAGTAGTTTAATAATTAGTTCCTAATTATCAACTTTTGAATGGAAACAATGGTTTATTTTTAGCTATAAACATTTATTTTTCATAAAAGTGGAAATCAACAAAATGGAGAATTAGTCCTTTCTAGTTGTGTAGATGCATTGAATAAATGACAGTATAGAAAACACTGAAGTACTGAATGTTGAAAATATTGAACATATTGAAAATAATACCATTACAGATGTAGATTATAAGAAAAGCTTTAATTTAACATGCAATGATACTGCATCAAAACACTTGGCAGTAGAAACACTTTCTCAGATTTTTTCAGTCACTTTTATTGCACTCAGACTGATTCAAGGTAAGTAAATATTTCGGTTTGTTCTGGCAAATTCAGGGGGAAGTTACTAAAAATATATGCATAATCAGCCAAGTCTGAAATTGAAGTTTGCTCCAGTCCAAAACAAAGGTACACAGTAAATAGGCTAATTATAAAGACAGTTTTACTCTTAATTCCCAATAGACTGCTGTTTCTTAAGAACTCAAAAGCTGTTCATTTAATGTCCTTCAGCTTTTGAAGTTAACAGCATCAGCATAACCAGGGCTCCATTTCATTCTCAAATGTTGTTTCCTGTTTCTACTTGTTTTATCTAGGTTATATACAATGCTCATTGACCATACCTATAAATTATATAGATAGTGTCAGATAATATCAATGCAAACACCATGGAGGACTGTGAGCTGGAAAGCAGATTTCAAGCACGGATCTTGGACTCCTCCTTCCCTAATCATGTCAAAAGCCTCAGCTCGTTGCTTGAACACTTCATGCCATCTCCAGAAAATGAATGAAGCTATAGCACAGGTTTTTTTGCATTAAGGCTGTTCTTATATCACAAACAATAATGGGGAGCTCACTTCACTTACTCGTGAAGACACATGTAGGGATCCTACCCATGATGACAATGAGTAGGAATAAACAAATAACCAGAAGTAATGTAGATACATTTTGGAACTTATACAGAATGCTGGGTTTCAGGGCTGAAGCCCGTCTCTGCCAGGTACCAGAAGAGAACTTTCTCTAAAGCAGCTGGTAGTGGGATAGGTACTACAGCAGCGAGCCCTGAACTTTATCAAGCGTGGAAAGCCTTATAATACTTAGCTGCAAAAGATCAAGCACAAGTCTTTGTAACAACATCACTCATTGTTATTTTGGTTGGTATTTTAAGCTTTAATTACCGATTTTGAACAGTTACCACCCAGACAATGTACAACTAATCAGTGCCTGTAATCTCCCACACACTGTTCCAAGAACTGCTTGCCTGAATTTTCTATTTAGTTCTAATTATAGCCTCCTATACAGGAAACAGTAACAGTCTGTATTAAAATTGTCTTTTCATCAAGACAGCAATTGAAGATTTAAAGTAAGTAATTCTTCCAATTTTTGAACATTTATGCCCACAAACTACTAGTTAATCTTGAAGATGCTCCATAATGTACAGCTTCCACACTCCACTTCCTGAAAACTGCTCTTCGAAAGTATGTTTTACTGAAAATAATAGGTCTTTTCTAAAAGTCAAGACAAGCTAGAAGTTTCCTTCATATAGTTCCAATAAGAAATTACTTCCTTTTTAGTTTTGCATGTGTAACTTCTATTCAGTTACATGGAAGGATTTCCACCTATGTCTTCTAGTTCACAGTTTTTAAGGACAGAAGGGATCATTTAGGATCATTACACAGTTTTTCATTAAAGCAGGACAAAAAACTATACTCAGGAATTTCTGAAATAAACCCATCGTATGTTTGCATTCAAAGGTATATTTACGTACAAAATTCAGGCCTTATCAAAACCTGCACTTGAGGATCTAACTTATCATCGGGAAAGTTATTTCAGAGCTTTGTTATCCTCACCTTTGCATATGTCTTACTTCCAGTGTGGATTTGTTTAACTTCAGGTACTATGCTTTTTTACTTTAACTTCAGCATGACTAAACATACAACACAGTAGAAAAACTGTTACAAACACAAGCATGTGCTGACCATTATCATTATATGTCAATATTTTCTTGGATAAAGGAGATCAATTTTAAATCTCATAAGACATATTACTAAGGTGTTAACTGACTCTTACAGCTTTTTTCTGAATATTATCACAAGTTTTTCACGTCTTACTGGACCTTGGATTTTTTACAATTTATTCCAGTCATGGTTTACACTGAGATTATATATAAAGAAAATAGAATTTCCTTCTTAGTACATCTCATCCTTTGTATCTAAAACTGTGTTCACCATCTCACCCACAGCACTGCACTGGGCACCCATTTTCAGCTAATTATCCACCACGTTGTCAGGTCAGGGTTCCAAGGCACCATCCCTCATCTTGTCAGTGCGATTCTAACTTTTTTTTTTGAGTTTGGGAGCATTCCTTAGATTGCTAAAATTCTCACTGTTCAATGAATGTCTCTTATGGACTACAATGTTTCCACCATTTTTTGTGGTGGAATTTCTACCTTCTCTATAAGCTTTGGCCTTAGTATTTTCCTTTTTTTTTTTTTTCTAGTGCTGAGAGAAATGTTGATTGGTATTTGATCAAAAATACTCTCCTGAAAGCCCATTCTCCTAATTTAAGATCACAACTTACTTTCAAGTCCTTACATATTTATTAACTTGTCATTCATGATTCGTTTAATTGAATCAATACCGCTTTATGGGATCCCACAAAGTAATTTTATTTTTAAATTGCAGAGTTGCATTCAAGAATCAGGTGAAAGCTTCATGGAAGCCTAAGCTTCTGCACTGTTACCTCTGTCAGCCAAATTTATAGTCTTATGAAAAATTTATCACAGTTGGTTTGTGCAGATCTGTTTCCCATACAATCGTATTGACTAGTATTAACTATGCTACTGCCTTTTAAGTCTTCACTGACTGCATTCTACAGTGCCTTTCCATGCTGATGGCTAGGATTAATCTCTGATGAAATGGCCTGTAGATACCTAGTCATCCTACTTACCCGTTTTAAAATGTTGGAACAATTAAGCTTTTCCGTCCTGTGTAATTTCACCATGCCCTCGATATGTTTTTTTAAGAAACAAATATTAACAGTTCGCAATTGTCTGTGACCAATGCTTCTGGCTAAGTATGTGCTATCCTGCCTGGCACATATAAAAACATTTAACTGAAATAATTATTTAGTTATGACAGAGTAGAAAGTATCATTATGTCAGAATAAGGCACTACATGCACTATTTCTTTGCAAAGCTAGCATATTAATATACTTATATGAATTTACACATCAATACATTTTTAGTCTTATCTATGCCTTGCACCAGGGCTAGAATTTATTTTGGTTTTTATATACATTTTGATACTTATTATTGAGTACTTTGGTTTCACACTGATCGCTTTGGTTTTGATATACTATTAAATCTTTCTTTGACCTTAAACTTCGTATCTAATAGCCTTTTTTCTTCAATATTTGTGCTTTTAGTTATGCTTTTCTTCATAAATGTTGACTCTGTTTAGATACTTGTTCTCATTGCCATCAGCCTTTTTATTTTCCCTTGTTATTTCATACATTACTTGAGGGTATATTTATATTGCTCTATATAGAAGTACAAGTGGAAGGAGAGGACATCCAGTGCAAATTAAAAAATGATGTTCAGAAAACTGATAAAGCAAATGACAGGATTTTTGACAAAGATTTTTTAAACTATTCTTACTGCATCTTCTCTTAAAAATTACTTTTTAAGACAAATTTACCTTCTTTAATGAATGTAGAATTTGTGCTATTTCTGTTTAATAGAACATCCTTAGTTACCAATAATCATTCTAATTTTATTTTAAAAAATCTCCACTCATTCAGTTTTGCTCATCATTATCTTCAGCTTTAAGGAAAGAGACTTTTTAAATTATCAGCCATGTATATTTGTTTACAACTATTCATAATATATATACCTATGTGAAATTAAAAAATTAACAGAAACCTGTAGGCATCAACTTTTAGTTCAGTGGCCAATCCATCTCTATCAGTCACAGTGGCCATTAAATTAGAATTAGGCTACATAGATTTTGGTGACTCTGTGGTAATTATAATTTTAGAAAATTCTGAAATGCTAACTTCAAAGCACCCTGCTAAAGATAATATGCTCAGCTTAAAGCTAACAAAAAGACTAAAAGGATGTAGAACGAACAAGAGTTAGAAATCCACCCAAGTCAGTGTAAGTTATGTCTTAAAAAGCAAAACACAGCAATCTGCAGCACAGTGACAATTTGGTACCTATGGCTCCTCTGTAAAGATTTTTCAAGCCTTTCCCTCTGCTGAACAAATTCCTTCAACAGCACAGAAAGAACTAGAGGCTTTTAGCTTCTCCTTTGCTCCTCATGTCTCACCTGTACAGATGAGGACAAGAAAAACACCTGTAACAACAACAACAGCAAAAATCAAAATAAAAAGAGATTGAAATTGTATTTATGAGGCAAATTCTTATTAGCTCCAATACCAGTAATTATTCACGTAGTCTTGAATTACAGTCCATGCTAACTCTCTGCTAAGCAAGAACTTGCACCTTGATTTAGCAGCTGAGCAAGCTCTCACGTGTGCTGGGGATTTATACTGAAGTGCTCAATGTGAGTAGCTTGTGAACACCAGAGACAGAAACCTTCCTGGAACTGAGGGTCTGCTAACAGCAAATTGTCTGCTTAGCATGATATAACCAAGCCTACTGCAGCTCTGCTCTTGCTGTGGTTCTTGCTCCCACGCTTCCTGCTACACACTTGGAAATGGATTTTGAGATATGCAAGAAGAACATTTATCCTAATCCCCCTTTTCCCTGTTTAAACACACACAAAAGTTTGGAAAATCATAAATGTAAAGTGTAATCTTAGTTTTCACAATTTACTTAAATGAACTTAAAGTGAGTATTTATTTACAATTAGATACACTTGCTTTCACTTAACAACATACAATCTGCAGCCCAGTGTAACGTTCAAAGTAGCCAAGTAGAACAAGTCAATGGCTGGCACTCATAAGCTTGAAAAAGAAAGCCTAAGTGGATTAGTATGCAAAGCATTAGTGCATTGAGGTAATTGTTTTAATTAACTCTCTACAAGAAGGTTTGTGGGGTTTTTATCCAGACTTTTATTTCAAAAATTCTTTTTTGCAGAAATCCTGAAAAGAACTAAAGAGGAAGATGAGGCAAATTTATATTAGAGGAAGAAAACTAAGATTCTCCATAAACCAGAGGCAACATGAAAAAAAGGGAAGTGTGAGACTGTCTGTACCTTCAGGTGAAAGTCTGGAGAACGGATACATCCGACATACTGGATTTCCTCCTCATCTTCTGAGTGATGACTCTCATTGCATTGTTTCTATGCCTCCTTTTGAGTGGCACAGGAACACTTCTATAAGCAAATCTTGTCAATTAAAGGCAATAAATCACACAGACATGCTGACTGTCTGCACATTGTGCTAGCTGGGTATGTATTAACTCCAGTTTTCTCTCTTACTGCAGAAAAAAATTTGAGATACATCTGCCAAAGGCTGCCATTTTGAAAGAGGGAAGTATATGCGCATGGGAGAGGGAGAAATAGACCCTGCTCCCTTTTGGCATGTTCCTTTATATTATCTCTTCTTCAACATGTCTGTAAAGCCAAATCTTTCATAATGCAAATGTGTAGCTTTATTTTGATTAATCAATTCTTTAAATTTAAACTGAAAACTTCACAGTAAAGCTCACACCCTTAACCTGCCTACAACCCTTTGGTCTTTGATCGGAATGTTTTCCATAAAAGCTAATACTTAGCTCCACAGAAGCTTTTTAACATATGTGTGAAGCCCACTAATTCTCTTTCATCTATGGTTTGTTTTTTTTTTAAAACCCTTTCCTACCTTTATTATACCCAACTGAGTACAGTCTCAATTACTTACCTTTTTACCTTATTTTCTTTTTGTTTTTTCCTTCATTTAAAGAGGGTTTGTTTTGGGTTTTTTTTCAGGGTGATCTCCTGAAGGAAGTGAGGCTTAGGCAGTCAAGATCTGTGTATGTAACCGGTATTGATGTCTAAATTTGATATATGTGGAAGTCTACACCTGGGCAAGTCACCCTAGCTCCCCATACAGTCATTGGAGAGAAAGGCATTTTAAGAGGCAGTTTTTCTGGTCTATTCTAGAATAAACTTTTGGATAAGAGGAATTGCGCTCTACCATCTGTGGTTATATCTATGATAACTTCCTTGACAGTTAGGAAAGCCTGGAGAGATTGGTTTTGTGGTAGACATCTGTACTATCATCAACTACATTTTGCCAGTTAAATTCCTCCCTGTCTTCGTATTAATTCCCCCACTCCTTTCATCCCAGTAAGTCTTTAACAATTTTGCCACTTTCAAACATATTTGACAGAGGAGCAAAAATATCAAAGATATTTAATTCCTGCAAGATCTGTGCAAAACAAGGGCTAGAAGGAGTATTCTACTAGTATCTACATGCAGGAAAGCTGCAGACATAAGACTCAGCTGTAGATATGAAGGAAACTGTAAGAGAAACGTTATGAATGCCATAAACCATCTTATGCAAAATGAAGATGCAAAGCCATCGGACACAATCAGTCTTCGTTACATTTGCTATTTGTTTAATTTATAAAGGCTTTCCAATAACTTTTATACTCATGAAAAAGAATTCACTGATTGAGAGGCAGTGTAACAGGATATTGACCACTAGAATGTAATGAAGCAATCCCTAATAAAATGCATCTGTGGAACCAGCAATTTACGATCTCAGGAAAAAAAATGCCCATTTGCTAATTCAGAACCAGATTTTAATTCATTTCTTCAAAGAAAAAAACAAAGTTAATAGGGTAGGAGGTTCAGTGACCTTTCTATGAGGTGAAACCCACAGTAATTCTAGCTCTGAAATTGAAAACTACATACGAGAATAATTTTCTCTTACTAATGAAAATAAATACTGACACAAGCATCATCAAAAAAACAAAATAAAAGATTTAACTCTGGGTTTATTTAATAGTTTTTATTTTTACTGTCTGAGCTACGTTATATTAAAGATGATAACAGTAGACAGACTGTAGTCATCTACTTGATATGCGATTTTACCACTGCTGCCCTCTGCTGTATGGAACAGCTTCCAAGTGTTTGTATTTCATACTAAGCTGGTGAATGACTAGAGACAGATATGCAAGTGCATATGCCGGACTGCTTTAGTTTATTCCTTTAACTTTCAATTAAGTCTATCTGGCAACAGAGGAATGTGAATTTTTCAGTATGACCTAAAATTATCAAAGTTAATAAATTATTACTAAAATGATTTATGATATATAGAACAAACGTATTCTCATATTTGTTTTGTAAAGTAGAATGACTTACGTCAAGAGATATTTTGACTCAGTTAAACGTGGCAATATGCATGGCATTAATGTTAATGTCTTGTGAAATGTCATCTCTCAATGAACATTATAAATGAGGAGGCAGTAAGAACAGAAGAAAATCCAACATAAACAGTCTATGAATTCATATGCTTCTCTCAGTACAGTTTGTCTCCAGTATTTCTCTCTTCCTGTTTTTTTCTTTTTTTAATCCATCCTTCCATCCATCTGTCCATCTCAGGAGAAAGTGCTATTCTTACATGCCACACTCCCAACAATAATAAACCTATTATCTTGCAGTGCAGGGTAGCCCAATTACGTTATCATGAGGTAATATACCTTTGCAAGCACATCCTCAAACGGGTACAGATCAAAATATCCATGCATTTAGCTAATGAAAGGCATCAACAACTATGTGATGCTTGCCACAGAATCTTATCAATATCCTGAAAACAGAATTTTTTTTTTTAATTTCCAGCACAAATCTTAGCTTGGGCTCATCAGTAATTTAGCCATAATTCACAAATACGGTGCAGATCTTTTTTTCTTCCCATGCATTTTCTGAAGGATTCATGGTTTTGTTGAAAACCCTGCAAAAGTCCATGGCTTTTGTTATTTTTATTCTGTTTAATAAAGCTCAGTATTTTTATTGCTTTTTGACTGGAATAAGCATCAAACTGCAAGGCAAACCTTATGAAGAGAAGGATGGGAAGAGAAATTAAAGGAATAACCCAAAAGACACCAGAGCAGAGGACCATAAGTGCTAAGAAATGCTCCACTGGCTCTAAGCAGTGTTTTACCTGGCTTAGCATTCTATCACAGTGACAGAAAATGCTCTTTAGACAGTGCATACAAGCCTGACACTGTCTGTGGTCTGTTCCTCTCATATCCCCAGCACATGTTGTCATTAGAATCAGCTGTTAGAGCATACACCCGTGACTATTGCCTTTAGTACATACTTATAAACCTGTTTTCCACGTAGTTACGTAATCCCTTTTTGCACTATCCACCTTCATAAGATCCTGTGCTAAAAAATTTCAGAAATTCACTACTCACTGTGTAAAACAGTATTTTCTTTCATCCCTTTAAAATCATTCTTGTATTAGTTTCAGTTAGTGTACTGTAAAATTTGATCAACAACATTTCAGTATCCATTTTATCCACAACCTTCATGATTTTGTAACCATCACCAGTATCTCTCATCTGTTTTCTCCAGTCCAGATTTAAGTGTTTTCCTTCTAGTTTCTCTCTCATAAGGCAGTTGCTCTATCCCTAAATAATTTTACTTGCCTTTGTAGCCATTCAAGCCCCATGTCCTTCTCACTTTAAACAATATTCAAGATGTGGGTAATACACCACACTCTTGCATGGCTGAAATTGAATGTACGTAAGTGGGTTTATTTAGCAGAACTAGTAGAGCCCTTTCTTTTCCTCATGTATATTGCTGCTGACATGAGAGTAAGCTCTAAATACAGATTCTCGTGGTGACTAGTTAAGCATTTTAAAGGAATTTACTCAAACTACAAATAAATGTTGCTTGGATTTACCACATTTGCAGATGAACAAGGCATTCTCAATTCCTGAAGAAAACATTGTTTCTAAGCATTTTCTTGGTGTGGTGTCTTGAGGAACGTTCTCTGTGAGCCATTACTAATCTCATGCAGCACACAGCTTGGAAAAGTCAGAGTTGGTATTGCTTCCTGTTGAGTATACCTTAGTAAAATTACAAGAACATTTTTGTAAAAATAATTATTTATAATCCAGATATTTTCTGCAGAACTTAATTAATTTTAACAAATTGAAATGTGACTTTAGACTGAGTGTGAACAGATTCTGTTCTAAAGGATAACGTTTAGAGTTCATGACTGACGAGTTTTTGTTGAATCTCTCCAGTTTTCCTAAGGAACGGATGTTTGTTCGAATTACTTCTCTGTCTCTCTCTCTTTCTCTTTCTCTCTCTCTCTCTCTCTGAACCACTTAATCCTCCCTTCTTCCTGAAGTGCCTATTTTTCCAAATGCTCTTTGTTAATATGCATCTAACCTGCTAAATGCAATCCTTAGCGCACTTAAGAAAATATCATGTCCCCAAACTGAAACTGTTAAATTAAATTCCTTACTTTCAAGCTGTTTACAGAGAAGTAATTTTCCTTTTAAGTTGCTGTGTTTCAGGTTTCAGCTACTCCATATAAACACTGGTTACAGTCTGCTTTGTTTTCTTCTGGCTTTTTTAGCAATAGAGCATATTTTCAACATACAAGTCACTTGAAAACACCCTTAGTCTAAAAGCAAAAGAAATTAAAACAGAACATGTAGTGACTCATAGGAAACATGAGTATATTGTCTATATTTTTTGCAGCGACGGTTTCCAGCTGTTGTTAACACAGTAATAATAATACTGGAATTACATAGTAGTGCCTGTATAAAGACATTGGCCTATAGTTTCCTTTACAGTACCAATGTTCGCCATCATCTGCAAGATAAAATACTCTTATTGTTTGACAGGTGTGCACCAGAGTCATCACTGATGTAATTTTCAAGGTTCCTTTCATCAAGAAAACAGCCAGTCATGCTTTTAATTCTGATAGTCGTCTTATGGTGGCTATAATTTGACCAGTATGTAATAGCACACAGTCCCAGCAGCTCAAAGAGGAATCTGGCCTTATCCACGGGCAGGAAACTGGAGAAAACAGACATACACCTGGACACTTGTCCCATGACCTTTTCTTTAAATGTTCACATGAAGTGTTTTTGAAATTAAATTTCTAGCCTTGGCTATAACTCAGATTGGGAACTCATCCATGATAGTACCCAAGACTAAGAACCTTAAACTGGTATGTAAAACAACTTCATAAGTAGTTAGTTCCATAAAGGATTCATTTAATTTGATAAGAATGGAGCTCTTAAATCATGTTTCACAGAGGACCATACATGAAACATTAAGGATGACAACAGCATAACAAATAATATTATCAAGACAAAGAATTCATTTAGAGTTTGATTACATACTATTGTACAAATATGAAAGACAGCTGCAACACTATCACTAAAACCTACCAAGCTTTCATTTTTAGTTTGCTAATTGAGCCAATGAATATTCATGATCTCAAACTTGTAGCAATTCAGCAGTTCATTTGTCTGCTATGTGATTTGCAACATTGCCATAAAAACCCAGACTAGTAGAAAATGTCAGAGAAAACTAGCAGACTGTCCCTTCTTCACACATTGCCTCTTACTCCCCACACAATATTACAACACTATACTGAAGACCTTGCTCATACTTAAATTCATGTCCTTTTGAAGAGGGAAAGCAACTGACCACAAAAGATGTTTATCATTTAGAGCTCTGTATTAATCGTACCTTTCTCTGATTCACCACAGTCAAGAGAACTTTTTTGCTTAAAAAGGTGGCATTTGCAATTGCCCACTATTTTTCTACTACAAACATAAACCAAAGATAAAACAGTAAAATTACTGAACATACCAAGTAACTTTGGGTAATGATTGCTTAAGGTTGGCAATAATTCTAGATTACTTTCTTAGTGGTTTAATATAAAGCATTGGATTCATGTTTAATATAAAAAAACCTTCTAATAAAAATAAAAATATGCAACCAAATAATGACTGCTATAACCTGCTATAATGTGGAAAGATTTCTTTGTCCATAAGTTACTCATTTGTCAAATAAAACATTATAGTTATTTTTTACCATAGCTTTTTAATCATGCTTGTTTTGTTTAATAGTACCTTGTGGGACATGCCCAAAAGATAGAATTACTGAAACCTCTGCTGAATTGGTAAGACTGTGATGAATTTCACTGACAAAAGTGTTTGTGTAAGTGCAATTTATGCTATTCCAAAACCAATTTAAATATAGAAAATAACTCACTGGTTGGGCCTGACATTTGCTGTGCAAAATCTATCACAACAGATGTCTCTATTCCCTGAGACATTTTCTCAAGGAAAGACAGATAAAGTACACCAGCTAGATACTCACAAATTATTGGACTTGAATTCGTCAACACACCTCATCTATCATATTTATATAAGGCTCCAATCCTGCCAGCCACTTTAGGATGTGCAGCACAGAGCATTTGACTAGAGTAAGCAGAGCCTACACAGGAGCAGAAATAAACATAGCTTACATTAGGCACGCCTCCATTTTTAGCAGCAGTGAATTTCAAATAAATTTATCAGGCAGCAGGTGTACATGGTCACAGGATAGTTTACATGTATGTTTCTTATTTCAGTTTTGAAGGTGATATTGAAACTGTTTTTACTAAACTTAAAAAAAAGAGGTTAGAGTATCATTTATTGCAATATAAAGATACTTTGCTTATTTCATTTTAAGATGACTAAAGTCAAGCCACAATTCAATGAATATGAGGGTGTCTATGAAGAAGACTGAACCAAGGTAATGATTGATTCAGTTTTGCATACAAACAAAGATAAAACCTGAAAATAATTATGACTGGAAATAATCAGTGTTCCTTGACTTTTTTAGTTTCCAGGCAGGAAAAAATGCAGCAACCAAAGAGCAAGAGAGTTTTTTGCTGGGTCCAAAGATATTCCTTCTTTTGCATATACAGATACAAAAAAACCCCCGAACTAAACCAAACCTACTCTCCCCCCAAAAATGCAAAAACCTGTCAATGTCAAAGCTTTTAACAACTACCCACAAAAATGTATTCATACCAAACATAATCCTAGAATTTTGCCCTATGGGTTACTAGAATATTCATGTACAAATATAATTTTCTTCAGCCGTTTAACAACTGGGCTCAACTGCCTTTTAAACTGCATCATGAGTTGGGTTTCACAGCCATACAGTTAATAGCAAATCAGGAAAACAGCAATCATGGAAGGTGTCCTACAGCTCTCTCCCACACTCCTGTTCTTATTAACCTTCTCTATCTTACTGCAAAATCCTTTCTCTAGCTACTGTAATTACCTCCACAAGTCCAGCTGCCCATTTCTTCTCCTTCAGTTTATCTACTTACTTCATATCTGAAGACTGTCACAGATCAAACTGTTGTGCAATACAGCCAGTATTAAATATTTTGGACAATTTAACTACCTGACAACGAGAAATCCTGCAGTGCTGACCCTGTGACCTGCATAGTCCCACTGACACAACAAATCCCTGATTCCATCTGTCCTGACCTCAAGCCTTTCCCCTAACTACTTTTCCTATTCTTATTTTTCCTTAGATATAACTCTTACCCCTTTTGATGGCCACACCCCAAGATACTCTATTTACTTAATTTGGGATCTAATTTGCCCCAATGCCCAGCTGCTACAACTCTCCTCTCAGAACAGTTCTTGTATCACTTTCTCTACAAATCATCCATCTTCCCCTCACCTAGACTTTGGGATTGCTCAGTCTTTTGTAGCTTCCCTCTACTTGCCCTTTATTTAAGGCACAGTATATAGATTCAAAGTGGATACACAAAAATACAGCAGAAGGTTAAGAATAAGAAAATGGGAGGGGTGTGTGTTTTAGTTTTCATAGAGACAAACATATCTGTTAGCTATTCAGCAAGCTGTAACTTTAGTTCTGCCTGCCTCAACACATGCGGTCTTGGGATAATGCCTCGGTGAGAATTTTTTAGGTCCTGATCATTTCAGAAAAAAAGACCCTCAATCTTGGACAAGATTCAACAAGAGATGACGTTTACAGCGGATTTGTTGTTTCTCTGAAATCGAAATATTAGAAAACCTTTGGAAGGGAAAAAAAATTACATTTTGAAGTCAGTTTCTCCTCTGAAGATTTTTACCTGTCATTGTTAGAATGGTCACTCTGGGAGGATTGTCTTGATTGAAGACCTATTGCATGCCCATGGGAGACCTGGACTCAGATCAGCAGGTCCTACATTCTTAGGGTACAAGCGAGACTGGAAATCATTCTTCTCTGCTTTTTTGAATTTGAAATAACTTTCCCTGTGTAAACTTCCTATCTGGTATTTTTCTTTTATAACAGATTTTTTAATTTCCAACACGAAAGTATTCCAACACCAAAGAGAAGAAATATTCTTTAGAAAAATCAAAATATCATGAAATGATGCAGAATTTGCCACAGAGGTATAGGAAAGCTTCATTCTGATTCTAAAAAAGGAATTTGGCTGTAGCTTAAGATTGTAAATTCTCCCTGAAAGTAAGTAAGCTAGACTTTGTATTATGCAATTGAAAATAAAATGGTTATTTCTTATACGTAATCTTTTGATTACTCAACATGAAACCCATATGATATGATCATCCTTTGTAGTTTGGAAAAAAGTAACATGAAACCAGGAGTGTAAACTACTATATTAATTTAAAACTTCCTATTAATATAAGAAAACAGTCTGTGATTTAATAAGAATTGCAGTGCTTCCCACTTATTTAATATTATTTGATTTGAATAAAAAATACCTGGTATCTAACATAAAAAGTAACATGTAAAGTACTAATGAGAGAAATGAGAGGAAAATATAATCTACCTCTAATAGATGATTTGCCTCAAAATTTATATTTTTGTCTTGAATGTTTTGTCTGTGATAAAGTCAGTTTTGTTAATATTTATTCATACCTGTTCAGTAAACATGTTTCAGTCAAATGAAGGGAGAGCACCTTAAGCAGAGTTTGTTTAAAACAGTCTTAGTCGTTCATGAAAAACAATCATTTCACTACGACTCAGGAATGCCCAGTAATTTCTTCAATGTAATTATTTCATCTACTTTCATCAGCCTTTTTGTATTCATTTTCCTTTCATTTCCTCCTACAGCATACACATGTTAAAGCATGCGGGAGCCCTTTCAGAGGAGTTGAATTAAACAGTGGTTTTACTTGCCTACCAGTTCTGAGATGTTAACAATCTCGACAGGCTTACATCTTCTAAAAATTTTCAAGAGATCAGTACAAGTTTCAGATGGACCAAGGAGATGTATAAACTATATAAATCCAGGTATTTCATTCTTTTGTTTTCTTTACTGCAGCACACAGGAGGTATAAAGTATTGGTTGGAGAGGCAAAGCTTCACTTACAAAAAGGCTTTTCAGCTGTTTGAATTGATTTACAGTATATGTGCCTCTATGCACATGCACTTCCATAGAAGCTATAATACCACTGTGAACCCTTTTTACATTGATTCCTCAGCATTCAGTTTGCCTTGGACTCATTTCCAGTCACCTGGTTTTCATTCCTGTATTGGCACAATTCAGTATCCAAGAATTTTTGAATGTAAATGTGTGATCATATAGGTAAAGGTTGAGTAGATGAGCATTTTTCAGACTAGCATTTTTCAAATCAAGGCTTTCTTAGGATAGTTACAATCATATTGAACTCCAGGAATCTCTTCCAATGATGGTCACTGGCAAGGTGGACCCAAATTACTTGGAAAGCCTTTCTGAGAGTCCATTCTGTACCCAGTGAAATAACTGTATAGTCACGTTGGTAACTATGAAATGTGTTTCATAATATACGCTTTAGATTATAAAACCCACAAACATTTTTGGGAGGAATGAGAACTAAAAATACTGTGAAATAATGGGTTTGTTCCAATACCACTAGAACCTTTAGATTCAATATTATACTTTCCATTTTATATTATTCAGTAAGAGTAGGAAACTATTTCTTCAGCTGCTCACTGCCCTGTAACTGCAGTTACGGGAAAAACCAGAAGTGCTGACATGGCAATCGATGTTTCTGATGATACAGACAGCTTTTAGATATCACTTATTTGCACAACAGTTGAAGGACAGCGTTTGTAGCAACATAGCTAGATATGGAGTACAACATTTATTTCAAGAAAGTGTTAAGTTTATCAGTTAAAAGAAAGTTTATGTTGATATCCTTCTGAAAAGACTTAATTAAATAGAACAGTTGGCATTCTCCTGCAAAGCCTGAGAAATGACAGAGATGACAGAACACCAGAAAACTAGGGAAAAAAAAATCATCAGCACATTACCTAACCAGAAGACACATATCTCTGACTAAGTGATAAGGTGGTTAAATGAATGATGGTTAGAAGGCTGATACACTGAAAAGCATTATTAGTTTCCCTATCTTAAGTATTTATAGGTTAAGCAATCGGCATTCTAAGTATCCTTAGAGTTGAAAGACAAATTAGCCTGTTCTGTATTTCCAGCATGATGCAAAGGTAAAGACAGTACTGAAGGTTCATTACTTAGTCCCAAAGCCAAAGATTAAAGGATGTTTTTAAGGCGAGAAGCAGTAAAAGGCCCAGAAAGCAGATCTTGCAGGAAATAAGAGAGCATATTTCTGAAACAAAGCTGATGCTACAGAAACAAAGCCGGGAGACTGTTTAATGTTTGTTTCTGTTGTTGATGGCAGTGGGAAAAGATGTAATCTCTTCATAAAAAATCAAGAGATGTGGTAGAAGAATAGCTTGACAAGAATTGATTCAAATAAGTCTTGCAATCTCTGGTCTTTGATTAAAGTAGGTAATTACCATGCTGTTTTCTGGCCTTATGATCTATTAATCCCTTGTGCTATATAAATATTTATTTGAATACAAGCAATTTGTCATAGCCCTTCATACTTGCTAAGCACCCAAATGAATGGAAAAGCAATATGTTAAAGTATAATAAAGTCAAACACTCAACATTTTTCAGAACACCGAACATATGGATTTCTACTCATGTTCTGCACTCTTATTAAGGCACTAGTATGGGAGTCCTCAAGGTAGTCTCCCAGTAAACAGAGCTACAAGCCACTTGTGATGAAGTATATTTGTGGCTTTTAGTGTTACAGAAAGTGTCTTCTGGTTAGTCAGTAAAATCTGTCTCCATGAATGATTCCATACAAATAAACAGATCGTATTTCAGGTTTGTGATTCAAATGCTGGAAAACCATTAAGTAAGCAAGCATGGAACTTGAATACATATTTTCTTCAGTAGAATATACATGGCAATGTCTTATGAAAAGCTAATTTTTCTTTTCCAAGACAAAATTAAACATGGCTATAAATCGTCAGAATTCCAGACTGGCAGACAAAGGAAAGTTAGCTGACTATTTTAGGCTGTAAAGGAAACACTTCAAAGGAATCACACTGGTGGACACATGCAAGAGAGAGAAGTACATTTTATATCCCTCTGAGATACTCAGTGCAAGGTATTTAGTCTCTTCATATCTCTGAAAGGACACTACACCTGCTTTTGTGAAGGCAGTGATCAAGACAGTCTGTTGCTCAAACATCACTGTTTCCAAAAACAACAGGGTACATATGCAATAGCTGAGAGTCCTGTACCTTTTAGAAATATTTCAGGCATCTGACGTGTTAATAAAGATATGTCATAGAGCCATACTCAAGTTACTCAAGAACTTGAACCTTATTCTTTAGTTCAGTGAAGCTGTCTTCTTTTCAACTTTGTCACAACAAGAACTAGTAGAACAAGTAGTACTAGAGTGGCTCAGTCCAGAGGTCCATCTAATAAATTATCTTCTCTCTTACACAGTCTGATAATGGACACTTACAGGAGTGTACAAATAAGCATATACTGAATAATTCTTCCTTGCTACATCATCCTGCTCTTGTTGAATTAAAGGTTTAGGAACCTCACGAGACAGAGGTCACATTTGGATGACTCTATTCAACAGCCCCTGTGCACCTATCCTCCAGAAACATCTATTTTTGACAAAATGCCCATTCCATAGCAATTAAAAAGCTCATGATTTTATAGGCTTCCATAATACTTACTCTTAATCACCTTGTCTTATAACTGAAAGCTCCTACTGCATTTAACCTCATTGCACGCAGTAACCTCATAACAACTTTAACTGTCACTGCACATGTATTTTTAGGGTTAACTTTTCCAAACACATTACTTTGACTTTCATAACACTAAATTTAGTTTCCATTTTATTATCTCATACCTCAGCAGTGGACAAATCTTCTGCAAGCATCCACAGTCAAGCTCTAATTTTGACAGCCATTAATAACTACGAGCAATCAATAAACTGGCATTAGCTCTTTCTTCCACATGACTCGTGAGCTTTTGAATAGCACATGACCTATATTCTCCACATGTTTATTGGGTCCTTCTAGTATAGTTGTTAGGCTTGATTTTCCAATACAAAACCCACATTTAGTCTTCCAGAAACGATCATAGGTATTCTTTCCTTATTACTGTTTTTGCCAGTCTACATTGGAGAAAACTAGATTAGCTGTCTTCTAGTGCTCAAGAAAGATATTGTTTTACAGATTGTCGTGCTATTCGTGACTTGCTATTCCTTTGGCAGTGGAGCTGTTTCCAAGAACAGGTTATATACTAGAGCAAACAGCAATTTTGAGTTCTTTGAGCACAACTTCTAGGCTATTTTTTCAATTTTTTTATCTTAAAGCATGTAAAATTTGAGGAGAATGTGATCCTTATTACAGCGAACTTCACCCAGCATGTCACGAACAAGGCCTGGTGTTCTTGGGATGGATTAACCTTCTGTTTTGAGTTTTCGCTCCAAAAAGCAGTGATGTATGTGTACATGTACATGTGCTGTCTGTATGGTAGCCCATATGATAAATACAAGTCTATGTGCAGGTAATTGAAGTTTTCCATTATTACTGCTTGCTTTATTTGAAGTCTCTCAATCTGCTGTAGTCAATAGCATCTTACTGAACAGCTAAAAAGACAACAAAAACAGGATAAAAGGACTGCTAGCGATTACACTGATGCTCTCTGATGTGTCAAAGTCACATTGCTTCTAAGTGCAATTCCATTTTACTTCTTGAAAAAAATTGTAAAGAAATAAATGTACCTCATTAAAGTCTGGAAAAACATAAAAACGACAAAATGCACATTTACTGAAAGACAGTAAATGGACATTTACAGAAAGACTAGCGATGCAGTGAGATATCTTTGTCCTGACAGTAAGACAGAAAGGTGGGAAATAAAAGCGGTCACATTTATATCCCCAAGAGGGGCAAGTCTGGTGTGTAAACAAGTTTCTGAAATTGAGCCAGGAGAATTCCCGTCAGTTTTGTGTCACTAATGATAATGAGCTAATGTTCTTTTCATTTTTGTAGACTTTTCAGCTGTAAGCTTTAACAGCAATTAACTGATCTTGGGAACGCTTCTGCGAGATAAGCACACATTATTATCCCTTTATTAGTGAAGGAGACACTAAGGCACAGGGGTTTTGATTTGTCACATCATGAACTGATTACCAGAACCAACAGCGGGTCACCCGCATGTCCTCTCTTGCTAATATTGCACAAACTGACCCTGATAGCGTATACGATGACAAACGCCTAGCCGGAACATTAAAGTGATGGTCCCACAAGACTCACGAGAAGAAAAACAGAAGAAACAAAAGGGAAACAGAAGGAAATGATCAGCATTTTACTACTTCTGCTTCCCTCACAAGTCAAACAGAAGAATGATAAGGAAAAAAAGTTGTACATGCCACATTAGACTAGAAAAAGAAACAATTCTAGCTGGAGGGAGAAGACCAGGGCATCATCTCATCCATCACCTAAAAAAATATGGAACCGGGACCGCTTCCCCTCACCCCCACTGCAGTTCCCTGGTTTGCCTCCAGGTTCGGCCGCTCCGGGCCGCTCCGGTCGGGTTTGGCGCCTGCCGCGCGCCCGCCGGGCTGGCGGTCCGTCCCTCACGGGGGCGCGCGGCCCGCCCTTCTCTGCATGTGCGTCCTGGGCAGCTCCCGCTGAGGTAATTCACATGGCGCCTCGTTGTCCCGCGGGGAAGAGAAGTCTCTTGTCATGCCGCAGGTGCCGTCTTTGGCTCCAGAGCTTCTGCCAGCGTTTACTCCGTTCAAAATGAAACCAAACCGAGGCAGCAGCGCCCGCCGCCCGCCCGCAGCCTGCCGCTCGCCCGCTAGATGGCGCCGCCGGCTTCCGCGGCAGGCGGCGCTGCTCGGCGCGGCCGCCAGCTCGGGCGCCCCCGCGCAGCGAGCCGGGCTGTAGCGGGGCGGATCCCCTCGGCCGGACTTTGGGCTGCTCTGCCGTCACCGCCCTCGTCGGCCCCTGCCCCCGGTCTGTGAAAGAAGAGAGACCCCCCCCCAGCCCTAGCAGGCTTGACTGGCTCCGGCAGCAACCACAGAGGCGGCAGAGGAGACTTCCCTGATCCCTGCCAGTGCTTGTAGGGCAGCGGGGACGGGAGGCAGGAGCCGCTGGGCCTGTGATGGCGGTGCGAGTGTGGGGGCAAGCGAGAGCGAGGGGTGGGGGTGCGGGCCGTGCGTCCCCCAGGCTGGGATGCAGGGCGCTGTGCTCCTGGGCGGCGCTGGGGAAGGCTGTGTGTCTTTGAGCCCACGGCTGCACGTGAATGAGGTGTAGGGAACAGGAGGCTGCACGGGATGGAGAGGAGTGCAGGGCAGAAGAGGGATGTAGGAAGTGTGTCACTTTGGGACACCGTTGCTTTGTGAGGCTTGGCTCGCCAGTCATGGAGTCGCCCCAGGTCTGAAGCTAGGAGGGAGATCACTTAGTCCAGCCCCTGGCACTGGGCAGGTCTGTGCATATCCCCAAGCCTGGAGACTCCACAGCCTCTCTGGGCAGCCTGTGCAAGTCTTCAAGCCACATGCCAAATCTGGACTCTTACTGCACAGAAGATGCGGTCTCTGATGGTCATTCCTCAGCCCACTGGCCAGAGTTACGAGGGACATCTAGAAAGTGGCCCAGGATGGGGAGAACCCTTCCCCAAGGCCTTCAGTTGCTTTGCAGTTCCAGGAGATAGAAATAAAAGCTTACTTGGCAGCTGTGGCTGGTCTTTCATGAAACACTGTCCTCAGACCCTGGCTCGTGGAGTAGTGGAATGCCACTGCAGACTTGTCATCTCAATGTCTGTGTGATCTTGTAGGAAAAATATTTCTCCATTTTGCAGCTTCTGCAAAAATACCCAGAACTTGAGTCAGCCAAATTTCAGAATAATGTAAACCATGCAAGTTCTGGTTCTGTTAAAGAAGGGATCAAATCAGGAAGTTGAACAATTTCCTCTGGATATATAGTGGGCTTAGGAACAAGGAATTACGAAGTTAGAAACAGCTGGGAACTGCTGAAACCCACTGAAGAAAACTAATGTTCAGTTAGGAAAAAAAAAATCTTATTTCATTGTGCTTGAGTGCTAATGAACATAAAGCTATCATTTGCTTTAGTTCAAATAATCTTTCTCAACCATAAAACTTTGCCAAAGATTCTTACATATTTTACAAAAGCACTGAGATCATTATACCAAGAACTTACTTTTAAATATCTTTCCACATGTCACTCCCAAACCAGTATATGGTAGATCGGTAGTCTTGGGAAATAGAGTGAGTTTTTCTATAGAGAATTCTACAAATATATGACCAGTTAGGTAACTGTAGTAACCAGTCCACTCTCATTGACTTAATCTCTTGATAAGGCATTCATTGACAAACTGTGGTGTAATACTTTGATCTCCTTCTAACATTAAATTTGAAACAATACTAAAATCACAACAGAGAAAGAGAATGAGGAGGAGAGTGTGCTTCTCAAGAGAATGGTTCAAAGCTGCACCAGGGGAGGTTCAGACTGGACATCAGGGGACATTTCTTTACCGAGAGGGTGTTCAAACACTGGAACAGGCCTCCTAGGGAGGTGGTTGATGCCCCGTATCTGTCAGTGCTTAAGAGGCATTTGGACAATGCCCTTAACAACATGCTTTAACTTGTGGTCAGCCCTGAAGTGCTCAAGCAGTTGGAGTAGAGGTTCATCGTAGGTCCCTTCCAACTGAAATGGTCTATTCTATTCTATTCTTAAGGAGAGAGAAAATAACCTGCATATTGGTGGTTCTGACCGCTGCCAGTAACTGGAAGCAGTTAGCTGCTAAAAGTTGATCTGGACATATTTTGGAGGGTGAGAAGTGAGTGGCCAATGTTCCTCTGACAATACTTGAAAAAAATAATTGTCAAAACAAGTTTATAAAAATGGCACTTATTTTCCTTAATTGGGGAAAGTAAATGGATTCTTCAGTTTACTGAATTGTTCTGGAGACTTACAATTTTGGTCTCTTTTCTCACTTTCCTTGTTCAGCTGGATTGACATGGATAGTATCTCCCTCAAACTGCAACTGAGCGACACCCACAAAAGACTTTTTACAAGCATCTGAAAGAAGAGGAGAGAAAGAAGACAGTGCCAGCAGAAAACAATACTGCTAAGTGTTGGCAAGCCAGGTTATCAGAGGTTTGGGAGGCTCCGAATAGCCAGTGCCAGTGGCACAGCGAGAATTGGATTTACTCAGTAAGCAGTTGGATGGCACCTTCTTATGCTAGGAGGGGCGTTTGTGAAGCACACTGCCTTCAAAAGCCTCCACCATACTCTTGCAACAATCTCCTATATAGGGCATGGGTAAAAGGCAAAATGAAAACCAAAGATTCAGGGGAATAAAGTCACAGGGCAAGGGAAAATGGTGGAGAATGTAACAAGATGTAAAATGATTTGAATCATTTGAATCATTTGAAAATGATTTATTAATCCAGTTCAAGTAATGGGCCATTTCTAATATTTTTTTACCAGTGGAGCATGGCATCATTTGAAACAATTAGGAGGAGGAATCTTTCATACCATGTATGAGGACAGTGTTGGGTGAAGTGGCTGAGATATACAAGATTTTAATGTGTAATGATTAAATGATTTTTAAGATTATCTGTGACTAAACCTATGATACTGTAAACAGAAATGGGGCTTACAGAAGTTAAAAATAAATTAGCTGAACTAAAAATGGAAAAATTCTTAGGAAACAAAGATTATCAGCCTGGTGTCCAAAAATACCAGTCTTCTAGCTTAGCATTAAGATCATGGAGATAGTAGGAAATGGATGGGAGAAATATAAACAGAATGTAGCCAAAGTGGGTGCAGTGTTTTTCTGGTAGTCTGCACAGACGAGGAGAGGGAACTTTTAGCAGCAGCACTTGGTATGAGACTGAGCAGGACTTTTATGCTCAGTTTTTCTTCCTCAGCTATTCACATCAGTGATGGAGATGGAAGCAGCAGAACCCTCATTTCTGATGCTCGGCACAACTTAACCTTCTCAAGCGTTCACTGGTGTGCTGTACGCATCAGCTGCTGCTCAGGGAAACAGAACTGGGTGCACTTTAAATGCGGAGATTGTATCAGGACTAAACGTGGACACACTTCACTGATTTCTCACCCATCCTGACACTGGGCTGGAAATCATGAGAGTGCAAAGGCAGATGGTTGCCTTGAAGGTTTATTTTAGATGTAGTTCCTTTGTAGTTAGGGTCAATGATTTGTGCTTTCATAGGAACTTCTGTCAATGTTCTTAACATTTTGTTAGAAAATGCTACCTTCTTGGTTTCCATACTGAATTAGTATGAAAAATAAAATCAACAGAAATTTTTAAATTTATCAGAAGTTTAGTTTCCAAAAGTAATTGTTTTCAAGCAAGGAAACCCCCCCCAAACCTATTGGGACTGGTTTTGGTAGCGGTTTTCTGAAATAGCCTGAGGTATCGACAATAAACGTAATCAACAAAAAAACACTAGTGTGTGCTGTGGCAGATTGCATAAGATGATACCAATTAAGAATTGGATTCTGCAAAACTCAGGTGCTGCGAGATAATTGGTTCTCTGTGTCAGTGAGAATCTAGAGGTTCTCATCAGTCTCTAGACCAAGTAATTGCACCCTAATGTATCCATTTCTCTGTGCTGACCACAGTGAGGACCTTGGGTGAGCAGTTTATCTAACGTGTCTACATTTTAGATACCTACATTATATGAAATGAATTCCATCCCCTTTAGGTGTCTCAGATAGCTGAGCCTATGTATGAAAGAGATTATGTTATCACTGCAAATTATTATGATGAAAAATAAGGAAAATATTGTGTGAAAATGTGTCCAGAATTTTTCTTCCTGCGACTGTTGAAACTAGCCTGAAACGATGTCCACAAAACTTGTTTTTCTTCTTGTTCTTAAGACACAGTAGGGTTATTTGTAGAAATGTGAAGATTGCAAATTTATTGTAATAAGCAATTTAACACCTGGATTCAGTCTTTATGCTTTGTCCAAGTGTCAAGCTTTAAAATATCCGAGTAATAAAAAAACTGTCAAAATGTATCAGGGTACATTTTACTTCTCTTTTCCTAAATGTTTAAAGTGCTTAAAATACTCAAAAGGCTGAAAACTATTTTTATAATTGTAATGAATCAATTTGCACTTTACAAATTTCATATAATGCATAAAGGGAATGTGTAAACCACATGGCCCAGGTCTGGTCCAGCCTGTTTCATACAGCAGTTTATAAAGGTCAGCAAAGAGAAAAGTAGGCCCACTGATACCTTCTAAAGGCTAAAATAAACAGGTATCAGAGTATAAATTAATTAATCAAAATTAGTGCCTACATAATTGGAAACAGTAGCAAGATGATTAATTATTCCGTGACTCCTTTTAGGATCCATTGGTTTCAAACATACCAGAAGGGTTGAGAAAAAGGACTAAGTTTTATCCTGGGTATTGTATTTACTGTCTCCAAGGGCCCATGATTCACAGCGACACTACTGCGGGTCTTTCTCTTGCAACATAAATGCAACCAGGAAAGTTTACAGATAAAACCAGCCATGGCCAGCAGTGCCAGTCCTGTTGTCTATGGTAAAATTTTCCATTCTGTCAACAATTTAGCCCATTGTGCAGCAGTAGCATCAGGTAAAAAGTATTCTAACAGATGCAAAAGCAAACTAACACAGAAAACTGAAAAGATTAATTCTTGGAGCACTGACGTTGTAATTCAGAGACAACAAATTAGTTGTAATTCCATACATTTCTGTGTTTTAATTCTGGTATTTCGAACACAGAATCACACCAACTTTTCTGTGACCACAGCTGAAAAATAAAACTTCTCCTTTGGCTACAAGAAGACTAAGGATTCTGTATTTCCATTGCTGAATTGCATTTTCCTGTCACAAATTGATCACAGTGTAGTTACAGACGAGGTGGTGTGTGCTTCACAAACTGGTGAGGAAAATCAGGCAGCATTTAGTTATGAAAATGAGAGGAAAAATACTACACAAATACACATGCACACATCAGTATAAACACATATTTGAAAACAGTGCTGGAGCGTCTTCTCCACTCTGAAGCTAATTTAAACAGAGGCATTCTTAATAAGCAGTGTTTTTCTCATCCCAAGTACTGAACTGACAGTTTTTTTAAGTATATGGGATTTCTGAAGAGAAAGAGAAACATGCAAACAACTGACTTGTGCAGAAACACTGGGATATGAAAGGGGTAAGGGTCTCCTCTGCCCTGTGCAGAGGAGTGCCCTCTTCTGTGTCTCAGCAACGCATGGAGGTGCGTGGCCAGTGTCCTACTCATATCCAATATCGAGTCCAGAAGACAAGTACAGAGGGGTGAGAGTGTTCAGACGCATTGGTCTCTGCCCCAGTGGCTGTTCAGTGGTTTGAGACTCAGTAGATTGAATGACCCGTTCTTGCTGTGGCGATGCGGTCCGGTATTGCAAGCAGCAGGTAACGATGACAGTGCCTGCCTGACGCGAGGCACTTTCCCCAGGTATGAGCACCACTGAACTGATGCACTCTGCTCTCACCTGTTCTCACTGCTGTTCTCACCACAGTGCTGTCTTTCCCGCTCCTGTACGAGGCACTTTGGATCAACCTTTGCGATGTCTCAGTGTTTTGCAGGAGGATCAGCAGCACACCTTATGCCTTATCCTATGCTCCAGTCGATTTCTTGTTGAGGCACGATGTTCAGTCTAACTACAAAACAGCTGTACATAAAATGTATGTGTATCAAAAGATTTTCATGTGATAACACAGCTGGCATGCAGAGCAGCCTCACTATTGAGCTTTCTGTGCTTCTCGCATGGTGATGATACCAGCCAGGCTCCTCCACCAGAGGTCCTAGGCTCTGCTGAATTTGGTCACCAGAATCTCACTGGTATGAGCAACCAATTTTGACAGTTAACTTAAAAATAACATTAAAAAATTTAGGCTCTTCTGTTGTAGGTTTCCTTTTTACTTTTGGGAAAGGTAATTTTAATTTATCAGTTTCACTAAGCTGGGCATATATACAGTAGGATTCAGAAGCCTATACTATTTGTAAGTCTAGAACAGGAAAAGCACTTTCACTATTTACTCATCCAAAAGGCAAGCGTAGCTATGTGTTCCCAGATTTTTGTAGCACATACCAGGAAATAATTTTATCTCTAGTCATCTCCATGGGAAGCAGGTGGTGTTTTTCTCGCTTGCAGTTTTGTGCAAAGTTCTCTCGGCTATTTCCTATTTCCTCCTGAAAATAGCAGTGACTGTTTATTGCAGGAGTTTGTATTACAGGACTTATTAGAGTAATTTAAGGAGTTTTCTTTTTATCTAAGTGCTTTTATCTCTGGACTTTACAAAGTGTTCAAAGGGCATGAACTGTAAAATTTCCTTTTGGTTTACTTAATTTTTAGCTCTGTTTTAAATAACCTTTGGGGGGGGGGTTGTTGGTTTTGGTTTTCTTTACCAAGTTTGCAAGCTGCTCGGTCATGGGCACAGATGTCCTAGTGCAGAAACCTGTTCCATTTATTCCAGATATTCTCTTCTCTTTAAAAGAGAACTTTAGCATGGCATCATCTTTTTGTCAGTCAGAGACCTTAAGCATAGGGAGACGGTAAGAAAGGCCAAAGAGAGAATCTGTTTCCTGTCACAGATAATTGGTACAAGCTTCTCTGCTGTAGCCCTGCTGCTCCATGTGACTCTTGGCTGAGACCTGTTAGTGCCAGGTGCCTGCCCGTGAGGAGAGGGGGCACCCTTCCTTGGAGAAAGGTGTTTTCATAACTCAGCAGGGATGTTGCATGTCTTAAAATATGCAGACTGATAAACTGCCCCATCAGGCAAACGCTGCCATGGCATACATACAATTGAAGAAAAGCTGAAAGGGGATCTAGGCAGTACATTAACAAATGAAATTACGACAATGTCCTGGTTTGAGCTAGGACAGAACCAATTTTCTTTTTAGTAATTTTACTTTTCAGTTAAATCTCTTCTAAGAGACTGCACTCTCTGAAATTAACAGCATGTTTTGCAGATATTGTTTGCTTCTAGCAGTGATAATGCTCTATGTTTGTAGTTATTGCTGGAGTAAGGGTAAGAATGGTATGCAGAAAGGCTCTTGCTTATACTTATGGAAACCAAAATCACTGCTTGTGTCTGCTAAACTTCTTATGAGCTGGAAATGAACAGATGGAAAAGGGGTCACACCTGCAACTCTCCTGCAGGGAGGAACAGGCCGGGCAGGTGACCCAAAACTGACCAAACACAGTATTCCATCCCATATGCATCATACCCAGTATAAAGCTGAGGGACCACAAAGGTCAAGCCCTCTTCTTTTTATGGCTGGCTTCCAAGGAGGACCCTGTCCATCTCTTCTGCCTTCGATCCCAATCCATGCATTCCTGAATCCAGTTCCCATCTGCTGCTGAGTCCAGTCTGGGACTGTCCCAGGGCCTGGCCCTGCAGCATCTGGCATGACGTGATCATCATCTGGGGAGCTCGATATTGTTCTTGTGTATATTGGTATAGATTTCATTATTCTTTCTATTACAATTATTATACTTTTTTGCTGTTTTTGTTTCAGTAAAGCTGTTTTAATCTTTCCCACTCATCAGCCTCTCTCCCTTCCCCTTCTGGGGAAGGAAAGGGTTAATAGCATCTGTCCTCTGTTTAATAGCCAGCCCAGCCTTAAACCATGACAAACAAAGAATGGAAGAATTTACTTCCAAAAGTGCATCAGTGATTTTATTTGTCTTAACTGGAGTTATATAATGCAGTATGAAATAGCCATTTATTATACGTGCTTGAAGTTAAAAAGGAGCATCTCTGCATGCTGAAAGCATCATTACTGAAATAAAACCCAATGGAAGGATCATCTACTGATACATTTTTATTATTAATTTGAACCTGGCAGAAAAATGTTTATACTTACAGAATAATAGAAAAGTGCAAGGCTGTAGAAAATGGTGCAATTATTCCTAAAATTCAAACTAGAAGTAGGAATAAAAGAGTCTCTTCTTTTTCATCTTTCCATCTATTTTTTGGTAAGGAAATACTATTTAATTCACAGATGCAGGTGTTATAACAGGTTTTACATGAGTGAAAAGATAGTATCATAAACTGTGAAGCTGAAAATATGAAATGAGCAGTGTTTCTCATCATAGTCTAGGTAACACTGAAGTAATGCAACAGGAAAAAATAATGTAAAGGTATGAGTAATGAGTAATGATTTCCTCTTTGTGCAAAAAGGAGAATTTCTACATTGAGTTAAGTAAAATAATTTCACATAGTATGTATCTGTCAGAGTTTTCTCGTAACACCTCTGGAGCCAACTTTCCAGCCATGCTCATTTATGTGAAAAATGTATGTGTACTCCCCAAACTAAAGACAAGAAACTCTCTAACTCTTTGAAGGGAATTTTGGAGGGAGTATATATGTGTGTGTACTTCTGTGAATCCATGAACTTTCTATTTGTGAAGAGAGGAGACTATTATCTGGGTAGGAAAATGCAAAGCTGGCATAAGATTTCACTGATTCATAGGCTGGTTTTTGTTAGTTGGAGCATACGAGCATTTTGTCAGACTACATGTCGGTGTGTGCATCTTGTTCTTGGATATCCGCAGTTGCTTCTGGTCCACTCATTCTGGTTGAAATATCTAGTGGTTTTTGTCTTGTCCTCTTCGAGTAGAAAGAAATTATACTTCCAACTATAGAAAGGGCTAGAACAACGAACACCCAAATGATGCTGGCGAGAAGTGCTTTCTCCATGTTCCCTCCTGTAAGTGGATGAAATGGAATCAATACTTTTGATCTTGAGATTCCAGAATCTAGTAATAAATGGGATTTCTTTAACCAGTAATCAGACAAATGCAATATGCATGTAGATTTTCAGTTCAACAAGTGGATTTTTTTTTACTAACAAAAGCAAACAAAATATAATTAAATCTGATCAAAACCCAATTTACTTCATAATAACCTCTATTTCCTGTATCTAGATAAAGATGAAGGTTATGGATACCTAGAAATTACGTAATGATATTCTTCTGTATTTGATCATCTTCATATAATTCTACTTAAAAGGAAGTATGCTTACCTGTATTGTCTGTTGACATCTCCGTGTTTTCAGGAGCTTTTGGAAGGAAAAGAAAATGTTTATTCTGAATGCTTTAAAATCAAAAATGAGGCATTTTAAACTTCCTAAGTCCAGATGCTCCTGACAATTTCTGCTAAAACCACTTGCTGGTGACAACGGCTATCCCAGAGAGATGGAGCTAAGCATGTGTAAACCTCTAGTAGAATGATTGGCTCTTTCATTCCAAGAGCATCTGACCTCCTCAGTTGAGATACCCAACAAGACATGCAATTAGAGTCAGGTTTCTGGTATTTGTGAAAGGGTCTTCAAAAATGTCCATTTCTGAGAACCTACCCACATGATCCTTAATCATTTTAAGGTGTTTTCTGAAACAGGAAAAATTTCCTGAATGGAGGTCTCGAGTGTTAGAGATGTATCATGAGGATTTTACTTGAGCTGAAAAGGATCTTCTGTGAGTTTAGCCCCTTCTCTCAGAGGCAACCATTCTGTGTGGATGTGGTTCCTATGGTAATTGCACTTCCTACACTTAGAACGTAAGGGAAACTTGAACAGAAATATGAAGTTTAACCAAACAAAATGTTCATGTTCTGGACCACTTGCATTTAATCTCAGTTTGTAATCGAACCCATGCATTTTCTTGCAGATTATGATTTTGCTATCAGGATAGTACCAGCATTTTATTAAACACAATTCTATCATACTGTAGATAAAGAGTGCTACAAGAATGTATGTTATCATATTCCTCTAATCCATCAGCTCAGAGGACAGTGATGAAAGGAATCACCAAATCCAGCATTTCTACAAGACAGTTTTCATTGCACTTATCAGAACAAGATTTTTTTTTAGACTATATTCAGCCAATATTTAACAAAACATTGCTTTTGGTCTTAGATTGTACGATATTTGAGGTAAAATTCTAGTGAAAACTGGCTTTTTATTAAAAATTAATGTTCTTTGACCTTTCTTTTGACTAAACATAGAGGTCTGAAGTATTCATGATGGCTGCATGAGGTAATTTTACAGTACTTTTGGGAGATGCAGACTTCTGAGGAGGCAGTCAGAAGCCATGTGGGGCTCCTCAGTACTTAGGCAGTTGAATCCTGCTATTAGGGTCTGTTGGTTTTGCACACAAACCTATAATGTTTTACATTTTTGTTATACAATGAAAATACATTATCAGGCATTATTAACCTTAACATATTAGAAATATTACTTACTTTTTGGTTTTTTACAGATATAGCCTTTTTTAAACGAACAGACATTGGTGTTCCAGTAGCCGGACAATGCACATACTTCTCCACATTCTTTATGCCTTTTGTTTGAAGGTTCTCCCATTTGCCAGTTCACAAAATCCATTGCAGATTTGTCTGTCCATGCCCACTGTCCTAATATTTAAGATGACCATATATGTATAAAATACAAGGGTTTAAACAGAATGAGTTGTGATGGGGAAAACAAAAATTTATGACATGAATAGGTAGTTAATTTCTAAGCCTATGTAAGCATGCTTTGAAATAAACTTTGTATATTTTTTATATATGTGTACTTTCAAGCATAAAAAGTTGTTTTCTTGTTAATATAACATTTCATCATGTTGCATGATAAAATAATGTATGATTAAATATTGAAGATACTACCTCTGTCATTTTCCTTTAGCCCTATCCAAAAGTTCGGTGATTTTCCATGGAGTATCTTAATGGTATCTGACAGAAAGTTTGCTTCAGCATAGTCTCCTACTGATACCAAATTAGCAGCTGAAAAAATATTAATGAACACATCATAATGACTCATTTTCTTACAGCTTAAGTTAATAAACACATAAAAGATAAGCAAAAAGATATAAAAGGCATTGATTCTCTGATATTACTAGTCTCGTTATGGTTATTATATCGCTATATTGTATTTTGAGCATGACTGAGAGCTGTAAGGATGCAAATCAGTATAAAGACTTCGATTTTTGTTTAGCCTTTGGTATTTTAGAGAAGAAAAATTGCTCTTCTGCAATACTTTTTAGACAGGTCCAACCACACCCCAGAAAGTGATGCAAATAGGCTGAAAGTGGTAGACACGATGTAGTTAGCACCATGTGTGTCTCCACTACAACTCTGTCACTCATCAGTGGCTGGACAGCATTTTTGGCTACACCTGATGCTGCAAGGGTAGACAGGATGTGTAAGCAGCTAGAGGTTGTGATCCAGAAGATATCCCGAAGTTGATTTATAATTGCCGTATACCCTGGCATTACAAATACACGAGGTTGTGTTGGGGTCTTCAGGAAACGACCACCTTCGTGGCCTGGCCAGTGGGTGACATGTAGGCAAAAGTGTAGGAATTTAGAACATGGACCAGTGTCCAAATGCAACCTTTCTTTCTGCTTATTAGGGTAATGTTTACTTTTTCTACTAATTATGTGATTTATCTTTCTACAGAACCATTGCAGGAATTCTATTGTCACACAGCTGTAAAGTAAAATGCCTTTGCAAAGCTGCTTTCTCTGCTTACTCAGTCATAGGTCAGTATTTTCATACATACGAGGAAGTGCTTCTAGAAATCTGTGTATTCTTTCTTATGACTAAAAGACTATCGTTCAGGCATACAGTGCTAACGTATAGGATGTTTCCTTTCCTTACTCACCCTGCAATGTATGCTGCATCACAGCAATTCTCAGTAATCAGTCAGGAGAAGTCAGAAATGTGGAGTGAAGTGTCTTTTCCTTTCCCCCGATTCACATGCAGCTCCTCTCCAGAGCACAGACAGCAGTGGGAGCTGTTCCAGAGCAGGAGCTGCATAGCTGGCTGTGTTTTACTGGTTCATGAAAGTTAAATGACTCCTCCATCTCTTTTGTTGCCCAGCCAGTGAGATCCAATTAATAAAATCTGCCCTGGAACTAACAAAGACAACTTTCCTATGAGTCTGTGTCTCCTAGTTTGCACTGTGTATGAATTCCCTCTTCTTTGGGGAAGGGAAAGCTAACCCTGCAGTCTGTGCCTTAGTGGGACTCCAAAAGTCTTCCTCTTTCCACCCAGAAGTTTTAAAGTAATTTAAGCCTTGCTTAGCAATACCATCCATTATTTTGTGTGTTTACTTACATCTTCAGTCTTCATCTAAAACAAAACTCTCACCTTGTCGGGCACATTGCTGATGAGCTTGAGACCAGCTTCTTTTCCTGGAGGCCTCAAAGTAATAGCAGTGACCGTGGAAAGGTACCCAAGATCTGTGTCCTCTCGATTCAGGGCATTTTCCATGAAGTTGCCGGGGCTCAGCAGGGGCCATTACTGATAAGAGATCAGGTGGTTGGAATCCAGTTATTTTATACATTTTATAATGTGTATTAAGAATATATAATATGTATAGTGCCTGTGTATATATAATGATATACAGGTTTCCATTATACTAGTAAGACAAAACTAAGCAGGCTATACTAGGTTGGCCATCACAGAAGAAATGAAGCACGTTCTAAAAAGAGTTTGGCTATGGCTTTGGTTTGTGTCTGAGAGCCTGTGTTGCTCCAGGTATGTTTGCGAAGGTGATGGGGAAGCGCCGCCCGCTCGATAGCCAGCCCCCGAGCTGCGCCGAGGCGGGAGGAGGCCTGTCCCATGCCGTCCCGCCCCGCTACCGCCCCGGGCCTCCACCCGCGCCCCGGCCGCGCCGACCGCCCCG
>VZSC01010752.1:169054-215151 GCA_013398225.1 Steatornis caripensis
AGCCGCGGCGGGGCCGATCCTGCCCCACGCTGGGCACCAATAAATCTGTCCTGGTTTAAGGCTGGTCTGGCTATTAAACAGAGGACAGATGCTCTCTGTTGACCATTTCCCTCCCCAGAAGGGGAAGGGAGAGAGGCTGATGGGTGAGAAAAATTAAAACAGCTTTACTGAAACAAAACCAACAAAAAGTCTAATAATCATAATAGAAAAAAATAATGAAATCTATACCAATATACACAAAACCAATATTGAGCTCCCCCGCCGACGATCACGTCACCTGGATACTGCAGGGCCAGGCCCTGGGACAGTCCCAGACTGGACTCAGCAGCAGATGGGAACTGGATTCAGGAACGCATGGATCGGGATCAAAGGCAGAAAGAACAGAGTCCTCCTTGGAAGCCGGCCATAAAAGAAGACAGCTTGACCCTCGTGATCCCTCAGCTTTATACTGAGTATGACGCGTTTGGGATAGAATACTGCGTTTGGTCAGTTTTGGGTCACCTGTCAGACCCGCTCCTCCCCGCAGGTGTGACCCTTTTGCACCCGTTCACTTACGGCACGTAAGAAGTTTAGCAGAGCCAAGCAGTGACCTTGGTTTCCACCAGAATAAGTATAAGCAAGAGCCTTTCTGCATACCATTCCTATCGTTACTCCAGCAATAACTACAAACATCGAGCGTTATCACTGCTAGAAGCAGACGCTGTCTGAAAAACATGCTGTTAACTTCAGAGAGTGCAGTCTCTTAGAATAGATTTAACTGAAAAGTAAAATTACTAAAAAGAAAATTGGTTCTGTCCTAGCTCAGACCAGGACATTAAGATACAGTAGTCTTTAAGAAGTATAGATTCTGTCTAATGATGATTTTTGCAATTAGTGTAGTCAGTAAATTATCCAGCTGGTTTTCTGGCACAAATATAGGCTTAATTAGTTAAACTGCTATTTTAAAAATGGCTTCTAACACCTTAGTCTAATTTTTTGACAGTATCAAAACCTTATAGCAGAAACTGTGATTGTGAACAAAAGCGTTGGTGTAACTAAACATGGCTTGTAGGATTTTTTATTGAACTGCATCCTGAATCAATTCCATAATGATTGATATAATAGGAAGATTTTGGATAAGAAGATAAATGCAGATGGAACAAAAATGAAATGTTCTGCCAAATTACATTGTCTTCCTGTGGGTCTTCTGCAGTCTATTTCTTTCCCTATTAAGGAACATTCAGCTCTGAAATTAGATTTCCAGAATATTAAAGTGTGAAGAGACATTATATATCAAATCTGATGATTTTTGTCAAATTACAACATCTTAGAATGTAATTTTCATGCAATTTTAAATTTTCTAATGATTCAAGATCTTCCATAATGCTGACAAAACCAAGAATATAGCTAAATTGTGAAACCTTATTTATACTTAGTTCCATAGAAATTGTAGAAATTTGTGCTTGCACGGCTCCTCAAGGTGTTATTTATGTCATCCTTGTGACATGAAGTTGATATATAATTATGTAATTTCTAACAGATGTTCTTCCTGCCTGTTCTTAGCAACGTGTAGTGATGGAGATGCCCTGACCTCTCCAAAGTATTTATTAAAGGTGTCTGTACCAATAGAAGATTTCGTTTAGGTCTGTTACTCCTTTCCAAGTTATATCAGACATAGGGAAGAATCTAATTCCATTCCTTAGGGCTCATTTTTCATATTTAAAATGGATAATCCACATTCTCTTAGTCTTTTTGCCCAACTCCAATGATAATCTTTTCCTTTTATTTCTTGTTTCCTCATCATCTGAAAACCCTAGCTGACTGAGAGCCTTTTCAAACTTTGGTGGCCCAAACTGGATACAGAATTTTCATCTGATCCCTAATCAAAATAGGCAGTCAATGACTTTTTCTATCAGAATGAATAGTTAAGAAATTAATGAGTATTCAATCCATTGTTTCTTAGGCTTTTGGTAATTATTATTATGAATTGATTTACTTTTGGGAAGAGTTCATGTCAATATTTGGAGCTAGTTAGTTAGCTAGTCATATCTTCGTGTGCACTAGTGTATAAACCAAGTATTTGTCCAGTAGCTTATTATGTTTAGCACAGCTGATAAATGTACACACCCTCTAGTTAAAGCACTTATATTCAATTGCTTACCATCCGATTTTTTACAGACAGAAAACAGTTTTTCCTTGCAAGAAGCTGTCTTCCAGGTGCCGTCAGTGTCTAGGTAGACACATGCTAATGTCTGTTTTGGTTCCCCGCTGGACCACTTGCTGTAAACTAGTCTCCATCTGTCAATCCACTGATACTTGCCATTGGTCTGGAAACAAAAACTATATGGTAATTTCAAGGTTGCTGAAAGTGACGTAGCTACTGTGCAGGATCTTCAAGAGGTCTCTCAAGTAATTAGTATGGAATCATATGCTTACTAATGTCCACTTTTTGTGCCTGTAAATGCTGTCTGCAACAAAATGTACAGTGTCTGTTATCCACAAATGTGAATGCAGAATGAATTTTTTTTCTGCCCTCCAAAAAGTATCTAACATTAATTCAGAGTATTTTTCAAACATTGGGAAATGGAACGGACAAAAGAAAGGAGGCATGAGAGAAGGCATAAAACTGGGAGTCAGATAAGACATCATGCTGGTATGACCACCCAAAGATCTGCATGGAAAATGGGAGAGTGGGTAGCAGTGTTCGTAATAAGCAGCGCTGATCGCCATCGCTTTTGTTGTAGTTATCGTGACTGTGATTCATGGGGAAGAGTATAGCATGTCAAAACACACCTACCATCCAAATGTTCACCCTCCCCTGTCATGCCACTGATGCAGACATCTGACAAACACAAAGGATTTTTTCCCATAATATTCTAACTTCTTAATGGGAGCAATTACACCAACTACATTTTCAAATGAAAAAATATATCCATTGATCAATAAGTACCATACCATGTAGCCTCCAGATTCCTTTAACTACTTTTTATTCCTGTTTCCGTCCACAACTGTATTTTGCTACTGCTACCATAAATGTGACTACTCTAGTAGAATGTGTGAGCATAAACGCACACCTAAAAACCATTCCTTGGCAAGTCTCAGATGTGCGGCTTGAGATATCATGTCACTGATCACAGAGGTACATAAACACATGGCAGGAGGGCAGGATGCATGTTGTTCCTGGAGTATCTTTCAGACTAAAATAAACTCAAAATGTGGGAGATTTTACAGTATATATTGGAGACTCTTTAAATTACTCCAAGCAACACACAACATTGCTATATACTGGTTTGCAGGAGCATTTCTTTGTGCTAGAGCAGATAAGAGTTCTTAGTTCATTAAAATCTCCACTGTATGAGTCTTATTTGAAGAACTCCAGTGTGAATGGGTACTGTACTGATGTAACATGCTGTTTTCAGCACTACACTGGCAGAAGTTCCTATAGGTTACAAGGTGAGAGCATAAAGTAAGATCAGGTCCTGTTTCAGCTTGACTACCCGTATGTAATGTGTGCCTTCTTACCGCATTGCTGTTAAGACCAATCCACAGAGGCTCTCCATATTCCTGTGCAAGTAAGAAGAGCAGTGCCTGGCTATATGGGTCTAAAATGCTGGCAAGTCCCGAGGCATTGTTATTGCAGTTTTTCTGTGCTTCCTCCCAATTCATTTTGGAACGTGTGACAGAATAGCTAATGCCACCAGAATCGTCAAAAGTGAAGTCCAGTGCTGTTGCTGATGACTTAAAGAATTTGGGATCTGTAGGAATAAGGAAAAAAAAACACCCCAAGAACAGTTAAATCTGGAGGCCACATGTTTGACTTAAGCGACTGAATAGCATCATCATTATTTACAAACCTAGCAGAAAATTGCTGGTAGAATGGAACACCTTCTCATTAGTTGTCTGTAAGTAACACAAAACTTCAAAGAAACAGTGAACTTTCTGGATGAAACAAATACATTTTTAGCCTCTGAGAATTTTGAATCAGTAAATTCACAGTGTCTTATATTGCAGAGTTAAATTCACTCCATCAGTCAAAAATAACACACTTGCCCTGCGTGTTTTGAAAATATTTTTTTATGGCTTAGCACCTTTGTGACTATCAGGTTTATTCGGATAAATGTAAATCTTACCAGTTATGATAATCTGTAGATCATTATGAATTTATCTAATTAAACGTTTGTGGTTTTTAGCTATTTAATTGTACTTTTAAAAATAAAAGCATTTGCCTTTCCTAAATTCTGAAATTTTATTTATCATTCCCTTCTCCAAAACATTGCTAAGTAACACTGGAATGCAAGATGGGCTCTTAGGTCTTACTGATCCTTTACCTGAAAAAAAAAAAGATAACTGATCTAAAGCATGTTAAACAAGAAAAGCAATTTTAATCCTTGTGTTCTAAATTTCAAGATTACTAATACAGAACTCACCACTATTCTTCTGGCATATATATCCTCTGGACTTGTAACATTCCTCATTGTTCCATTTTCCTGTGTCATCAGCATGACCTCTCTTCAGAGAAACACAATCAAACTGTTGGTTTAAGGAAAAGAAGAGGAGTACATTGATATTAGAAGTTATAAAACAAAGTACTATAAACCCTTGGATAGTTTCACTCCTTTTTTTCTTTGAATTCTGATATTGTAGGGTTTGTATTACAGCTCTAGAAACATTCCTTTTATCCCTATTTGTCCTTTCTGGCCTCCTCAGTGATGGCCAGCTCCACCTGGGTATTATCTTGTAAATCTTTGTAATCTTCAGCTCAGCCTGCTTGTTCATTTGGTTATTTTTGAGGAGACTTACTTGAAAGGCACTATTCTTTTCAAGAACTGTCTGTCACACCTTCTATCTCAACTAATGAGGGACTATCAGTAAGCCTTTTGAATAAGAATGAAATAAAAACAAATGGAAGTCATGCTTTGTATGTGACTTGCAAATCCAACTTTAAATAGTGGTTATTCTTGACAGAATGATCTGAATGATGACCCTTGACAGAGTTATCATCAGCCCAGGTTCTCAGAATTTCTCTTTCAGCTACACCAGACCAAATGCTGAGTGCTTAAGAAGCTTGAACTTCAAGTTTATTACAACCTGAAACAGACTACTCAACTGCCATGCAGAAATTTTAGGAACACCTGTTTTAGTGGCTCTTGGCTCTGGTTTTGTAAGGTTAAGTAACTTTTTGATGCTATTTCACTCCTTTGAAAAGGATGCTCTGAAGGAGATAGCTGTTAGTATCTTGAAGGTGAAGGAGAAAAATAGAACATACAGTCTTTTTTTTTCCCCCCCTGCTTGATATTTCCCAGGAATGTTTATTAGAGCTGCGGTAAAGTAGAGTTATGTATTGTGCTGTATCCTATTTGTCTTCTGGCATGCCTTGGCCAATGGCTAGGTGGGCAAGAACAGAATGAATTGACTCAGATACAGATTAAGATGGTTGTCTAGAGGTATGATTTCTGGGTTGTCTAGAGGTGTGGATATCAAAATGAAAGGAGCATGGACAGTGAAGTGAATGACATTGTGTGAAGGGCAGGTTCAGAAAGAAAGATATGGAAATAAATGAAAGAAAGGGAATGTGGGCATGCAAATCAGTCTATATTGGTCTGAATACATAGAAAGAGATTTTATTTACAGGATTCTGAGGTTTAATTTCAGTGCTAGCAGTGGAGAGGGTTTAATTGGTTTAAAAAGTAGGTGACATCTATTGGCCCTTAGCAATTCGGTTACAATTTTAAATAAGGAAGATGTAGAAAAAAATTGAACTCTTTCCTCTTGCATCCTCTCCTCCTTCCTTTTCAAACATGAGTTAACTTGTCAAATGTGAAAATATTTCCAACGTGTCTTAACTTCTAAAATTCTAATGTTGCATTTACATTTTCTCCAAAATGAACAGGAAGTTACGATGAAAAAGAAAACATTATTCAATCTATCCAATCTTTATACAATCTGTTCATTGCTACAATTTTGACAAATTCTTTGGCAAAATTGCAGCAATGCCATTTTGTACTCTGGGACAGCTAGAATACTCAAACATTGAAGCTTTTTATCAGTAATCCCAGTGCAAAGATAGATGAACAACTTGGGGAGAAGGATGAGGAAATGTCTGCAGCAAAGTGAGCTGTTTACTTAAAGTGATATTGCTCCTTGAATTTAACTTGATGGTAAAGCTAGCTGTTATTTACCTGTTGCAGATTGTGGCCGTCTTCTGGACGTAGACTGGGGAACAAAATGGGTTCTACAAGTTTTGGGGAATCTGGAGCCCAGTTTGTGTAGGAGACAGCACTTCCATCAGCCCAAACGAAGTTTAGTTCGTTGAGTATATCATTCAAGCCAATCCAGGGATCATTTGAAACATCTTTCAAATGGTAAGTGAGAAAAGCTGGAAGAAAAGCCAATAGAAAAAAGGATGAACATGTCAGTCAAGACATCAGATCATAAACAGATCCTTAAGTATTTTGTTTGTTAAAGTCTTGTAAATACATTTAAATTGTTGTTTGATCAGAAAATTACCCAAGTTAATTATTTCAATGTTATGCCAAGACTTTCCCTGTGAAAAGTCTCAAAGAGTGAAAGTATTTGGAACTATGAAGCAAGATTAGAAGGAGGAAAGATACAAAAAACCTGCCTGACCACCATATTATCTAATGAGTTCACTTCTTCCAACACTCAGGATGAGCTGATTGACTGATGGAAATGCGGAGCTGTATACTGCTGCAAATGGAAGCCCGGGAACATTGACAAGATGAAAATCTGCCTTCCTCTGACTAATTCTACCACTGAATTATGTTGCAGAATTTAGGCAGTCATTTCGGAGAGATACAGTAATATATCCCTTTCTATTTCTGGCAGAAACAGACCATGGGTTTCTTTAATTTCTCTGTGTCTAAAACTACAACTGCCAGGTCTCGATTTGTTATTTTATGCTGATTCATACCCTATAAATAATGCAAAGCTGTTTTCATGGAATGGGAGGAAGCAACCCTTGGCATCACTAGCATATTGTAGGCAGATGGTTCCAGTTCTTCCAAAAACATTTCATGGCTGTATAACCCATGTTGAGTATACATACTATAAAGTACATACCTGTACATACTGTCTCTTTTTGCCATGTTCTCTTTTGCAGAAAAGACCACTGTATACAAAGTAAATGCTATCTGTTACCTGAAGAGCTATTGTACTCTACCTTGTACTTGTTCATTATGTATGCTCGCCAGGTTTCCTCCAAGGCTTGTACAAGTTCTTCTTGCAGTATGCCAGTATTCATAGGAAGAGCCAAAAAATTTGTAACACTAGGAAAAAATTAGTATAGACTGTTAGTGAGAGACAGTGGTTTTGGTAGTTAGGGGTGTGCCTAGAGTGAACGCTCCATGTTTACAGCTCACCCTCTGCTCTGTGGCAGGCCAGTAGCACTGTCAGAGAATTATCTTGCATGGTTTGTGGAAAATAACAACGCTGATGACTGTAACAAAAATGCAAAAAAGTGTACTGGCATAAACTCCACTGGTGTGAATATCCTTGAATACTTTCATAACAATATCGTGTATATTAGAAAATAGAACTCTTAATAAGCACTTCAAGTTCATCCCATTTTGGGAAGAGGCAAGCATTACATTGAAGCCTGTTTGGAAAAAATTTGCCTTATTTCTAATTCATTCCAGCTCAAATGACTGATTTTATGCTACAGTTGGTGCTTTCAGTTGAATTCAGTTCAATTTTTTTGAAAGTACATACAACATAGCAGTTTTTCCAATGCATCTCAGATAACCGCTTCTCAAGAAAACAAAAACCTGTAAAATCATCATTTGGGAAGAATTAGGCAACTGGTTCAATGTTTGATGCATCTTTGTGTAATCACTGTCAAAAGGCATCTGAGGGGCAAAAGGCCTCTTGTATATCTTTAAGTACCTCCCCAAGAACTAAAAGCATTGTGCTTAGATGGATGTTATCATACCTGATTTTTAAATAAAAGCCAATCTTCAGGGCATCCTCCAGAAGGTGAAGGTACTGCTGAAGTAAGTGTTGTGTTCATAAAACTTCTGTGCCTTTCACAGATATAGCCATTTGAAAAACCACAGCTTACATCATTCCACAAGCCTGAAATCAATTTAAATATACATAAGAAGACACTGAGTAAGATTGACATTTGTGGGAAAGTGAACTGGCTTCCATGCCTGCAGGTTCGAAAACAATCTGCCTGGGAATGTGAGATCACAGCTCAACTCTGCCTCCCATCATCACTGCTTACAGGAGGGCTTTCATCCTGCTGTGACTGTGGGAGTAGTGGCCATATGAGATGGCTGATAGGTCAACTCCATGACCTCTGAGTAGAACACACCTGAACAGCTTTCTTGCACTGAAACATCAAGTATTATCCGTGAAGATACTATAGAATGTGAAACTCCATATATGTTCTATTCCTTTGCTGACTGTTCTTTAATTATTTTTTGAAAGACCAGTTTTCTGTTGATTTGAATAGAACATATTATTTGTGCAGCTGAAAAATCAATGATCAAATTGTCCCTGCGTTCCCCATTAAAAACAATTTCTTATATTCCACTTTTATGGCTAATATTGCCCCTGAAGAAACCTCAGATATAATGACTGTACTTTACTATGCATGTTTTCCCAAATTGCTGAGAAAGAATGGATTAAAGTCAGGAAGATATTTTTAACAACAAGAGAAGAGTAATACCCATAAAATAAGTCTTAAAATAGTTGTGTAACTCACCATCCTTTTTGTTTAAGACCACACAATTTTCTTGAGCACCTGCAAAATTGGGCTCACCCTGTGCCCAGGCTGTATAGTGCACTGGGCTTCCATCCATCCAACTGAAAAAAAATGGTGAAACAGTAGTGGTTGCTCAGATACTGTTCATGGAAGAGTTCAAAAAATCCAACCTTAACATGCTAAAATTATTTTAAAAAAAATACAGCTGAATCTATGTGTAAATTGAGTTTCCATTAGGATTAAAAGACCTTAGATAACGAAATCCCTGCATGTCAGTCAAGTCAAAGAAGAAAAATACCTTTATTTTTAAACAAACGTTATCTATGTATTCATAGCATTTATTTTCCCTATAAAAATGCCATTTAAAACAGCGTTTTTACAATGTAGTTAAACCAAGGGAGAGTACCCATTTCAACATGCAATATAACTCTGAATCTGCGTCTGAATCCCTTGCAGTTGTCCCTCCAGAAGGAACTCTGGCAGTACAAAACTTCTACAACTGCTTTTTATGAATCTTGATGTAGCTTGTTTACATACCTGAACTGTTGATCAGTATCCTGAATTAGTCCTATGAGATACGACTCCAATTTGCCATTTTTTAAGATCTAAACACAAAAATGAACTTTTAGTTACTGCTTTCTGATATTTAGTAGATATCTAATATGAAAAAATGTAATTTTTGCACTATGAAGCATATAGATGAATAAACTTTGAATAAATGATCATGTGTAGTCACCAGAGAGGACCGCTGTTGAAGTAAATACCATACACCATATACTTTTGCTTTATTGTCTTTGTTGCTGCTTTCCCAGTTTTGGCTGCATTACTGGTGTGATAAAAGCTTTCAAAGTTGTGTTCTCAATTTAAAAAGAAACAAGGGAGACTTGAGAAAAAAATTCAGTATAAAATTTCTTGGTACTTTCCTGTTCTTAAGCAGCCATGTAATTCCAGTGCCTCAAGCTGTCTATCCTCTCCGGCTTTTATATTCTTTCCCACATAATAAAAGCAAGCATTTAAGAGTGTGAGACAGAAAGGAGGTTGTGTGGCTACTTTTGTATTAGTAAATCGAACAGGATGGTGATGGAGGTTTGAGGCCACAGCTATGCTATTAAATTGTTAGCATGGCCCTGCCACGGCTTTGGCATGTGCCCATCAGAACTGTCTCAGGCAATGTGTAGGCAGTGCCCTTGAAATACATCAACAGTTTTGATACGCATTGCAGGAAAACTAATTAATGAAGGTCCTAGTTCATCAGTCCTTGACCTGGACCAGGCTGAACCTTTCTTTGAAAAGTGGGTTTGTTCAGCAACGTGATGTGGTATGTGACCATCAGAGCTGCACTGGCAGTAGTCTCACATCTACGTGTAACATTGTATTCTAGAATATGATATTCAGATGAGAGGTAACTGCTCTGGCAAAAGGACAATTTTCTCATTATACACCTAGTCTGCCTGTTCATTTCTTCTTATACACATTTGGTCACGGGTAGAACTCTATTTAGATTAGAATATACAAGAATATAGTCACCCTAGTAAATGGTAAATTCTTTTGCATTTATTTTCTTAAAGAGAAGCTCTTTCTGTTGAATAAATATTTTTTCACTGAGCATTTAAATCTAATGCTAATAAAATGTAGTAATATTAAGAAACAAACACGTTCTTCTGTACTTCACAAGCATTCGCAGCAGGGTATCTAGGCCATATATGGTATAACATAGTCAAATTTCCACTTACATATTTCCACAAAAATTTTCTTTCACTATTACTTCCAATAGTAGCAAGATTTCCATGATTGCTCTTGCAGAATGTTCTGGCTTTCTCCATAGAGGTCTTTTCTGTGCTGAAAAAATATTGTTTGTCCCCTTTTAAAATCCAGCCATCTTCTGTGATTCCATATGCTGCAACACAGAGGAGGAATCTCTGTATTTTTATGGTCCTTACACAATGCTGGTGTTGTTACATCATACTACCCTTTCAGTAAGAAAAAAATAAACAGAAGCTTACTGACAGAAGGGCCCACAGGTTCTGGTTTCATGGGTGTCCCTGTAAAGAAATGTGAAAAAAATGAAGATGTACAATGTTTCTCAAATGTTGAGCCAGTACAAGTGTTCAATTAGTGGAAATGAAATTAATGTCTTTCAATTTTCTATATTTTACATATTCAATGCAGGACATATTTATTTAGTATCTTTTGTGCAGAGCAAAAAAGGGATGTTCGGGGAATAACAGATGTATTACAGCCCCACATCTCTGTCGTGGAAGATTCTTGGTAAGTGCGTGCATTGTGTGCATCCTGAATGTTGCTTAAATTAGGTGACTGAAGTTAGTCTGAATGAGTACTTGTTTCTGAAAGAAAACTGAAGAATGAAAATACTTTGCTTCAATGTTGGTATACTTTGCACAATAATAAGAGATTCTTTATGAGCATTGTCTTGTATCTGAATAAGAAATTCAAATACTAAACCAATATTTGCTTCAAAATATTTTAAATTTTATTAGTATTCATTTGTTTCTGAAACATTTTTTTTGTGAAATTACTTTGTAAAGAATCACATTTGACTGAAAATCCCGCAGCTTTGGAGAAATAATTTAAATGAAAAATTGTCACATCACAAGGAGAGGGATGTTGGAGCAATGTATCCCTAAATATGCAAGGCCAAAAGCTATAAAAATATAAAACAAATGTCACATTTATAATTTTTTTCCATATTTTCACTTCACAAAGGATGCAGAGATTTAAAGTAATCTTTTTTGTTTTGTTTCCAAATTGCAATTCTCTCTTTGTCCCTCTCTGCCCTCTTAGTGCCCAGCCTGGAAATTCCCTACAAGTAAACGTTCCAAGAAACATACAGTTTCATGTGAGTCAAAGCTTCTGTTTGGAAAAAAATCTGCCTTTGAGCAGAGTGGTGGATTTTACCAGATAAGCTCTTACGGTTGCTTTCACCTTGTTTTCTATGATCGCATAAATATATTTTCAGTAAGGTTTATCGTATATTTTTTAATAAAATAAAAAAGTTTAACAGTTGAAACATTGCATTCTGAAAGTATGCATATATCTTGACCTCTTTTTCATTATGCAAAATGCCTGTGAAATCAACCAAATTTTCTACAAGCATGTAACTTGCAGAACTTCCTATTTTGATAGATTCAGCTTAAATTTCTTCCTAAAGTGAGTAAAAAGTAACCTACCTTTCTTTATTTCACAAATCCAGTTATGGCTGTGTTCACAGTGCACCTTAATCCATGACGTGGAATGATCTTGAGTGATTGCTCCACACAATTCAAATGCATTATTGTAAAAATAATTATTTTCCTTATAATTCACCTACAAAAAAGCCACAACTTTGTTTTCTATTCTTATCATACAGGGAAAAAAGTTGTACTCTGGAAGGAGAGAAGTAGCACTGACATTTCAAACCACTCCTTACTTTCCTCCTATGACTGTGCAGCCTATGTGGGGTGTTAAAGCAGTATAGTCACTCTGCAAGAAAAAAGAAAGGCTCTGGGTCCACACAACATTTAGCAGACTCCAGCAGTCACATGAAAATTCAAATCGAATGAGGCTATAAATCAGTATTAGGAGAAAGCAACTTGGCAATTTATCATCAGAGACTAATAAAAAAAAGGAGAGACCTCTCTCATATGTTTGCTACTTAGAGAATTGTCTCTGTACCTGCAACTAGTGCTCCATTTTACCACTGTTGTGATGGTATGACTTCAGGTCCTATTGGCCTTTTTCTTTCACAAACCAATATGAAGAATAATGTTTTAAAATTACCCAGTGGCAAAGTAGACATACTTGGGAATTACTTTCATCCACAGCGGTCACGGAAACGGCTCCAACAGCAAAAAAGTCAGAACAGAAATAAACTGGCAAAGTCAAACACTCACCGGAGATCCATCACTCCAGGAAAGCCCACCATCAGGATCCAAACACTGCAAACCTATCCAGAAAGGCTGAGATGATGGGGATTTTTTTCTAGAGTGTGAAAATATGTGTCATAGAACAAGGGGATATATGTGGTTAGCTCTGTTAAATTTTGCAAGCTACATGGCACAGTAAGTCTCAAACTTCTGGAAGATATATATCTATTTAAATAGAGTAGAAATTTTTAAAAGACCAAAATGCTATTGGTCAGCAAACTCCCATTAGTGAGTAAGTGAAGTTCATGCCTTAACATTTTCTACTTTGCAAATGGTCGTGCTGAAAACACAGCACATTGGCTTCCTTCATTGATGTTGTGATGATAGAAATAAATATAGAAATAAAATGTTCAGGTTTACAGGAAGTAACAATTTAGTTTCAAAATGGTTCAATGAACAAACTTAGAAATGAGTCTGAAGGAGAAGCATTCAAATGATTTGATTATTGGGTTGTTTTTTAAAAAAAATGTAAAGGATTTGCAGATGATAACAAATTTTAGGAATTCCAAAAATGTCTTTGAAAATGGTACCCATATGAAATATTTTCTCAGTTCTTTTTCTTATGACTATGATGATAAACAGATAGAGATTTTCAACTAGATATCTCAGAAGCAATTCAAGAATATTTTTATTTATTCATATATAAAGTATTGTTACACCAAAATATCAATTATTAGATATTTTTCTTACTTACATTATTAAGTTTTCTAGCACTGTTTGCTCTTCTTCACCTCTAATGGCTGCCAGGTCTCCTCCTATTTCTCTGCAGAAATCTCGGGCTTCAAACCATGTTTTCTTTTGATTTTCTTCTCTCACAAAAACCTATAGATAAATTTTAAGGTAGAACACTATGTTTAGAGCGTTAAAAATAAATCCCCTGACTACCTGTGTAAGCAAAATAGAAAAACATTCCATTGCAATTATCGTATATAATGTGAATTAAACAGTATGCCACTTGGATAACCTTAGGTATCACTAATAGAGTGATAATTGCAGTGATTTCCATGAATAGTTGTGTAAAAGCTTACTACTTTGTGCAATAACGTGCCATTCTCTGAAGTTTAGATGCTCTATTTGATGCTCTTCTGTCTCATGAGTAGGATTATTGGAAAAATTAATACTTACTCTGAAGCACGAATTAGTGCTGTTACTTGTATCCCAACCCAAGGGACATTTGGAACCAGAAACAGTGTTGGGAGCAAGAGGAAGAGTAGTTTTTTCAGCTAGCTTTTTGCAGACAAATTTTGCCTTTACTTCACAGTTCTGAACATCCCATAGTCCAGCTGCATTTCCAGTCCTTATGGCAACACAACCGGCTTCATTCCCTTTGTGAAATATAAAAGGAAATTGAAATGTGTTTTAAAGTGGTTCCCCTGATATTTTTACAGCTCATGTGATTCATTTACCAAAGACTGTTTGAAATGCTAGGTTTAGTGTCTGCTCAAAGGAGGAGCTTTGTAGAAAGAGGAAACCAGTGAATGAAGTCCTTCATCATCTTCCCTCCCCTTTGAAAAGCTTTACAAGTGCATGAACAACCCCTTGCCTGCCTCTTTCTTATGCCACCACTGCAAGCATTTGGCAGCTTGTCATCCAGGCTGGAAAGGATGTCACCCTTTCCGCTCAGTTTGATTTTGCTCTTGTAAGCAATTAGGAGCCAGAAAAGAAATATTTTCATGGCAGCTTATATCAGACACTCCTATTGCAAAGGCAGAGTGTTCTTGTGTGTCATTATGGATGTGTTTTAGCAAAGTTGGGAAACAGTTTAGAATTAGAAAACACAGAGATTTCCTTAGTAGCATAAATTTACTCCAATGGCAGAGTACCAGGCATTGCCGTGTTCCAGTTTGTGTACAGAACACCTTCACCAGTCACCCACTTGAACATCCCTTGCTCTTCCATGTCTGAGAGACCAATCCAAAAATGCTTCTCAGAGCTCAGACCAACGAGGCTGGTCAGGTAGGCTTGCTCATATCTGAAATTACAGGAGTCAGATGGGGATTAAGCCAAGCTTTCTCTTAACCTGCCATTTCTCAGCATCCTAAACTACACAAGACTAGAATGAATGGAGTCCCCATTAGGTTTCCTTTTAAGTGGAAATATGTTGCTTGTTGCTTAACTGGATAGCAGATGGCCTAGCTTCAATAGCAGGGGAAGCTGTGCAATACTGAAAAACAGCTCCTTACAGAACAGAAGCAGCTGTGGTTGGTTTTTTCAAAGTACTGGAAAACGTGAATGTGTAAAATATATTTAGTTAGGAAAGACGTAATTCTTTTTTTTCTCCAGAAAAAGGATATTCTGGTTTTCTGGTTTCACACTTATTTTTTTCAAAAAGTTCCCAAATATTTTATAAAATTTGAAGATTTTTCCATCAGGTGTACAATTTTTAAACTCTTTTCATACCTGTCTCCTACACTTGTTAAATAACCACTGCTCCTTTCGCAGGTTTTCTTTGCTTCTGAAAACGTTACGGAGGTATGTCCAACCAGGTAGCAGTAAAAACCATGTCTTTTCCAGCCCTGTCAAGAACATGTGGAATATATTTGCAGTAAAAAGAGCGTATGTTATAGTGCTTGAATTTCAGTGTGTGCTCTTGAATCAACGTATTTTTAGTATAACCTAATGCAGTAATATATTAATTTGAATTTCAGTGGACTAATGGCAATCAAAGTTACTAAACATCCAGAAAGAAGAGATTTAATGCACGAGTCCCCCTTTTTTGACAATTAGTAACTGCTAAATTTTAACTGATAAAAAAGTCAGAGGCATGCAGAACAGAGTGTTTTCAGAAGCGAATGAGTAAAATACTTCCTTGCTCTTAGCTGAAGAGAGTAGTCTGTGCTATAGTGAGATGTTGACTCAAGTTTCCTGATGTTTCTAGGTGAAAAGAACAGTAACTAGACTAATCAATTTAACTCATCATCTCACCTAAAAATTCTGACTGGAGAGGTAGCATAAAAACTATTGAAAAGCAAAATTCCAAGTCACTTTTCCCTTCTGTACCAACTCAAGGTTTGCTTGTTGCATCTAAGAAAGTTAAATAAAATCTATGTTCAATATTTGGCTGCTGCCTAGTTTCATCTAGTGCAATGAGTCTCAACTCTGTTCCCCATATGGGGTTGTGGGAAGTGTTACTAAATATAGAACAGTGGTAAATAGGAAAGTAAAAAGAGGGAAAAGGGAGAGAAAAAAGCAGTAGGATACAATTACTTGTTCAAAATACATTCACTCATAAAGGCAATTTGATTGTTTTGATTTGGCCTCAATAGTGAGATTTGTCATCATCTTTCGTCATGTCACATAGCCCAGAAATCGTTCCCAGTCTCTACTCCGTGCTAGATAACTGCAGATGGCTGTAGAACAATGTAACAAATATGCAGAAAACTGTAATGGCTTTATCCTCTTTCACAGACAGCTGAGACATAACGGACCTGACTCATATTGACAAAAGAAATTCAAAATAACTTTATTTTAAATAAGGGCATGTAGTTAAAATTATTACCCTGAATTTGATATACAATCACACTTGTTAGGGAAAAAAAAAGATAGTTTCAATGTTAAGTGGAGTTTGTGAAAACAATGGAATTTTGCTAAACAGATTCCTGGTTACATTGTCTTACCTTCCAGCAGGCAGGATCAGTCTTTACTATCCCAGAAACTCCTTGTAGTGGGTCTGTTCTGCAGATGTAACCTAACTTTCTATCACAGGCACTGTCTGCCCAGTATCCATCCTAGATGCAGTTTGGGAAAAGGTGAAAAATAGCGATGTAGAACCTGTTGCCTTTAGAAACATTACTGATTTTTTTTAAAAAAATATTGCGTCAATGGGAGAATAAAAATCTGTACTTTTTAATGAATTCCAAGTATTTGTGCTTAGTTGTGAGGTTATGTTAAGCTAACTAAGTGTTATGGGCAGACTGTTAAGATTAGCTTGTCATATAATGTACAATCACAATCAGATATGAACATTTATCTGGTTATCTCTAATTTTAAATTTAATTTAGAACAACCATCTGAGTGAATAAAGATACCATTCCCTGATTTGTTTCTAAGTTGCGTTCATAAAAAAGCCTAGAAATAGAAATAAAATTCAAATAGTATAGTGCTACGCAAATGTGGAATGATTCTACCTCTCCTGCCATAAGGACACAATCTTCTTGCCCATTGATTGCATGGGTTGGCTCTCCAGGCAACCATTTGGTATATGTCACAGGAGTCCCATCACTCCACTCAAAGTACATTTGAGTGTTGAGGTCATTCAGACCAATCCACAGCTCATCTGCAGCTTCTAAGAACAGAAAATCACCTGTGTTAGTAGTACCCGAGTTGAAACAGTCCATAGGAGCAAGACTTTATGCAGATGAGCTGAAATTGCCATGCCACAATATAAATTCATCTAGATTAAACAACATCGGGGTTTATTTTAAGATCTAATTCACATTCTTCTTTCAAGAAGTTAAAAAATGAGATACCAGCAGGAAATGAGATTCCTCAGCTTTATCAGTAAAATTCAGTTACTACTCTATCTACTTCAGTATCTACAACTACAAGGTGTCTGAGGCAGATAATCCGCCCAAATACCGCAGTAACTAGAGCTGTTATTTCCTTCAAGTGTTTTCAAGCAGTGAAAAAAAAAATATGAAAAGAATGAAAAAGAAACTGAAGAGAGCACTGATGAGTCTTCTTATGGGTTTTTGGTGTTTGGGTTTTTTTAACCTATATGTCTGTGGGCTTCCCCATACATATTCATATTGAACAAATAAGATTTTTTTAAAATCCTCTAAGATTTCTAATAATACAATTCTCCATTTGTACCAAATTCTGGCCTGTAGAAATACGCACCATAGCCAAGCTGAGACAGTATGAAGCCATGCTCCTCAGGGTTGTGGATACTGGCCAGATTGCCACTGCTCTCATTGCAGGAAATCAGGGCTTCGCTCCATGCTCTGGGGTCTCTATGAACCATGAAACAGTGATCTCCATAGGGCAACCATCCTTCTGGGCATTTAACAGGCTCTGCATCCCCTCAAAATCAATAGATATTTCAAGATTTTAAACAGCGCAAACTGAAGTCTAGAATAACTGCAATTACATTTGAAATCAGCTAATTAACTAATTAGAATGAAAATGGAGTGACTACAACTAAGCAGTACTTCTATTCATTCCTCATACATATAAAACATTTTAGTCTGTTGTTGCACGCTGCACTTCTACAGAAAACATATTGCATTTAAACAAAAGAGGAAAATAATAGAGCCAGTGGTAACTGGGCTTCACTAGTGTGACGGACTCACTTTTGGACAGAGGAATATTTTGGAATTCCGCGTATAGTGCTCTCACACCATATACCCCATTCAATTATGTTTTGCATGTTTCATAAAGGCAGTATTACTGCAGCACACGTAATTCTCTGCACAAGTGGCTTTCCATACTAAGTCTCATTAAATAAATCAGAGAAAAGCGTAGCAGAAGAGTGATCTGAAGGAACTTGCTCTTTTTTGCCATCTTTCTAGGTTAAAGGCCATCCCACTGAGAAGGTAGTTTGAGCCTATTGGTGCCATCTTCCCAAGACTTCAGTGATAAGCCTCAGCTTTCTCATTAGAATGCACTGCAAGAAGAGTGAGGCATCTCTGGTTTTGTGCCCATGCAGTCCATGATACTTTTGCGATAGAGTATGGCTTAGAGCAGTGCCTCTAATAACATGAAATAAAAATTGCTTCTGTGGTTGCTGGGTTCCAGGAACATTTCCAGTACTAAAATATATTTGGTTAAAGAAATAACAGTATATTTTGTTCTGTGCCTCTCATCAAAGCAGAAGAACAAATGACAATACTTTTTTCTAATTTTAACTAGCTGTGAAATTTCATTTTACTGACACAAAATCTGTCCTTATCAAGGGATTTTTATTCGCTTGACATACCCGATGGAATAATGAAAGGATCCATTGTGGAGTTTTCCTTTTTACAGATATAGCCAACTTTCAGCGCACATGGCTGGTTTTCCCATTTAGCATCTCCTCTGGGATTTAGTACCGCACAGAGTTTCTCAGGCTCAGGCTCAGGGCTTCCTTCACAGAATAAAAAACAATTTTTATGTAGCACAGGTTTTATGACGGCATCGGAAAGAACAATTTGCTTCCAGCCTTTTCATGTGTCAATTACTGATTCATGCTACAGTTTTTTTCTACCAGAGATAAGGAAACATGATTATAAGTACCTATCAAAACATTTCTTTAGACGCTTGTTACATAATTCACACTTTCTGCCATATTTGGTTGCAGAATAGGGGTCTCAAAAATAAGACATTCCTACAAGTTTTGTGAAAATTGTTGACTTGCATAGAAGGGACTAAACTTTGAGCCCCGCATTGATGGAAAGGCTGCTGCAACTCCTTTCCTTGCCACCGACCCATTTAATCAGCCTGCGCATAAGGGTCAGCCTTAAGTCTGCTGCGGAATACGTAGCTCATAACCAGTCGCAGAATAAATTATGTTGTTGCCAGTCACTAGGTGCTGGGCATTGAAGGGGTACCTGGTGCTGCTACAGTTTCAGTGCTGTACAGAAACTGTAGCAAATCAGAGTTCATACTTTCACAGCTCATGAAACATCTAGTTATATACACAATTTATGGTCAAGCCCGAGTTATGCTTATAGGACTAAGTAATGAGTTTAAAACACACCCTCATTTACATTAATGAAATCAGAGGACACAGTTTGAGCTAATATCTTTGGGCAGGAAAACAGTAAGGCAGCATCTTAGCACAGTTCGTATTCATACAAGGAATTTTACAGATATGAAGAGAGAAGAGAGTTCTCCAGAGTAAGAGCCATCAGCTGCTAACAATAAAAAGAAATTTCAAAACCTGCAAATTAGAGTTCTAGCTCTACATTGTACAGCTAAACCAAGCGCAGTGAACGAATATTCTTTGTTAAAAATATGAGACAAAAGCAAAATGCAACCAGTCTGTGGGATATGTTGTCTGACAGTTGAGCAAGGAGTGGTGGGGACCTAGATTGGTCAAAGCTTGACAGGGTACGCTTCTTCTTTACGGGATCGTGTTAAATGGCTTCTAGTTTCTAGAGATGTGTTTAGCAGAGCACAAAAATAATAATATGGAATTCCTAAAATAAAATACAAGGCACTTCTGTGGATGAGGCATACCAAATCACATGTGAAAACAAATCCCCTTTCCACAATGCCCTTGCAGTGAGGTATTGCCTTTGTATGTCAGGTTCTGGTCCTGCAGCTTAGAGTGGTGCGCTGGAACAAAAGAAGTTACACTCAGACCCTTTGAAAAGGTCCTTTCTGCATGTCCCTTTGGCAACTTGGCTGCAGATTTGCTCCTTCTTGCAAGCGAAGCCTCGTCACACACCCTCACACTTACTGTGTGTCTCTCCTCTGCCTGCCTCTGCAATCAGCCCTCCAGGAGGTTCTCCAGGACCACTGTACCTGGGGAATGGGCAGTGTTTTCCTCTTCTCAGAGAAGTCCGTAGTGTGATGACTTACTCTGTTTTTTTTTCTCCTCCCAAAAGATGCGATTTATAATAATTTTGCAGTAAACTGGAAATGTGTAGGTTTGTTCATCGTAACAGCAATCATGTGGGGATACAGGAACTCCAAGAGTGGGCTGCTCGACCTGAGAGCCAGCTGCTCTTCTTCTCTGCGTTAAAGCAGCTGACCAGCTCAGCAGAAGGTAGAAGGCCCTCCACCAGACTCAGCAAATCTGGGCCTTCCCATGATTTTCTGTGCCAGATAAAAACAGGTGGCACCTTTGAGACTTGAGGAAGGCCGAAAGACGGAATATGCGTGCATTTATTCAGCAAGCAAATATTCAGCATTTGTGCAATCAGCTGTTGCCATGACAATCATTAGGTGACTTCCAAAGTTAAACTGCCAATGCTGTGAACTCTATTTACCGTCTCACTTGAATGTTAAAGAGGAGAGAAGAAATGAGGAAAAGCAGGAAAAGTGAAGGGGAAGGCTTTGAAAGACTGATGCTTACTGACAGCTGAGTCCTTGCAGGATTCGATGTGTGATAACCCTTGTAAGAGTTAATGAGACACAGAGGTTTTAACTGACTTGAAGGTATTTCTAGCATGCTACAGCTCAACTAGTGCTGTTCACTTTATCTGCTTCTGATAGGAGATGAGTTTATTTAAGTCTTCTTGAAAGTCCTTGTGATATATCCAGTGAAGAAAAGCATCATTCTCAGCTTTTTAATCTCATGTTTTATAAGCCTTCCAACTCTAATTCCTTGTGTTCATGGGGAATACTACAGGGCAATAATTATATGCATTCAACATTCTAGTGGGAAAGCTTCATTGCAAAAACTGTTAAAAAACTGATTACTACCTTGTGCCCAGTTAAAATATCTGAAGGGAATGCCCCCGCTCCACTGCCAGCCGCTGTTGAGATTCAGGTTGTTCAGCCCAATCCAGAGAGAAGATCTCTTGCTGTCAATCAAATCTAGGTGACCAAAAGAGTTGAATTCTAACGAGATTTGTTAGGAAATGCTCTGCATTTTCAAAGGTTGGAGAAAGATAATAAATATCTGCTTAGTGATTTCTAAGTTCAGTACAGTCCATGCTTACACGCTATAAACTCAGAGAATTTATTCTCTACTTAAGGGGTAGACGATGGCAAAAGACTGTTTTGCATATTAATTTAGCTGAATTTAATGCTGTTCTACAGTTATATGTAAGCAATAAGCTTTGAAAACTGAAACACAGAACTGCTATTGTTAAAATTTATGTTACAAGTTTGCCTGAGTGTCATGCAATTGATACAGGGCCTTCATTCTGCAGAGTCTATGCATAAATCCAGAAAGTCTTTAGATTTTCAATAGTGTTTTGTATAAAATTTGTATGGTATTTCCAAAAACCTATTTCATTAGATATATGTGGAGAATACTGATTTCTTAAATACAAAAGTCACATAATGCCTGCCTCCTATAATGACTTTCCTTCTTGTAAGGTCTCTTTCTGGGACCTTGTGTTTTCTGAGCTTGAGCCAACTTTTGCTTAATTAACTGGAAATTCTTAACTTTCTTTGAAAAAATGATAATAATAGTAATAATTTCAAATGACAATTCAACAACTTACAAAAGTTTCACATGTAAAAATCTTAATTTACAGTAATTTTTCTATTTCTCTAGCAGTACCTATACTATTACTGATTCAGCTATTCATTGTAATATGATTAAAGCACTGAAACATTTGTGATCAGTCAAAAAAACTATCAGGCACTCTTTTTACAGAGTCTCGCTTATTAGTTCACCTCTTAGATACATTTGTTCATGTATTTCTGTGACACTTAATAATTCTGCATTCTGCTGCTGACAGCTCTTCCTTGCTTGGTGCCACGTGAGAGCTGACTGGTAGTTTATCTGGTAGTAGGTTCCTGTCAAAGGATCTGTGCTCCAAAATCTGTCATTGTCTGTGTGAGAGAAAGGAGATTTAGTATTGCAGTTTGTTATAAACATCTTACGCAAAATGTTATGAGAAAATTTTAATGCAAGCTTACTTGTGAAATTAATGAGCAAATAAGGCTCAGACCCCAAAAATGATACTCTTCTGTTAGCTTGCTCTTTGTTAAGTAAAAGAGGGTTTGCCATTGAAGTTAGCAGAGATGGGCTTTTCAACATTTATTTCCAGTTTCCCTGTCAAATCTGATAATCTCCAGGTGAAAAAGAAAAAGTGTAAAGAGATCAATAAAGCAAAACTGCGCTTTGATTGCTATCTACTCTGAAAACATGTTCAGCAGCTCATAGGCTATGCCCCAATTAATTCTTGGCTGAAATACAACTGAAACGCAAACATTTCTGATGATGGAAAGTTTGCTTTTCAAACTATGTCATCATTAATCACACTTGCTAGGCTTACGTTACATTATAGACTTGGGGAAGAGTGGCTGGAAAGCTGCCCGGCAGAAAAGCACCTGGGGTTATCGGTCGACAGCCGGCTGAATATGAGCCAGCAGTGTGCCCAGGTGGCCAAGAAGGCCAGCAGCATCCCGGCTTGTATCAGAAATAGTGTGGCCTGCAGGACTAGGGAAGCGATCGTCCCCCTGCACTTGGCACTGGTGAGGCCGCACCTCGAATGCTGTGTTCGGTTTTGGGCCCCTCACTATAAGACATTGAGGTGCTGGAGCATGTCCAGAGAGGGTACTGAAGCTGGTGAAGGGTCTGGAGCACAAGTCTTGTGAGGAGCAGGTGAGGGAACTGGGGCTGTTTAGCCTGGAGAAAAAGAGGCTCGGCGGAGACCTCATCGCTCTCTGCAACTACCAGAAAGGAGGTTGTAGCGAGGTGGGTCTTGGTCTCTTCCCGGAGTAATAAGCAACAGGACAAGAGGAGATGGCTTCCAGTTGTGCCAGGGGCGGTTTAGATTGGATATTAGGAAAAATGTATTCACTGAAAGTGTTGTCAAGCATTTGTCCAGGCTGCCCAGGGAAGTGGTTGATTCACCATCCCTGCAGTTATTTAAAAGACTTGTAGATGTGGTGCTCAGGGATGTTCTTTAATGTTGGACCTGACAGTGCTAGGTTAACTCTTGGATTCAATCATCTTAAAGGTCTTTTCCAAACTAAATGATTCTAGGATTCTATGATATTTTAAAATGTATTCTTATTTCTAGTCTGCATGTGTTTTAGGTAATCGGAATTTAGAAATTGTCTTCTGAGAGCTCAGTGTTAGCAGAACTGTTCCCTGGGCAAGTGCTAATAAGCTATGATTGCAACTTCTCCTAACTTTCTCTTTTGATGAGGAAAAGATGTTGGATTTCTTGAACAATTCATTAGAATAAATGTTTTCTATGTCTTATTGTGTTTCTTTATGGCTCATTCACTTCAGATTTTTGACATTCTCTTTTAATTGTAGACTCAGATGTTATGATAGTGTCCCAACAATATATATATATCCCAACAAAATACCATATATTTGCCAGTTTATATAGTAAGTATGTTACGGTGTTTTTCAAGCTACTGCATACATTACAGCAGGAAATAATTTTCAGTAATATCAGTGAAAATGGTGTTGGTGCTGGTTGATAATAAGTTTCACCTGGTTTCCCAGTGCAATACTCCTATCAAAATGACGAATAGTGAGTCTGTGGTAGAGCACTGAAAAATTAGGTCTGAGGGATCATTTTTAATATCTTCATTAACATTGTATTTTGGTGTCCTTCATCCTGCACTTGGATGCACATACCTTTATCTATTCAGATAACGTCACCTTGTAATGTCATCTGAAACATTACAAGTGAAAATCTGACACTGCTATTTCGGTAAGACCTTTGAGGCAATCTTTTTATGTAATGTCTTTCCAAATACAAACTACATCCTCCTGTGGACTGTAGATCAATCTTGTAATAAAGAACAGGGATTTGCATGGATAGAAAAGGTTTTACTACTGTTACCACAAACAGCAATGAGGCAAGGAGAATTGGGCTGTGAGTAACGTCTCAAATTTCACATGATTTTATGTTTAATGCAGTCATATTTAAAGCATACTAGTCTTTTCCTGATTACATACTAGTCTTTTCCTGATTACATACTAGTCTTTCATCCTGATTGTAGACTAGGGAAACATTTTTGTTTGGTCTGTAAGGGATGTTATGGCATGGCAGAGACATTTTTGAGTAAAATAAAGTCATTACAAGGTTTTTCCCTTCCATGTTAGTAACACCGTCTCAGTATTGATATATTTACCTAACAGTCTTGTGTTATAGCATCTATGTCAGCATTTGGGACTTACTGCCAGTTGGACAGAACCCGTACAAGTGGTCTGCGTCGAAGTCAGGTGTTGTCGCGCACCAGAGCAAGCCGTCTGACCTGCCGGCAGCCGTGCACTCAGCATGCCATTTACCACTCAGCTGAAAGGGGAAGACACATGGAGCTCCGTTGGCATTTCCTAACAGTGTAAACAGATCTGAGGGGGCAAAAGAGAAATAGTAATATATAATATATAATATAGGTACAGGAATCTGGAGGGAACCAATTCTCTACGTATCTGTACTCATCGTAAGGGTAAGTGGTGAAAGTGTAACAAGTGTTACACCAGTGTAATTGGGGACCTACTGTCACCAGCACTGTCTTCCAAGGAAGTTCTGGGTAGTTCTCACCATTTACCGTTTACTGTGATATTACCATCTGTAATGGCTGGAAATAGAGCAGTTTCATACTGTAGTCGAGAACTATGAAAAAACTGTAGTGATTTTTGTCTCATATACTTAAAAATTATTTTCTAAAATTGCATTATTTTGTTTTTCATGTAGTTTCACTTCACGTCATTCACTAAAAATAAATCATTGATTTAACTGTTAAATGTCGTGGGGCTTTATGTCATCTGAAATCTTGTACAGAAACTCAATGGTAGTGTGCATGGAATTATTTCCCTGTATTTACTATAGGAGCGTTAAACTTAAAGGTTTTTACCTTTCATCCAACAATGCTAATACAATTTCGCTAGTACACGTATATAGTTAGATAAAGCACTCTGATTAAGGCTAACAATTAAGAATAGCCTCCATCCACCTTTTGCTTTAAAAGAAAAGAAAAAAACCTGCACATTTTGCACATACTACATTCTCTCTGAAGCTAAGCACCTGCGTGTCTCCAGGATGGAGGATTGCAGGCCTGCGTATGTGAACGAATCATCCTCCAGTGCAACATTGCCTGAGGTGGAACAGCCAATGTTAGACTAAGGGGAGCAGAAATTAAAGGACCCTATCCATGAGGCAAACAAGTAGGTTCAAGACACTGTCAAGATTAGCTTTGAAACTTTACCTTCATGGCCTTTAGAACACAAATCACCCATGGTTCCATAGATCTTCCATTTATTCATCATTGCTGATCCTGTGTTCAGCACGATATTGTCTTCCTTTCTTTTGCCGGCACTGAGAAAGAAATCTTCCCCCTGGATTGCCAAGGTTGCATTTCTGCAGTCCCATTTCTGGAATTCACTTTTCTTATTGCAGGGGTACAAAGAAATTTTAGCCTGGTTTTGCTTGGAGGACACTCCCAAACACTGCGCAAATGCCACACTCATCACCTGGTGATCGGACACCCACCTGAATTGTTGTAACTCAGTGTTTTTGTTGCAAGCAGTTGTTGTGACTGCATGAGAACTCTGAGCAATTAAACAGAGCTTAGTATCCTCATTGTATATTAAAAATACTTCATTGTCTGTAAAACAAAATAATCAGAATGAATGTATTTCTGGTGAAAACACAGTGAGGGAAGCTTGTGAGGAAAGAGATGTGATGTTGATTCTATGCTGATCTGACTCATGTCAGGAGACTGTAAATCTGAGTCACTTTTGTAAAGATTAAACAGCATTTTCAAGACTTTTATTTCCTTCTGGGAAGGAAAAATAAGTGCAGCTCATGTAAATACAATACAGAAGAATAAGAGCACATAAATACATTATGGTAACTTCAAAAACATCATCACTATAATGGAAATTTCATTTGTATAGTGGATTTTATTTTTCTAAATCCCTCCTGAAATACATATTTCTTTCCAGATTTCCAAAAGAGACCTTACTGAAGATTTGAAAGTTTGCCATCACTTCATGCGCTATAGATTTATCTCATGTTACATACATCTCCATGGCGTTGCATTTATACTTAATACAGTTAGCGAGCGAGCATTCTGTGACTCTTGTCTGTAATTGGCATTTTTTGTTATGGTTTGGGGTTTTTTTAGGATGAAAAACTGTGGAACAGTGACTTGTTATCTTGCCTTGTTCCAGTATCCTCTCATTAGTACATCTGTCATAAGAAGTCAACATAATTCACATGACCAAATCACAAACATTCTCACAAGATTCAATGTAGAGCAGTATATAGAGGTAAAGATACTATAGGTGTGTGCCTGTGCATTATCATGGAAAGACAGTATGTGAATGCTCAACAAGCAGCTAACACTCCCAAAGGATTACAGGCAGCCTAATTTAGTAATCCATCACTACAAGTAGGCCCTGCTGGGAAGGGCTGCCCAGTACTGCCGTTGTGCTCCGGCATGTGAAGGAGGTCATTCAGTACTGGGCATAGGTCTGTGAACGCAGCTGCCTGCTTTTCAAAATGTCAAGTAGCATACAGGTGCTGCTGGCTTTGGGTCGTGAGGGAGTGAAATTTGGACTACAGGGAATATTCTAGGACCTGTGGGACAGGAGCGCAAGGCTTTGCCTTCAGTTCTCTGTGCCTGAAATCCCCACCTGGAAACAGAGACGGAGCATTAGCCCCCATCCATCTCAGAGAATGACCACATAACAGACAGTAAGACATCCTTTTGAACACTGAAGTAAATTTGTAGGACAAGGGTAGGATGTTAGGGCACAGCCAGTGTTGAGTAGTGAACAGAGCAGAAAATGTCTGGGAAATTCTGGGAAGCTATGACGGGAAGAATAGTTCTTGTTAGGATATCTGTATTGAGTGCTTGAGCTCTCCCAGGAAGGCCCTGTATGACTTTGACCAGCTTAGTAACCTATGGAAGTTTCACTTCTTCAGATCTAAATTTGGAGCTAGTTTCTTCTTCCCTTGTACTTTTAGAGAGAAAGTTTTAAATCTTATTAAATCTTTTATTTCTTACTGCTAACTAAATAAGTGCTTCATGTAGTGCCCTAAGTTTTAGCTATCGCCCCTTGTAGTATTTTGGGGTCTAATAATAGGAGTTCTCTCTGGAAGCTGTGAAGTTTGTTCTTGGGCTATCACGTGGGTTTGGGTCCCAGCTCGCAGAGCAGAGGAGAGACCCCCTTTTTGCACAAGTTAGTTCTGTCACAGCTCACATGGCACTGTATCTGCTTTTGGAAGCTGTGGTTTGTACTGCACTCCTCCAGAAATCCAAGGAATTAAAGCATAAACGGAAAATGTCCTTGAACCTTATCACCATCCTTACATCAAAAGGGAGCTGTTATCTGTCCTTGGTCAACTTCAGAGCCTTAATTACGCCTCTCATCCTTACTCTGAAAGCCATAGTGGTTATTTCAGGGCTGTTCTTGACTCTGATGTTTTTAATATTTTTTCACTGGCGTCTGCTCTGTCATAGTATTAACCTCACATCAATTTTCAAGCACCATCTCATCCCACACAACTTTATCCTAAGGCTAGGAGATACACATACAGCACCCTATTTAATTCTTTTCTTTCATTTTTCATAACTCAGTCACACATACAGTCTAGGACTATGGAGCACACTGTGAAGTCCATCTACTTCACAGAGCAGACATTATTAATTAAAGGAAATTTTTATCCACATCGATGACTTTCCTGGCTTCCGATTCCCAGCTTTACCCCATCTTGACTCTTCCCCTCTCTTTAAAAGTGAAACAACATCTCTATATTTGCTTTTTGTTTTAAACTTCGACTGACCACTCCAGTTAGGATGAATATGAAAAGCAGGGCAATCAAGCTGCCTGAAAATCTGAAAGAGCCTGAGAAACAAGCAAGACAACAAAAATGCCTACTTTCACATCCACTTTTGCAGGGGATAAAAAACAAAGACTCACCGAGTGTCTGAAAAGCAGTGTGAATGAAAGAGAGGAAAACCGAAACTGTAGAAAAAGTCAAATTTTTCATTTCTTTCTTCTTATTCACAAAAAGATGAGCTGAAATTAATTGCTGCAGTAGAAGTCCTCAAGGAACCAGCTGGCATTGGCTCCTTCTTAGTTTGGGAGAGTTTTAGTTGAAAGAGAAAACTCTGGGCTCTAAATAAGGCAATATCCTGTCACATGTTGTATTTTGAAACCTATAAATAATTACAAAATTCAAACTTTGTATCTGAAAGTGAAGTTTCTTTCCATTTGAGTGTAAGTGGCAAAGTTTGAACGGTTCAACATCATTTGCTGAATTATTTTTAACTTTCTTGGTTCTGTTCTGGAACTGTAAAGCCCTGACCCTCAAAGGCAAAGAAGCAGGGAGTGCACATTAAACGGATGTACTTTAAATCTCATACATACATACTTGGAAAACTCGGGAAAAAATACATGCAAATTTCTTGTCCAGATAGGTCTTCACTGCTGTAAAAGATGTATTCATTTAATTTGATGCACCAAGCAGTGTTAACTATTTCAGTGTGAAAAATTAACCTAGAAGGGACAATTTAATTTTGCTCGGTAACTTGACGAACTAGGTACTATATATACACTTGGCTTTTATCCTCTCCGATTTATCAACTAGTAAAACTACTGTACTGTTATTACATGTGAATTTATCTCAGGAGAACCAATGCAAATTAGCCAAATCTTTACCAGTCTTTCTGTTAAACAGTGATTTTGGCAACAAAACTACCTTTCAAAATTATTTAATCCATAAAGTACAAATGAATTTTAATACTTAATAATTCTTTCTTTGTACCAAGGGTAAATGAGACAAGCGAAGAGGAATATTCTCAAACGTTATAAATGAGCTGCAGCACTTTATTAAGTGGAAATCAACTTCAGCTATGATGCAAGATCTCTTTACTTGTTCTGAAGGAAAAGGAGGAAAGGTATTCAGAAGAAATTACCCTTAGAATTTTCTCTCAGTTTTTATGACTTTATTATGAAGACAAATTTCACAATATATTCTGCAAGGGCAAAATGTCACTTAATATGACAGAAGAAGCCCGTTTACAGAGTATAGGGTCTTCAGAGCTGTGTTACCAATATCAACTATAAAAATTATAAGTAATGATATTATTTCAGGTTTGGGGTTTTTTTTTCATCTGTTTTCTCTTTTCATTTGCCTTGCCTTTACTGTTAGACATCAAATAGCACTGAATCCAATTCAGTGTCAGTATTTACAAAAAGATAAATATGGGTATGTGTTGTAACTTACATGAGGGAAAAAAAAAAGGTGTAAGATCAAGGGGACTGTCAGTAAAAATGGTTTGAGTGCAGAATGCCCTTCATTCCCTATCCTCTGCAATATGTTTTGTTTGACTGCAGTGTCTACAAACCAGCAACCCATGTCGTGCAAATCTCTCCTTCCCAGTGACCTCTCCTGTACAGTTGTTATGCACTTTCTAAGAGGCTGTTTTCCCCAGAGATCCTTGAGATTTTTCTTTTCTTCAGTCTGTCATTAACAACATAGAATTCATAGAAAACTTAGAAAGCACAGTAAATCTCTAAAGCATTTCACTACCAAGGCACTGTCTTGTGCCCCACTGCCTCACTGGCCTGTAGCACGGGCACAACAGTGTCCGGTTGTCAGTCCGTTTATCAGAGTTGGCGTATAGTAAGAGAAGGATCCCAAAAACAATCAAGCAACATAAAACCAGGAATGGAGTCTTCCAGCTTTATTTGGCATCCGCGTTATTTTATGGTTTATTTATGTTTCTTTTCAGTCATATGCCTTGTTCATGTTTCTGTGTTTCCTCCTGTTAGCCTCTCTCTTAAGTTAAATGACTCATTAGATCACCAAACCATATAACATCTCCGCATTCCAATTAAATAATACTGAAGTATTATTATGCAAGTTATAGATCCTTTATTGATATAATCTCATATTCATAACTAATACAAAACATTCAAATCGTAGAATATGACTGTTTGCAAAGATTTACTTGTTTTGCAAAAGCCAAGTTGAAGCCGTGAATGAGGGAGAAGTATTTGCGTTTCACTTATAATACTACAGCAAGGAAGGTGCTTGTGTAAAGAGTATAAAACAGGGGCAATAATCAGCAAAACCAATTCATGTACAACTCTGTTTATTCCAAACACCATTTTACTTGAGTAATAGTATGCACTCTTCAGTATGCTGTGGTGAGATACATTCTCAAAGTGCAGGCTTTGGGGCTGAGTGCTCTCTGCAAAGCGAGTGCTCACTACGCGGCTGCACTTGACTCACTGATGCTGCCACAAATCTCCAAAAAGAGAGAGAACACTAGGGTATTGATCCATAATTTTTAATTTTTTTAATTGAAGTTCACAGTCGTTCTGCTCTTTGTCATGCTGGTTTAACCAGCCATTTTTTTCAGTACTGAGTCTTAGTCCTGAGAGTAATTATTGAAAAACATAGAGTAATAGCTCTTAATCCTTATCAAAGGAATAGTTTTAGTTCATAGTGTCTGTTTGTTAAAACTTTTACTAAGTTTTCATTTGTTCCAGCTAGATTGTTTTGCCAAGCTTAACCATATAGATTGGCTATGTTATCACGTTAGACAATGCTGTGTTCATTTTTAACTCTGTCATTGGCAGAATCATTTTCATTGTCCTTTCCAGTTAGGACATGGCTGTATTCTACCAGCGTGCTGCACTGCCTCGCCTGTCTCTCACTTTGAGTTTTGATCTTGAATAAGAAATAAATCATCAAGCCCATCCCTAATAAAATGATGAGGACCAGAGTGAATAGCATCCACATATTCATGTGACCATGTGCTTGGTTCTTCTTGGCATCTGTAAATAAATACAAACCAAATAGAAGAGGGTGTACTGTAGCCATAAATAAATACGAAGAATACTGAAAACTACTGATCATTAGTCAACAAACCACGTTTATGAAGGAAATGGAATATAACCTCAACATCTCCTGGCCTTCTTCCACTATTCTGTTGGGCCAAGGATAGGAGGGTGGGCAAAGAAGCTATGACAATTAAGGTGTAGATATCATTGTACGAGTTTTTTTAGGATAAGAGTTTTATTAAAAATCTATCATAATGTCTCTGTGTCGGTCCCCCTCATAGATGTTAGCATGGAAAAGGAGCAGAAAGGGGGTGATCAGTTTACCAAAGCATTTAGTTATCCTGGGATGCCCTAAGTGTCTCGCAGGTACTGCTAAATTATGCTGGGAATTAGTTCAACGGCAACTAAGTAAATTAAGCTCATATAAATAAATATATAAAAGAAAAATAAATAACAAAAAGAATTTCTTTTAAACCCCAAGTATTTCTTTTCATGTCTCTTTGAAGGTATTGGAAAGGAAAAATAAATCCTACCTTCCATGTCTGCAGCTGCTTTAAGAATAGCTGTCAAAGATAAAGACAAGTGTTTAGTCAAAATCTAAAAAGATCACATTTTCATCCTGACAGTTTCGTATTAGCAAAAGGTCTGGTAACCTGTGCGTCAAGGTTACCTCATCACTTCTCCTGGAAACACTTTTGCTAAATTAACAGAGATGACTAGGTGTGATTGATTTTGAACCTGATATTCACTGTAAGAAAACTGCAGTGTTTTGCATATTAAAGTCCCCTTCTTGCTGCTTTTTTAATAACCAAAGAATCTCCAAGGGCAAGTATTTTCTGACTGATTTAGATGGACTCTCTCTTCACCCCTGGTTAATAAATCTTGCCCTCTTCACTGGGTCTGCATGCCTGTGAAGACTGACAAAAACTTGATGAAACGCTGAGGATATTTGACAGTTTTCATGCACTGTACACAAATCCTATGAGACCCAGCAGATTTTAATTTACCGTAATTCATTTGCATCTCTAATAGTGTTTAACGTGCTCGAGATTTCTTATGCAGTTTTTCCCGGCCGTGCAAAGAGGGCACTGTCTGCAAGATTTTACTCCGCGCACTGGATGCGAACTGGATGATGGCCAATGCAAGACCACATGGTCCCAGCCTTGGAGAGCATGCTGCAGTGTGGGAAGAACCAGGAGCTGAGCTGCTGCAGCAGAAGCATGGCAACTCATTAAGCTCCGGAGTGTTTGCGAGCACGAAGGCAACGCAACTGTTAAATGGCCACTTGGAAGGACGCAGAACTCACTGTAATGTAGGAATTGTTTGTGCTGAAACTCCATTCTTCTGGAGAACCTGGTGTCAGGGAATAGTCTCTGTACTTGGTCGTTACATGTAAGGGCCACTCACAGTGGAACCCAGCAAATAAAGTATGTGTTGAAACTGAGCTTGTGCTTTCTAATACATCCAGTAACAAAGAATTAACTTTCCACAGTGTCTATTGCTCTGACTATCCAAAGAAATATGGGAGTTGCACTAAAAAGAGAATTTTCCATTTCAGAAAATGCTGGGACACTGCTATGAATGTGTACGGCTGCTTTCCCCGCCAGCTGCAGCTTTGCTCTGGCAGGGGAAAGGACAAAACTTCAGAAATATCCCGAACCTCCGGGTTGCGAAACAGGGCAGGAAATTGTACTTTTCTGCGGAATTAACAGCTAAACTCAAAATACCACATGGCTTCTTGGCTCACAATATTCTGATAGTTCTACTTCCTGACCAGAGCAGATGGTGCTCAGTTACACAGAAATATAGTATTAAAAAAAAAACGCTAACCAAAACACTTCTACTATTTTCAAAGGTCACTACATGCACTCTGGATTGTGCTTCCGTTCTGTTATCATTTAAATAGAATTGCTTCATCCCTCTCTTACTGGAACAGCATGTGTCATAGTACAGCAAGAGGAAGAAAAGCAAATTATTGATGCACCCTTCTTCCACAGGAAGTAAGTGAGTTCAAATGCTAGCAGGAAAATATGTGTGTATGCTGGAGGGAGCAAAACAACAAAGGAGTTTTAAAATTTTGCAGAAAATATTTATAATCTTTAGTCATTGAGTGAAAATTCGTTGCAGAATGCAAAAAAATCTGAAGTTAAGAAGCAATAAAACATGAACAGGGCAGACAGAAAAAAACCTGACTATATATTCATACTATTTTTGTCTGAATGCTGAAACAGATTATAGGGAAGACTGTAAATACAGAATTTTATGTTGGTCTTTTATAATGACCATATTGTGCTATTACTACTGAAATAAAACCATAAATATCAAGAGCAAATAAGTCACTTACTCTTTGGTTTCTTACAAATAAAACCCTTCTGGGAAGAGCAAGGAAGGATACTCCAGTGGCCGGAGAAAGCAGACAGTTCCACGCAGTAATTGAGTTGGTCCTCCAAGGGCTGTCCTTCACCCCAGTTGACAAAGTCTAAGGCACTGTTGTCTTGCCAAAGCAGCTGCCCTGATGTTACAAATGTTAGCAGCAATGCTAATAGTTCATCGGAGATCTTCTCTAATATTAGTGAATATTAATATTATTACTTTGTTCAGCCTAATAAAGTCACACTACTTCAAAAATTCCATCTGTGTTTATTTTATAATGCATTTTATTTATATTTAGTCTATTCTTAAAAAAAAATTGCTTTTCCAAATTATGATTTGCCAATCGTAACTTAGTTTAAATTTATGTATCTCCATATTTTTGCTTAAGGTACTAAAGTTTCAAATTGAAGAAAAAATTGCTAAATTATTATTTCAGCAGCAATCATTGAAAAACAAACAACCTTTGTTTTAATGCTTAAATACATGCTTAGTTAAAACTAAAATATTTCTTCTTTGCATAAAATCTGAAACAAATATTTTGAAGTATCAGTATATTAAAATGAATCTTAAAAAAAAATCCTTTCTGAATGTGTATTGACACTCGTGTTGTTTTCTTCCGGGTGTGTGTTTTCCACTGCACTTTTTTCTGATACCCAGCAGCCTAATTTTCTCCATACAGAGATACAGAGAAGCTCCATGCTGTGGGCTCCAGCTGAAAACCCAAAACTTCCATGTGGGTTCTCCCCAGCTGTGAGAAGATGAGAGCCAGCCAGGACATATTCCCCACTGGGGCGGAGAGCAAACAGGGTGGGAAAGGCGTTCTCATAAACTGGGAATAGGAAACATGTCCTCAGGGAGGGCTGAGGTCAGAGGGATGGATAGATGTCGTTGGCTGTGGTCCTCTGTGACAATGCAACCATAAGCAGCTGTGCAAAATTATCGTCAATTACAGCGATTCCTGGATCATTTGGATTTAGAAATGAGGCCACTTGTTTGCGTCAGGTATGGCCAACTGAAATTACATGTTATATCTCTCTTTCTTAAAGAACAGTATCTTCCGTGCCATGCCTCTCAAGAGATACTCTTATCACCTCTCCACATCTTCGCTACTGAACAAGATACAGACAAGATATTTGAATCGAGGCAGTCCCACATGGTGGCATCTCTTTGGTGAACCTATGCAATACCCAAGACCCATAACTGAAGCCAAGCACATTTCTTTTCTACAGCTTTTCACATGTATTGTATAAAACCATCAACTTTCAAGAATTTTTAGATTATATGCTAACAATCTACCTTTTTGTTTTTAACTAGCTTCTATTGTACTTCAATTAGTTCCTTAAAAACAACAACATATTGTATTCATATTTCTGTCCATTTTATGAAGTCTGTTTATGATTACTTGTAGAAGTTAAAATAGTTACCATTTACATTTCTGTATATTCCTATCCAAAATCCACTTGTCTTGCTTGTGTATAAGTCTGCATGCTCTACTAAAAAGTTTGATTCAGCCAGATCTTCTACAGAAGTCAACATACCACCTACAAAAAAACAACAGAAGGTGATTGGAGGCATCCTCTGCCATAGATGGCAGTGGTGGTTACAGCCTTTGATGTAGGATAAGGTTAATAATAAAACCTCTCCTACTGGTAGGGAGTAAGCAAGAATTTAAATAGAGACCAGAAAGTAGCGTTCGGCTGTAGAGGAACAGCAGACTGTGAGTGATGCCATCAGAAATTAAAGACATGAAAGCACAGTGAAGATGATCATTTTTAAACATCAGGCAAAGTGCACATTATTTTCAAGTGATTGGATAACATTTTTCCAAGGTATTATGGATGATTATTTATTTGTCTTTCATGGTTTGACAGGATATTATGTAGCATGTAATACTGCGCAGCAAACAAATTCACAATTCAAACTGAAGTATTATTTTTTCTGGCAATGCTGGTGGAGGAAGAGGGCTAAGAGGGTCTAAAAAAATATGAAACTAAAGAATCCATTTCTTTTAGGCAGTATAATGCTTCCATTTCTCTTTCATGGTCTCCTGAAGCATGGATGAGGTAACTCATGATTCAGCAGCATGGGTGGAAGAGGGCCAAGGAGTGTCTCATGGCCTTGGCCAGGACCAGTTGCCTCTGAGAAGGGGGAGGGAAGCACTTGCCCTCCCCTGGTTCTGCAGGCTGCCAGGGAGCCCTGCTGCCAGAGCCAGGCCTCTCAGGCAGAACATGCAAACCCTTTCAGCTCACACATCGTATGTTAAAAATAAGTGATTGTTGCTATGATATTTGCTTCTGCTCTTAAGTAGTGAGAGATATGGAAAAGAAGGGATAAGTCTGGAAAGAAGTTAACCCATTTTAAAATCTTACTAAAAAGAGAAATTTTGTGAATGAAAAATATAACAAGAATCTTGAACAACTGGTAAAAAACCAAGGGAAACTGATCACCTTAATTTCAACATAACTGAAAAGCAAACACGTGAAAAATAAATGAGACATTGATTTCCTTTTTCTAATATGTGTGGATTTTGTAGCATTAGTTTTCAAGAATTAAGTGATTTTTTTTAATGTCAAGATTGAGAAAAATTGAGCAAAAATAATAATTACCTGATTGAACGCACTGAGTCACAGACTGAGCCCAGCTCATTTCATTGGCATTGAAGTTATAGCAGTGGCTTCGGAAAGGAATCCAAAATATGTGATCAGATTCAGGACATTTTCCAATATCCTGAGGGGGATCAGAAGGACGTACATCTGGAAGAAATTAGATATTATGGATGCTTTCATTCAGTAGGGATTCAGATATGAAATCAAGTTTTAAAAAACCCCTTTCTTAAAGTTACTTGAAATATTCTTCATCACACAGTGCTAGAATTACCAATAACTATGTCGAGAGTGACACTGAGGAGCAGAACTGCTTAGTCAGAGCTGAATGATTCAATGTGAGCCTGTGCTCTTCAGTGTTACCAACTAGATCAAATTCGGACGGTCTCAGGGATGTTTTACTGTTCAGGGGTTTTCAGTCCTAGCTTACTTTGCTATAACCAATGAATTTGTATAAATACAAGATACAGTAAAAACCAATGAATTTGTATAAATAAAAGACACAGTAAAAAAAGATACAGTAAATAAAAGATACAGAAAAAGAAAAGTCAGAAAACTCCCAAACCCTCGAGAGGTTCAAGTAACAATTTGGTTTTACATGAAACACAATGTAAATCATAGTTTACTGTAGAAATTTCCCATTTAATATTTTCCTCTAGATAATAAACCTTACATAAAATTTCTGAACAGCTTTAACTCTGACAATGCATGGAATAATCTGAAGCTCATTGAATATTTATGTAGTAGCCCCTCATTTTCCTGCAAGCAATGACATGATGGAATGAAACAATAACACTGTCAGTTGATGTATGGGTTTTTAAAATGAATGTTGCAAATGAATAGATATGAAGTTCAGAGCATGGTATGGAAAAGAAAAACTACACAAAACCAGATCAAAAGAATCTCAACATTTCCATTAACTCTGTGTCACTAGAGCTAACAGCAGTTGCTCTAATACAGACGAGAAAGCGAAAAGATTCAGTCCAATCCTAAGGTTTGCCTGTAGCTTTTAATTTGTAGTATTCCTCAGTGATACTCATAGAATCCCTGTGAAGTATGAACTTATTTTTGGCCAATAATAGACTCTTTTTTTCCCCAGGTACAACTCTTCCTCCTTTACCCAGTTTTTAAAATCTAATAACAGCGAAGTTGTAACCAGTGCATGAATGCTGCTTATGTTGGAGGAACAAAATTTATTTTATACTTAGTGGACATTATTGATTACAATCCTTCCCACAAAATTCCTGCCAGCAAAAATTTTCACATTCTGGACTTGTAGTGAAATGTTTAATACTCCTACAATCTCTATGTTCTGTCTGTCTGCAACGCAGGAGAACTCCTACAGCAGTTATCACTCTAGTCCAGAAAAATGTTAGTATCTCGGCTGGTGAATTACAACTCCATCAAAATAAACATTGTTCATGCAAAAACAAAGGTACTGACAATTACATACTTAGGCTTACTATTCCTTAACATATACTTAGAAATTTGTATTTCGGTCAAAGCAGATTAAGCAAGGTTTCTGCCATAAAAGCGAAAGTCATCACCATAGCTTACCCTCAGATTTTTTGCAGGCAGGAAAATGTTTTTCTGTACAAGGTGCTGTTTTCCAGGTCCCATGGAGCTCTAGATAGACACAGGCTATTTGCTGTTTTGGTTCTCCATAGTGCCACTTAGAAAAAATCATTTTCCTTTTATCGGTCCATCTGTAATAGCCATAACTCTAAAATCGAAACAGACGTTTGACATAGTTTTTCTACACTCTCATCTGCTGTTTCAGGTAAGTGTATTTATACACAAATTCACGTTTTCACAGGATATATAAAGCTCAGTTTGTATATCTATCTGTGCTAGTACTGTTAAGATATTAACTGAAGCAGGAGTTAGAGATGTAAAAGCAAGACACAGCAGTATGCCTCCCATGCCGAAACAGCCCATGAAGCTGTTTTGAAGGCTAAATGGTGTTTCCCAGGTGCTGCTGGTGCTCAGTCCCTTGTTGGGCAACATTGTAAGGTGGAATCACCGTCCCAGAAGAGTCAGGTCACCATGAAGAGCAACGTGACCACAGCAACATGAAACGTGTGGAAAGCTCAGGTGGAAGTGGGTCTCGAAGTTGGCTGTCAGACAAGGACTCTAAGCTCAAGTATGGTTTTAAGGAGAAACATTCAGGAGTAAATTGCAGCTATCACTTTAAAAAAAATCTAAGAAAACTATTAGGTTTTTAAGAGCAAAAGATAAATACATACGAGCAGGAAGTCTTGAGTCTCTGTTTAGTCTTCCCCCTCCCCACCCTTTTTTCTTTTTTCTGAGAAGAATCAGAAGAATTACAAGGGAAAGGGAACAGACCCAGACAGTGCATTGCTGACATTAAGAACTGAGGAATAAAATGTGATCCCACTCTGGTGTCTAGACATGCCAAGAGGCCAAGTACGCAAGCCCCTCCTGAGGTTGGCACCCCAGGGCAAGACTGCTGCCTGGGGAACAGGAGGACCCACAAAGATTCACTCTGCAACAGCACAGCTGGCTCATTTATAAGGACCAGGAGAACTTGTCTGGTGATCCAAGCTTGATCATAATGGAATTTTAACTGCTTCCTAAACCATGTTTCTCTGACTGTAAAAATGACTAAATTTAATATCAAGTGGAATTAAACATTATTATTTTGTTTTGGATAGAGATGTCATGTGGACTTGTGCAAGTGGGAGGATTCATGTCAAGGTTGGTGACTACCAATCACTTCAATATTCTAAAACTAAGCGTTTTCTCTGGTAGGGAGAGGCACTGTTAGAATCACGGAAACATGTATAGTTCAGTAACAAGTTAATTGCCTCAGTCAATGTAGCACTCTGTCAGAGTGCTGCTGCATCATATAATCAGAAATGCTATTTTTACACAACATTTATCATGATTTCCCTAGGGATCCTGAATTTCAGATGTGTTTTGCTATGTTATATATCAGTACGGAATCACAATTAGTAAAAACAATCACTAGTTAAGAAAATCATTAGTGATGAAAGAGCTCTTTTTTATTATCAAGTTAGTTTAGTGAGCTCAAAGAGCAATGCAATAGAAACATGATAGTTAAGTGCATTGAACAACTGCATATTCACTAGAGAAGCTGAAGCTCATTTTGGCACTCAGTCACAGAGCTAATAAGACCGATGCTCACTTGAGTGTTCCCTTACACAGTGGTGGACCTGGATCTCCATATTCACTTCTTCTGGTACAGTATAGCTTTTACTGGTTTTAATATTTAGGACTTAGCAGGCATAACGAGGAGGGTGTTCAGAGGCACGTGGTATGTCCTGTGAACATTTCTGTACTAAAGAGTAGTGAAAAAACTACAGCTGCCAATGATCACGGGGCACTGGCCTTAATGATCCCGTTGGTCCCTTTGAGCAGAATTCACCTCTCCTAAAAAACGCCATCTAAACATTAACCAGGTAGTTTGACCTAAGCGTGTAAGATTCTCATAGAGTTAGTAAAGAAAGGCCTGCACTGTCAGAGGTTCCCATCCTTCTCCATTGCCTAAGGTTGAGTTTAATGATTTAAGACGGATGAATCTGAACGAAGCAAGTGCTGTCGACCAGTCCTAGGTTCCTAAATCTGTTTGTGCTACAATTCCCCTTGCTGATAGCAAACCAATCGCAACATTTAACCACACCGCCTATCAGTTTATTAATCTTACCACATTGCTGTTGAGCCCAATCCATAAGGGCTCTCCATACTGCACAGTCTGCAGCAGCAGAAATATATTACTGTAATAATCAAAAATGCTGGCAAGCTCTGAAGATTTCTCCTTGCAGGCTTTTCTTGCTTCTTCCCAATTCATTTTAGAAGGAATGATTAAATAGCTGCTGTTACCATAGTGGATGAAATCAGAATCTGGAGCAGTTGTGGACTGAAACAGCTCAGGCTCTGTAGGGAAGACGTACAAGTTCAAGAGGAAGTGGAGAAAGCTGTGAAAATTACTAGGTACCTGAATAGCAGTATTACTTTTGAGTAACAGATGAATGTAGTGTGGCAGCACAAGCAGCAAGTAAAAGCATTTCTTATTTAAAACACAAGAGACATATTTTAATGGTAACTTGGAATTGTTTGTAAATAGCATATTCAGGGATTAAGGAGAGGTTGAGCTGTGCATATCTATCGACATACGCTGCACTAGATGAAATGATGTGAATACTGGTCACAGAGTGATCCCCTCTGCAGAGGTCTCTAGGTTCCCCTCCTGCAGTGCAGGTGAAATTCCTCCCAAGCACAAGCACAGTGCAGGACCTGTGCACCACTTCACTCTCAAAATAGGAGTGAATTCCATTCTAAGCAAAGTTTGCGGCAAAGTAGAATACAAAGACCTAGAGCTAGTGACGGGGACAGAAAAAAAAGACAGAAACTGTCTTCATGTTCAGTCAGTGCCAAGAACACCCTGGTAATTGTTTTTGCTAGTGACGCCCTCGTGCAGCTTTCTGCACTTGCACGAACAGAGCCATGAAGCATCTGGCCCAGCTGTGACTTCTTCCTGTATTTTTACTTTCTGCTCAGCTGTTCCCTGTTCCTATTCCTGCAGACTGTGCAGTGTAGCTGTGCTCCGGATGTGTCTCCCACCCTGAGGGTACACAAAGAAAACTAGAACTTTTGCCCTTCTGATTATTGCTGGTCTTGTGATATATAAACATTTTTAGAGACTGGCAAGTGAAATAACCAGTTTAACTGACCTTAGTTAACCCCCCAGTGGAGTATGTGTGAGCAGTTTTTGGCGTGGGGGGTTAGGTCTGGGGGTGAGGGTGGGAAAGCTGCTTGTAGTGTATTGTCTAGCTAGCTAAGATACCTGTGGTGGAGTTCGCTGATGGATTTGTCTTTATGCTTTGTGTTTGCATTTGCAAAATAACCTGATTCAGATACCTCTATCTGTGCTGGTTGGGTAAAGCACAGACGGCTAAACTTTTCTGTCAATACAGAAAAAAGGCAGTTTAAAGGCATAGATCTTCTAACCTGTTTCGATCATTTGCCTCAGGATGAGGCAGGTGAATAGTGTCTTCAAAGTGTCTACTCGCCACGGTCGGGCAACTGATTTAAGTGCAGATGTTTGCAGGGTAGATGAAGTCAGCCTCTGTGAGTGTTGGTGGGTATGTTGGCAGGGAAGATGCTGTAAAGCCAAAACTGTTTTATAATCCTTATCCCAGAGCGGGGTTTCTGTCTGGAATTCCTGAGCTGGGAGAGTAGCCCTGCTTCCTCACCCCGGCTGCTACAGGCACAGCTGGGCAGTTACAACTGAGGACTCATGAAGTCAGGTTGTTCAGTAAACATCTTCCAAGAAAGAAGGTGAAAAGTAAAACTTACTGCTGTCCATCTGGCAAATATAGCTTTTGTTATGCTGGCAGTCAGTGTTTTCCCAGTACCCTGCTTCATCTGCAGATCGTTGTGTCATTGCAATACAGTCGGTCTAGGGAAAAATTAATAAAATTATAGCTGATGAAGTGCAAAATATCTAGGAAAATAATAGAAATAGGTCTGAGGAGGCAGTTAATAGCTTTCTTTTATAATTTTCTGGCTCTTATTTTCATTTATTGTTTCTTGAAAAATAAACTTATTGTATTATATGCCTTAATCAAATGTACTTTCCTTAGCAGATTACTGCAAGAACTTTTGTCAGTTTATTAAAATTCCTTAGAGTGCACCAAAGCCATTTTTACTATGTAGTTTACTGTAGTCGGCACAGATTTGTTGAACTTTCATTTGGATTCATGCTGTACAAGGAGAAACAATGGAACATAGTAAAAATCCCAGCTGGTAATACTGAATATTTTCAGTAAAATCTAATACTACTAATTAATTCTAGTGGTAATTATAATACAGCACTCTGTTTCTGTAGTTATAGACTTCTTCAAATGAATGACAGGAAGTACAGACTCTAAACAGGCCTATTAATCTCTGGGTACAGCTTCAAAAACTTGATCTCTGAAATGTTATTCTGTTGCCTTCTGCTTTAAGCCATCGAAATACAGGATCATAGCTGAGAGAGAAGTCAGGCTGGTTACATTAACCTTGCATATGTTATCTAAGTTATGCATTTCCTGATTTGTTTCTGTTTACCTGTATTGTAATATACTTCCAGTCAACTTCTATGTATTTATCTCTAAATGGGAATTGCCTTGCCCACTTGGAATAGTCAAAAAAGCTTCCGTCTGTCCAAAGATATATACCCTCCCTGTTAATATCATTCAGTCCAATCCATGTTTCATTGGCGACATCCTTTAGGTGGAAGGTGAAGAAGGCTATTAAAAAAAAAAAACCAGAGAGTGGCTGAGGAGCTATCTTTCTTTAAATTCAGTGTAAACCAAGTTCCAAATAAAACAGCCAATCACCTTTTTAAAGTTTTGTAACTAACAGGTTCGGTATTGTTAAACTAAGTGTTAATGGTAAAAGAGACAAATTACGGTGGGTAATTTAACCAAAGCAGTTTGATTTCATTAAAAAAAAAAAAAAAGAAACAAAAGTTTTTTAGATAAAAATGTTAAAGACGTCTTGGAAATATTATAGAAATTAATGCTAGAAGGGACTTAAGGATTAATTGGTCTTCCCCAAGGTAGCATCAATTACACATATGTCATTTCTGATGGATGTTTGTCTACCTTCTGACTTGAATACATGTGGGCATTTCATTACTATGAACTGTTACTATTTATCGTATCTTCCAAGGCCATGGGGAACAGATTATTCTGTTTCCTCCACATGACGCTTTTGCCAAGAGATGGGATGTGTCATAATATCTCATTCCAGTCTTCTCTCTGGATCAAGCAGCTCCAGGTCTTCCTTCATAGGTTACGCTATTTGAATCTGGAGGCTAGTTCAGCCTTATTGTTAGATAGTTAACTGTCCTGGCTTAATACTTATTGCCAAAAGGTTTAGATGTCATACCTTGCACTTGCTCGTTGTGTATAGAGGCCAAATTTCCACCTAATTCTATACAAGCCCTTCTTGCAGAGTGCCAAGTCAGTCTCTCTCCTTCTCTGGATCCAAATATTTTATAACACTGTGGGGAGAGTAAAGGATTAGACATAATTTCAGGTGTCAAAGAGTATTAAAACCATTGGTTTTGATTAATTCAGTTCTAATCCCTGCATGTAGACAGCAGCATATAGGGGATCTGCTGAAATGCAAATACTTCCAGGGAGCAAGAAGGAGATCCAGCTAATCACAGCAATGTGTGTGCAGCACTTAAAATCTTATGGGCTGTCCAGGGCTAGTGCTGGGCAAGAGCAGGCAACCTTCAAAAGCTTTTGAGGAACTAAATAGATATCCAAGGTGCACACGTAGAGATTTCGGGTCACATTACTGAAAAGTAGAATTTTTGAGGAAATGGATCTATTTCCTGACTGGGAACATAATTTGGGGCAGTAATTTCTCAGGCCAAGTCCTTTCAATTATATACTACAGACTTATCCCTAAAGCCTGAGCTTGTGTGGGCACTCAGTATGGGCAGAACGGCGTCAGGAAGAAGTGTTCTTTTGTACCGTGTAATAGTATCCCATGGGGATTTTTCTTGAACAGCAATGTAAAAAATGTTTTTGTGGTTGTGCATGTTCTGAGGGACGAAAGACATGGTTTTTAACCGGCATATGATGCTGCTCCCTTTTTATGCCCTTTGAATGCATAAAAACTTTTCCTACTGATTGCACTGTGGGATTCATTTGTGGTTTTCATTTGTTTGGGTTTTTTAAGTTCATACGGCCAGGTGTACTTTTGCTTAACTTAGAAAAAACAATGCTTATTTGTTTTCTACGTTTGATTTGACATTTATTGCTGTTTGTGTTACTCAGCTTAAGATGAGTTGTTGTGATAGTTGATTACATATGAAAAATGTCACCTTTCATTTTTTCATCTCAGTGTTACTCAGAAAAAGGAGCTGACACTGCTAAACATGGCTGAGATTTGCTACTGCACCTTATTTTTAAACAAAAGCCAAGTTTCAGGACATCCTCCCAGAGGTGGAAGTACAGTAGGAGCAAATCCTGAGTAATTTGAATTGTGCCTTTCACAGATGAAGCCATTTTTCACAGCGCAGCTTATATCTTTCCAAAAGCCTGTAAATAAATGAAATACAGAGAATCACTGTCTGAATCTCTCATGCCACCATTACAGCAGTCGGCCCCGGACAGTATTCATTAAACATGAATGAAATCTTCTGGAGGCACGTGAAACAGTTGCCATGTACACAATTTGGCCTTATACACTCTTCCTTTCTCTGCAGTAAATGTATCTCCTAATAGTGATGGTGTGGTTTTAAACCTCAACATGCTTGTTATGAAAAACTGTCAGTATTGTTCAATTGCCTGTTTATGGGGTACCCTTAAATTTAAATTTGTAGCAAACATTTTAGCTTTTGATGCTAAATGTTCAACCAAATAATTATTGTTGCTCTTTTACTCACCAAAGTCTTTGGACATAATCACACAGTTTTCATCATTATTCGCAAAGTTGGGTTCATTTGGCGCCCAGGCAAGATAGTTCACTGGGGTCTTATCCAGCCAGCTGAAAGAAACAAGGGGACAGCGGCTGCCAGACAGACGTCTCCAGTAGTCATGTAGTTATAAGGTCTGCTTAGCTAAACAGCTAAGCAAGTGACCAGAGGGCAAAGTCTCTACATATGCTGGAGAGGACATATCCACAGCATTACTGCTGCTTCTCATCTGTTTAGTACTATGACATTTAAGTCCCATCAGCATCCCACTCTGCCAGAGGTTGGATAAACAACGTCATACTTGAAAGTAAGGCTTCTTATGGTCTGGATGAGTCTGGAACCCCAAGATATCACCAGTGCACAGACTTCTCTTTCATCCACAAAAGGTGTCCTCCTGGAAGCCTTCTACAAACGGACTTCTAAAATAGGTTCCCTACCAGCAATCTCAGAAAGCTATTGAGTGAGGTGTTGCTCACACTTCTTGCTTCCAGCTCACATAACTTGAACATCTGGGATTAGTCTGATTACAGCCTTTCATCCACATTTTATCAAAACCTCCTGGACTTTCTCTGTAACCATTGGAGGTTCAGAGTTAATCTTATCGTAAGATTGATGTCTAAAGCGGATCAAGTGAATAACATACTAAAATTAGCTGCTTCTCCTCACTACCTATGAAGGGTTGTTTAGGTGTTTAACTCAGTTCTCTCGGTGTATGACCATAAGTGAAATGAATCTTGGCTGTGAACCTCTATTGGTTTTGCTTTCCCAGATTTGGAAGGAAAAATTGCTTTGCTTAAATATAGAACATAACATTTCTGATCTGAGGCTTTGCCTGAAAACTATCCAGAGGTCAGTTGCACAACAGTTATTAACTTGTAAAATGAAAGCACACACAAATGCTCTCATGAAGGGAGATGAAATTACCATCATTTGTTGCCTATTACCAGTTTTCTGTTACTCACCTGAATTTCTGATCAAAGCTGACAACTAAGCCAATGAAGTATGATTCCTCTCTGAGATTTGTGTAAGCCTAAAACAGAAGCGATGAACAGTTAGGCAGTAAACAGTTCCTTAACATCAAGCAAAAATTTGGAAACCCATTAACCATGCCTGTGATTTTTTTCCTCTTTCTTTTTTTTTTTTCCCCCGGATTTGAGCGTCAGTCAAGAACTTTGTAGGATCAGGCTCAAGTTTCAAGCAGGCAACAGGGATATGGGGAACATCCTGGAGTGAAGAACCCACTGGACAGGAAAGCAATAATCACTGTGCTGAACGTTACATATCTTAGAAGAGGTAAGCAACCCAGGCCTGAACTATCCTTTACTGCACATTTAACATTTTTCCTAAAGCCTTTTTCCTAAAGGAAATACTAAAAGCAATAGTAACTTCTTTACAGGTCCTGTAAATATATTATTATATAAATGTATTGTTATGTACATAAGTAATGTAGGACAATAGCTCAGCATTCTAGCCTAGCTAAATAGCTGGACTGTTCCCTTTGTTTTATAGAATCATAGAATCATAGAATGGTAGGGGTTGGAAGGGACCTCTAGAGATCATCTAGTCCAACCCCCCTGCTAAAGCAGGTTAGCCTAGAGCAGGTTGCACAGGAATGCATCCAGGCGGGTTTTGAATATCTCCAGAGAAGGAGACTCCACAA
>VZSC01010752.1:222525-274861 GCA_013398225.1 Steatornis caripensis
TATTTATAGCACTCTATTTGCATGGTTTCTAGTTTTTTATTGTTGATTTTTATTTCTAGTTTTTGTTTTTTTGTTGATTTTTATTTCTATTTTTTTATTGTTGATTTTTATTGTTGACTTTCAATTTTTATTTGTTGACTTTCATTACATTTTATGGATTTGTCTCATGGATTTTTGCACTTGGATACCATGGAGAAGATCATTCCCAAAATATGACCAAGCACTTGCATCCTTAAGTATTACAGTGACCAGGCCACTAACCCCTGGACTCCCTCATGCTCAGGCTGGCGGGGAAGGTAGACACAGACTTACTTTGAAGCACGAGTCTGCTTGGGAGGCTCCATCCCATCCATCGGCACAAGCAGGCACAGGGACCCGTACCAGAGGAGCAAGAGGAAGCTCTCCCGCTGCCTGCCGTTTGCAAAGAAAATTTGCTGTCTTCTTACAGCTGACAACATCCCATAATCCAGCTGCAATTCCAGTTCCCATGGCAACACAGCCTTGCTCTTTTCCTTTGTGATATGGAAAAGAACTAAGTAAAACCAAAGTCTTAATTACTGTCTAAGATATGAGGTGTTAGCTTTTATTCACAGAAAATTATGAAAAGAAAGATACAGATTATGCAGATTAAAAATCATTCTTGATATAAAATTATTTTGAACACCTCCTGCCATAGCCCAGATGTGGACCAGTGAGTCTTACAAACACATCTTTGCCAAAAATGGAGATTTGCAGCATTAGAATACAACATTCCTTACAATACAATCATAGAATCATTTTGGTTGGAAAAGACCTTTAAGATCATAAAGTCCACGCATTAATCTAGCACTGCCAAGTCCACCATTAAACCATGTCTCCAAGTGCCATGTCTACCCATCTTTTAAATATCTCCATGGATGGTGACTCAACCACCTCCCAGGCAGCCTGCACCAATGCTTGACAATCCTTTCAGTGAGGAATTTTTTCCTAATATCCAATCTAAACTTCCCCTGGAACAACTGGAGGCCATCTCCTCTTGTCCTATCACTTGTTACTTGGGAGAAGAGACCGACACCCACCTTGCCACAACCTCCTTTCAGGTAGTTGTAGAGAACGATAAGGTCTCTGCTCAGCCTCCTTCTCTCCAGACTGAACAGCCCCTGTTCCCTCAACCACTCCTCACAAGACTTGTGCTCCAGACCCTTCACCAGCTTCAGTGCCCTTCTCTGGACACGGTCCAGCACCTCAATGTCTTTCTTGTAGTGAGGAGCCCACAACTGAACACAGCATTCGAGGTGCGGCCTCACCAGTGCCAAGTGCAGTGGTGATTTCTTCCCTAGTCCTGGTGGCCACACTATTCCTGATACAAGCCAGGATACTGTTGGCCTTCTTGGCCACATGGGCTCACTGCTGGCTCATATTCAGTTGGCTGTTGACGAATAATCTCAAGTCTTTTTCCACTGAGCCGCTTTCCAGCCACTCTTCCCTAAGCCTGTAGTGTTGCATGGAGTTGTTGTGATCCAAGTGCAAGACTCGACACTTAGCCTTGTTGAATCTCTTATGTTTGGCCTCAGCCCATTGATCCAGCCTGTCCAGATCCCTCTGTAGAGCCTTCCTTCCCTCAAGCGGTGAACGCTCCCACCCACTTTGGTGTTCATCTGTAAACTTACTGAGGGTGTACTCAATCCCCTCGTCCAGATCATTGATAAAGGTAGTAAAGAGAACTGGCCCTGGGGAACACCACTTGTGACTGGCTGCCAACTGGATTTAACTCCATTCACCACACTCTTTGGGCCTGGCCATCCTGCCAGTTTTTCACTCAGTGAACTGTGTGCCTGTCCAAGCCACAAGCAGCCAGTTTCTCCAGTGGAATGCTGTGGGAAATGGTGTCAAAGGCTTTACTAGAGTCTAGGTAGACAACATCCACAGCCTTTCCCTCATCCAAGTGGGTCCCCTTGTTGTAGAAGGAGATCAGGTTAGTCAAGCAGGACCTGCCTTCCATAAACTTATGCTGACTGGGCCTGATCGCCTGATTGTCCTTTATGTGCCGGGTGATGTAACTCAAGATGATTTGCTCCATAACCTTCCCCGGCACCAAGATCAGGCTCACAGGCATGTAGTTCCCCGAATCTTCATTCCGGTCCTTCTGTAGGGTTGCATCACATTTGCTAATCTCCAGTCAACTGGGACCTCCCNCTCTTTGGGCCTGGCCATCCTGCCAGTTTTTCACTCAGTGAACTGTGTGCCTGTCCAAGCCACAAGCAGCCAGTTTCTCCAGTGGAATGCTGTGGGAAATGGTGTCAAGGGCTTTACTAGAGTCTAGGTAGACAACATCCACAGCCTTTCCCTCATCCACTAAGTGGGTCCCCTTGTTGTAGAAGGAGATCAGGTTAGTCAAGCAGGACCTGCCTTCCATAAACTTATGCTGACTGGGCCTGATCGCCTGATTGTCCTTTATGTGCCGGGTGATGTAACTCAAGATGATTTGCTCCATAACCTTCCCCGGCACCAAGATCAGGCTCACAGGCATGTAGTTCCCCGAATCTTCATTCCGGTCCTTCTGTAGGGTTGCATCACATTTGCTAATCTCCAGTCAACTGGGACCTCCCTGCTTAGCCAGGACTGCTGACAAATGATGAAAACTGTCTTGGTAAGCACTTCCACCAACTCCATCATTACCCTTGGGTGAATCTCATCTGTTCCCATGGACTTGTGTGTGTGTAAGTGGTGTAGCAGGTTGCTAAGCATTTCCCCTTATGTGGCCTCTCCAGGGAAATCACAGGGCAAATCACACTTGTTTTTATTTACATATATGAACAGATGGTCTGACAATTACTTTGGGGTTCTCAATATCCAGATAATTCAATTTTAGGAAGGCTGACATTAAGTACAGCAAGTTCGTTTTAAGGCATAACTACCTAGCATGAAGGCAAGAGTTCCCACGTAGATGCTAATCTATTTCGTTGAAATGCAAAACAGCTGGACATTTGCTGCTCATTTCTCACATATGCACCTTGTGGGTCAAAAAACTCTGTTCACAATAATTTTTCTCAATCTATCTGATAAGTTGTTGTTCACCGGTGTGAAAAGTTTAAAAAATGAGACCATGGACCTTGTTAACTCGTACACAGTACTGCCTTCAGTCTAGCCCATTAAAAATCTTTTTCCATACAAATTCACTGGAAATGGACTTACACAACTCCTGACACCCAGCTGTGACTTATTTGTTACACTGTCACAAAACACAAGGTCTGATGGTGTTGTCCACCTAGAGCTACAAGTACAAAAGAAAGTACCTACTGTAATTTCTAAAACCAGGAGATGGAAAGCAGAAACCCACATGAATTCCAGTTGCACTCCAATCACAAGCATTGAGCCCATGCAGAGCTTACCTGGCATTGCTGTGTTCCAGTGTGTGAAGAGAAGAGTTTCACCACTGGTCCACCTGAAAGTCCCTCGTTCTTTCTTGTCAGAGAGACCGATCCAGAAATATTTTTCAGACCTCAGCCCCGTCAGACTAATCAGAAAGGCTTGCTCATTTCTGAAGTGGAAAACAGTGTTCATTCACAATGTATTACCATGTAATATTAATCTAAGTGGTACAAGTAGAGGTACTACTATCATGCTAGCATGATTCTAAGGCAATAGGTACTCAGTGAAGTTCAGGCAAAACCTGAGCAAGATTTTAAGGATGGTTAAAAGAATTTGGTGAGGGACAACTTTTGCCTTCCAGCTGAAGGCATCTTCTCTTCTTTCCACTCAGTTCTGTGAAATGTTGTAAATCACTGCTCACTTGGGCTTCTTGTTGTATTCTATTATTTTCCTTGTCTTTCCAAATCTTTGACGTTCCTCAAACAGATCATCAAGTCAGGACCAAACTGTCAGTTTTGCTGCCCATCACCTCTGAAGGCAATCTTGTTCCTCAGAGACAATGAAGCCTGCAAAGCCTGACTGAGACATGAGTAGGTTGGAGATGATACATTCTGGCTGTGGTGGGGCGGGTCCTGAGGAAGATTTCCTACATTTGTTTAGAATTTGGCTTAGAAGGTAGTCCAGGAAAATATTTTTTGTTAAAACTTTCCTGTCATAATGAGATAACACCCATCAGTAAAGAGATCAAAATTGTAGACACTGCTTTCCAATAGAAAAAAAACCCACCCCAAAATAACATAGAAGCTGCTTTAATTAGAAATTGAATGATAAGAGAAAACTGTTCTATGCAAGAACACCCAAAATTTGAAAACTGTTTTAATAGATTGAGTAGAAAGACTTAAAACATTGAGTCTTTTTTTTTCTACATGAATAATTTTGTTTGGCTTACTACTACAAAATTGAAAAGCACTGATAAAACACTTTGAAGAGTTCAAAAAATGCACAAGTTTTACAAGTTTCTCTATCTGAAGCACTGATTTTTAAGCATAAAAAAAGGTTTTTTCCTACCTGCTTTCCACCGTAGCTAGGTAAGCTTTTCTTTGTTCACATGCCTTATTTGCTTCTGAGAACATCAAAAGTGCAGAGCCCACCAAATAACAGTGAAAACCATATCTTTTCCAACCCTGTGGCAAGCATAAGGTTCTTAATGCAAAATTTAAAGATATTTTCATATAGAAATTAGCTCTACTCTTTTGAGTATAAATACTCAATGTTAAAATTGTTGCAACTAAGCTTGAAAAACACATAAGAATAACAATAATATACAAAAGTTGGGGGTTTTGCTGTTGTTTGCTCCTACAGAAGACCTTTTTATTTAAAGGATAACATTAAGATCTTGGTTTTCATCTCTTTTATGTGCATGTGACTTTTCAAAGAAAATTGTGACAGTGCCTTTTGCTATCACTTTCCTTGGCTCTCTGAGGCTGGGATCATGCAAACTGCACCATGAAAAAGCCTGTGATTCATTTGGGGGTGTGGGGTGGGGTGGGTGCAGCTCCAGCCTTCCAGAGCTGTAGGTTCTGACATAATGAAATACAAAACTACTGCAATATGGAAATGAATTCACATAAAAGCACAGCTCCCCAAAGCTACCCCTGCCATCCTTAAGTGGAATGAGTGAGCAGACTTTCTGAGCCAAGAGGAGTCCAGTCAGTGCCTTTTTGTGGGGAGGGTAGAAAGGAGGAATATCAGTAAAACATCCCTACTTCTTCTTGCTCTTAGACAGATCTATGCTGAGCAATACAGATACAATGATTTTCTGAAAAGGTAAACTCTGGAAAAATGACTTATTTGGAAAAAAATAACCTGCTGGCATCACTCAAAAGGCAACTAAGTAGTCCATTGGCAGGAACATGGTACAGAAAATCTGATCCTTTTCTGTTATGAAATTGTTTTCTTTCTTTTATTGTTGTTATTATATAGTAAGGACTTTACAAAGACTTTAAATAGACAGCAGATGTGAGAGAAGAGACAAAATGGCTTTTGGTAGTTTTACATGTATTGTTAAGCTAAGAGCATAAACAGAGAGAATAGTGGTGATTTAAAAAGTTATATGTAATTTTGCAACAGCGTGGCTCATCTGGGAAAGGAGGGAAAGGCAGTGTTCACATACACGTAAATTAATCTTGACTTTCTTGAGTATTTCCGAGAAAAATGAAAAATGTACATATATTAGTAAAATGCTACTAGGAAAATACTAGCTTCGAGAGTAGATTTTCTAGAATACAAAACACAAAGACTAAAAGAAGCAAGAACCAGTAAATTAATTCCTGTTCATTTTTCCCAACATAATTAACTTATGAGAGAGTATTTACTTTCTGGCAGCCTGGGTCCTCCGTTGTCTCTTTTTCAGAGGATTGTGATGAAGGCTTCTTTTTACAGATGTAACCAAGTTGCTTATCACAAACATCAGTTGCCCAGTATCCATCCTACAATAGCAGGAAGAAGAAGCGAATGTAAAAAAAAGGGCATTCATAAACATCAGAAAACTAGTATCTTCTTCTTTCTTCACTACAAGGCCCAATGAAATATTTTTCCTAGGAAGGCTGTAGAATCATTGCTGGAGATTTATTTTTTAAGAAAAAATAGACACATCTGGCAAAAAGATCATTGAAACTGAAATAATGCACATCTGAGTGTGTTCCAGAAAGTCTAACTCTTTTATGCATCAAGGAGAAGATTCTGACAATGACTGATATATTTTTAAAAAAGAATATGTAAGAAATAAAATTTAAATAGGAGCTTTTTTCACCATAAAATCTGGTTTAGGATCAAGTCTATTGATGCCTAATACTGGCAAATATTAATATTGTTCTAAGATATAACTGTTCTTTCAATAGCTGCATTTCTTTCATAAGAGCATTTTCAATTTGAAATTTAAAATTCATGACACTTTTTGTGTGTATGTGCATGCATGTGCATGCATGTAAATGTGTCTAAAAACCCAAATAACCATGTAGTGCAAGAAAATAAAGTGCGTGAGTCAAGCAGTCAGAAATACTATAGGATTTTAGGTATTTGACAGGTGGATGTAAGCGCTCTCTTTATGTCACAGCTGAAGACAGATGCCCTAGTGCCAGGTCACTATGCCTCAATGCCATGTCTCAATGAAGTGACATTGAGGGACATAATGGTCTATCAGATTCGAAAATCAGATATGAATAGCATCCATGATAACTACACGACGTATTAACTAGTTTGTTCTCACTCCTCCCCCAGAGCCATAATTTCATTGCTGCACCATTAGAATGAATCTAATGTAAAAATTGTAGGTCAGACTTTTCACCAGAAAAGAAATTCTAAAAAGAAGCACTAGAAAAATGCTACCTCTCTTTTTCTGATCTCTCCCATCCTCTGAACGTCTCTTCTGATTGATGCCAATTTATGGGGAGAATTATTTAAAGTTAATATGAAAAATGACTCCTGAATAGGTACATAATGACAGTGATTTCAGACTGATGTAGTTATTAGTTTGCATTACTATAAAATGACTGCATGGTTATACCTGTCCCTTCATAACAACACAGTCCTCCAGACCATTTGTGTAGGTGGGATGCCTGCGCTGCCATTTCGTGAATGTCACAGGAGTACCGTCACTCCACTCGAAATAAAAGTGAGTCTTCAGGTCGTTCAGACCCAGCCATAGCTCTTCTGTTGCCTCTGAAACATGAAAAGAAATAGTTTTGTTTACAGTCCACTATGTAATACAATGACCACTTTCACACCTGGAACAAGGACTGACAAAGTCGGGATGTGGTACATGAGAGGTGGTCTTTGTGCTTAAACAAAAATGCTGGTTTCCTCTCAGATCTTCAGTAACAGATGTCTTGGTTTGTACTGAAAAGGCCTCAGATTCCATCCAGAAATGCTGAGTTTAATAAACATAAGGCTCTTTATGGCTGGCAGAAGATTTTTATGAACTTTCTAAGTATCTGTGATTCAAACCAACAAAATAGCCCCTGGCATGGAGGGTAGGACACCTGTTAGGAGATCACACTGAGCCCAAGCCATGAAGACATCTGCCGATACATTTCCTTAATGGGGAGACATTAGAGGGCTTGTAATGGCCCATCAGGGGTGTTCAGCAAGTTCAGCATGTGCAGTAAGTGTCAGGGCTGGTTACTACAGACCCAAGGAAAATCAGAAGTGAAAGGTATTCTTTTCTTGGAAGGATATACAGCGAGAGGTTAACCTCAGCAAGAGATTTTAACTCAGTAAGAAGTTATATTTCTTATAGGTTTGGAGCTCAGTTCTGAAGATATCATACTTAGAATAAAGGTGCAATTTTTAGAGATATTTACTGGTCTCTATTTTTTTCTTTTCCCTCTTTCTATGGTTTTACAATGTAGGTTATTCTCGATAAATATAAATATGCTTTTATGTCTATGCTACAGCAACAACATAAAATAATACCGTAAGTTAGATTTAGCCTTCCACTTGTGACATTTCTGAAAAAAAAAAGCATTAATATTTAATATGAAGCCCAGCTTTTATGTTACAGATGGGGCAAACAAAATACAGACCTACATATATATACTCACTGTAACCAAGTTGCGACACTAGAAAGCTGTATTCAGCAATGTTGTGGACACTGGCCAAATCTCCGTCTTGCTTCTTACACGAGGTTAGAGCATCTTTCCATGTTTTCAGTTCTCGTTGAATGCTGTAACAGTGACCTGCATATGGCCACCAAGCATCCGTGCACTTAATAGGTCTCAATTCCTCTAAAATTAAAGCGCAGTTTTCAGAGCAATTTTGTAAGAGGAAAATAAAGGACACTAGAATGAGATCTCTTGAGCACTCTTTACAAATGTGGGACCATATGAATAAACATAAAGCAGTAGTTAGAAATGCAAATACATTCAAATGAAAAACAAATATCATTAAGGCACAGTATGCTAAATATGCAAATAGAATGATATCTCCTTAAGCAGAGAATCATTGAAAAATGCCCATGTTGTGTCAGAGATACAATTTGAAATAATAGTCTGGGGGGAAAGAGAGACCAGAGCAGTCGTCAGCCTCTCTCCTCTTTGCACCCCAGAGCAGTTTGGTCAGCATGTCACGGTCTACCGTGATGCCTGCAGTGGCTGACATTAGGCTCTGCCTCCTGTTCAATGTCTTGTTGCAAACACACATATAATTTTCAGATACAGAAAAGCAGGAAATAATTCCTTGGTCACAGCAGATCAGTGAACAGTGCAAATAAGTGCAGAGCTGATGATAGTTTTCTCTTCATCTTAACTCAGAGGCTTTTTTTGTAACCTAGTGAAATATCTTTAAAAGCTTACCTTAAGCTAGCTTTAAAAATACAGACCTGCATTTCTTTTTAAGGTTACTACCAGAATAAAGATTATCTGAAGTTATTTCTCTACTTTCTTTAATATAACTACTTCTTTAAAAGTAGCTTCTCCAACATTCCCAGATGCCAGCCTCTGGCAGATCCCTCCTGTGTGTGACATGTTCACAGCCATGTTGTGTCATTAAAGCTGTGGGTCAGGGTGGCCCATAGCCTGTGTGAATACTGCTGCTTCTCCTGCTCTGCTCGTATGAACCCAATGCATTGCATACTGTTGTCACCAGAGGAGGACTTTTTGCTCTATTAGAGTAAGTGCAATTGCTTATTTGGAGAAAATGAGAAGCATAAAATTTCCACTGTATTTATGCACATTTGATTGCTGGCACTGGTTGCCGTGACAGAGCAGCCTCTATGTGTCTTGCAAGAATGAATGATGGAGTGATGGAACAAAATAATAATACTCTCTGATGAATGGTTGAAACACAATGGTAGGACAAAGGCAATGTACAGAAGTCTGCGTATGCAGGTATAGCTGTGTTTTTCAAAGGTTTCTAATGCCTTGGCTGAAAAATAATTTCGCATAACTTTTATCATTGGCAGATTTTTGCAGATTGCTCTCTCTAGAAGTAAAAGAAAAGTCTTTCTTTTTATTTGACTAACCTACCTTTGGGTATTATTTCAGACTTTGAATTGAAGTTTCTCTTTTTGCAAATGTAGCCGAGTCTCTGGTTACACGCTTGGTTTTCCCACTTAGCATTCTTTCTGGGGTTCATCACTCCACAAATTTTCCCGGGGAGTAGGAAAGGACTTCCTTTGGGTAAGAGAGAAAATAGAATCTCACAGCAAAAATAAATAAGATTAACAAAACTTCACATTATCAGTAGAAATGTTAACTTATTCTGATTTCTGCAATGCTTAATATGAAGAAGCTCTCCCCCGCAGGATAAGTGCTATTGTAGTTTGTGGGATGCTGCTTTTGGTCTGTGCTTTGAGATTGAGGTAAAGGCTGTCCTCTGACTTTGTGTCAGGATAGTACTGGGAAATTTCTTGTTCTTTTCCTGTTATCCTGGTGCTCACAGACAGAACAGCTGAAGTTAGACCTTTATCCTGTGTCAAAAACTTCCAAACTTCAAAAATAGTCAGTTTTAAATTATACCGTCCCTCCAGTATATCTCAAGAATTTCACAGTTCTACTTTCCTATAAAATAGCTTTTCTCTTTTCTGTTGCAGTGTGTAAAAACCTCTGCAAGCAGCAAAAGAAATTGCCAGAGACGGAATTTTTGAAAACTTAGATGAGAGTTTAATTATTCAGTCTTGTAACTTTTCCAAAACAGGAGAAGGCTTGAAATACTCGTGACACGAAGAAAACATAGGACAACAAAAACAAGAAGCAAACAATTCCCAATGTGTAAGGAGCACTACAAACCCATCCCTGCCTCCCTTGAGCTGGCCCGGTGCAATTTTTCATACAATGTTGGGGAATTATGACACGGCTCTGTAAGCCTCTCCATAATATTTAGAATTTCTCCAGACAACATAGTGCCATTACTTTCTAAATATTTTGCTGCTTTTGGAAGATTTAATTTANTAAAGAAAACATGGGACAACAAAAACAAGAAGCAAACAATTCCTAATGTGTAAGGAGCACTACAAACCCATCCCTGCCTCCCTTGAGCTGGCCCGGTGCGATTTTTCATACAATGTTGGGGAATTATGACACGGCTCTGTAAGCCTCTCCATAATATTTAGAATTTCTCCAGACAACATAGTGCCATTACTTTCTAAATATTTTGCTGCTTTTGGAAGATTTAATTTATTTTATACTCTTGGACAGCATGTTATGGAAAAATTCTGGTCTCTGATCTGTAGAGTTATATATCACTCCAAATGACATTCTGCTTTCATAAACAAGCTATTTGCTTACATAAGAAAATNTCTAAATATTTTGCTACTTTTGGAAGATTTAATTTATTTTATACTCTTGGACAGCATGTTATGGAAAAATTCTGGTCTCTGATCTGTAGAGTTATATATCACTCCAAATGACATTCTGCTTTCATAAACAAGCTATTTGCTTACATAAGAAAATAAAAAAACTTGCTATACTACAGTGAACTTTGTAATTTGGAAGCGCACTTCTGAAAAGAAAGGTCTAGATCTTCAGCTTTTGCAAATAAACATGGGATTTCCTGAAATAAAAGTAGCTGGGGCAGTTTTTATTAGTTTGTGTCTTATCAGAATCCATTCAAAGATTTTGAAATAGATACAGTTCTTACCTGGAGCCCAGTTTAAAAATCTGAAAGGGCTGCCCCCGGTCCATTGCCATCCACTGTTGAAATTCAAAGTGTTCAATCCAATCCAGAATGCAAAACTGAATTTTTTAGTTAGCTCTAAATTAGAAAAAAAAGTCACCTTTATCGCTCTATTCTCATTCTTAGCAAGTTCATCTAAAAGAAATAAAGTCAAAAGTAAGAAATTTATATTTCTTGGTTTAAACTAGCCCCAAACCAGTACTTTCCTCATTACTGAGGTGCACAGATTAAAAAACTAATATATGTAATGAATAAAAATTGATTTACCAGACATCTCAGTAGTTAAAAGGGTAAGTGAACATCTTACTTCGCTACTTAGAGTTCGCTTCTCTCACTTTGTTTCAATCCAACATAAGAGATGTAAAAAATATCATATTTTTATTAGGGAATTGTGCTAAAATATTTTTGTGACAAATTTCATGGAGTAAACACATCAAAAGATTACAAAGACAGTGTGGCAATCAGTTGCTTACAGATTTTTTTTTCTGTGTGAGTGGTTTCAAAGCCTCCTTCACACCATTTAGAACCAGAACGATACCACAATACCTGTATCTAACACCCACTGGAGTTATTTGGAGTTTATGTATGCAAATGTACCCATACTAGGACCAATCTAACCATCATCATATGTTCTCCTAGAAAGATTAATAATCCTTGAAACACAGACAAAAAAAGTAAATTTGATGGACCAGGCCATAGTCCTGCTCAGGAACGAGTGCACCAGCACAAAGGCAAGTAGGGGAAACCCTGCCCCTGGGACAGGCTGCAGAAGATGCAGTAACTCCTACCTGGAGCACAAAGGTGGGATGAGGCCATTTCCCTCCCTATAGAGTTTTGGGATAAGTCTTCCATAAAACACCACCAACTGATGGAAGGTCAGTTCAAACCATCTCCCTTTTGGTGGCTACTGAACCACCCGTGGCAGCCTGTCTTCTTCGGTGAGACAGAAGACAAGACAGTCTAAAGCTCTAGAGCTGCACAACACCCTAACATATTTTAAGGTCTTGTTCTCTATCATTTTACCTCCTATATACGCCTGCTCATGTATCTCTGTGATGCTTAATAGTTCTGCGTTTTGCTGCTGACAGCTTTTCCTTGCTTGGTGCCACGTTAGAGCTGATTCTGAGTTTATCTGATAGTAAATGCCAGTTGAAACATCTTCTGTCCAAAATCTTTCTGTGTCATCTGGAAGAAGAAGTGAAATAGAGCACTGCTGTTAGGATATTGACATTGCACAACCTAAAAGCAAATGAAGTATGTAATGATGCAAAGTCTCTAAAAATGCACAATATTAACCATATGCTATCATCAATTTTAAAGCTACGGAAAAATTGAAATCATATTAAATATCAATTTTAAAAAGTGTAATATTTTTGTAATTAAAAACATTCTTATAAATTTCTAAGTTTTTAGATGGGAGTGAATGAGTTACTGATATTTGCTTTTAAATCTGCTTTTACACAAAATGTAGTACTAGGTAAATGAGGCATATCTGTTTATTAAAAAAAGACAATCCAGGGTGAAGTCAGAGGGGGAAAGCAAGTGTATAGGTGGACTATGAACCTGGAGGGTCTTCATCCTTGTGGGGCAGGGACTCCCTCTTAGATCCTCATCAAGAGAAGTAGCTTTTTCAAAAATGGTGGAACCTGCCCTTGACAGCCCAATGAGCTGCAAAAACAGTCTGTGTGGCACCAATGTGCAGGTCAGCTGCAGTCTTTGTTTCCAGAAAAAATTCACAAAAACTTGTGAAACCGTTGTGTTACTGGGAAGGCAGTTGGTGAGAAATGCAAAATGTGTCCAGAAGCGAAGGAATCCAAAGAGCAGTTTGATGCAGAAGATAGTACAAAGATGGGAGAGGATGAAAGTTTTAGCAGCAGCATTTTTGTGTAGCCTGGCAATAGGATACAAGAACAAGAAGGGAAATGGGTGTTAAGGAGAAAAAACAGTATATAGCACTGAGAATCGACCTACAGGGCATGCCTGAGGAATAAAGAGCAATAGGACTTTTTTGAAAGGACGATATCAGTTTACATTCATGCTGGTCATGCCATGCACTTAAGTCACGTAAACTAAGATATCAAGCATCTTCCTTATCTGTCTGTTCCCCAAAGAGAAACAGCCACCTCCAGCAAGTGAGTCAGGACATGGCTGGAGGCACCTCTTCCTCTCCACTTGCTGTAGAGGGAGCAAGTGGCTACTGGGGGGCTAATGCTCAATCAGATGATTTTCACTGGGGCTACGCTGACAAAGTTTGTCATGAGGGTGTGCACCTGGTAGATGATAATGAACCTGGTAGCTCAATAGATGGTTTTCTCAACAAAATTTCATGACAAGTTAATAAATAAAATGCAGGACTCACTCATTAGTGGGCAAAATCCATATAGTTTATCAGCATCAAAGTCTGCAGTCGTCGCACACCACAGCCAGCCATCTGACCTACCAGCATCTGTGCACTCATTGTACTGTTTGCCTTCATATGTGAAAGGGAATACACATGGCTGTCCATTGGCATTTCCTTGTAATGTAAACATACCTGGGGAAGAAAAGGTTAAAAGGATGTATGAAAATAATAATAAAATAATAAATCTGACTTCCTACTAATGGATCTATCAGTATATCTGTCTATCTAAATCGAGAAGTCACACCATCTTTTTTAAAACAATTTTTATCATTTTCCCCCTTCTGTGGCTAGAGATTTTAAATACAATGTTTTAGTAAAATTTGGGTTTTAAATACTGTGCTTAGAGTTTGGTGCATATATCTGGCAGGAAAGTAAAATTCTGTGATGATAAGTTACTGATAAGTTTTGGTTCCTGAAGACAGAAAAACCACAGGTACATCTCAGAAAATGAGTTCACTGCTTTGTTGTACTCTGTACGATTCAGTAGGTTCACTTTATCACTCCATCTTTTCATTAATTGTTTAAAGAAAAAGGATAGCTGACCAGAGAGAATATAGATCAGATTGTCATGAGCATATTTATATAGTAAAAATTTCGGGTTTCAGTTACACATTTCTGCACTTGGAGAGGTCTTGCAGATTCACCCTCAACTAAGATTCTTTAAGGTTAGCAATCCTTCATTTTCTTAAACTATTACATTATTACAGGAACGTTATTTATCCTGAAATTTCTGTTATATGGTCTTAAAATCAAGTTAATGCAAACACATTCATCCACTCAGTTCTACGTACATTGCTGCTTTACCATTTCTCTCTATAGCTATATCCAATGAGTGATACATCTTCAGATTAGAACTATTCTTCTAATTTGGTCAGATGGGAGGGGAGGAGCGAGTTCTTCCTTTTTATACCTCATGTGTTGGAGGAGAAAGAGAAACGTGCACAGCTGTCACGAAAACACAGCTCTAAACCCCTTTGACTGAGTCCTGCACCATGGATATGATGGGGAGGGTAAATGGAAAGAGCTCCATGTTTCCTCATCTCTCATCGACCTCCCATACAGCACTATCTGATATAATATTTCCACAGAAAGAAATTCCAGTTCAAACATCCTGCTTTTATTACCCCTTATTCCCCCCACATCATTATGTTTCCCCTCTTTCATTCTGTATATCAAAAACTTCCAGGATAATACTCGGCATACTCTTTAGATCATGTATCAAATCTAGTAATAAGTACAAAATAATCAGTCTATGCGTTAAAACAGTAAAGCTGCACAAGGAAAAGCATTTTCATATCTAGTTCAACACAAAACCAACAGGAAACTTACCCAGCGACTGTAATGAACCATGCACGAGGGAAAGAAAAACTAGAAACTTGGAGAAACTCATTGCAAATGTAACTTGCTTTTCATTCCTCTACCAAATGTTGGACTGTAAGATTGGCAGTGTATAAAATCCTTCTGAGTGAGGATAGTGACAGGTCCTTCTCTGTAACAAAGGGTTGATGGATAAATCTATGTACTCTAAATAAGGGAATATCCTGTCACGTGGTATTCTGAAATAACTAGGGTGCACACTGCAAGCACTGCTCACTTTGAAGAACAAGTTCCTTCCAAAACTGAAGTCTCACACCCTTGCAACTAGAGGTGGTCACATTCGTCTTTTTCTGTGACTTTGTTAGTATTATAGATGGGTAAGTTGTTGGGGCGCTACACAGGATGGATCTCTAAAAAGGGAACTCGAGAATTGATAACAAGAAACCTGCAGTGAAATATCATTGATTAAAAAACTCAACCTCTGCTTTAACCCTTACAACTCAGAAACAAAGGAAGAGAAACCCCAGGCGGTTCAGTACATGGCTATAACGTCCCAGTTCTACATACCTAGAAGAAAGAGAGCAAATCTTACAGTATCTGCAGTACTCGGCGCATTATGAATTACTGCTCACTTTCAGGGTTAAAATTGCGGTTTTTCTGCATTGTTACATTGCTTACTTTGATCACAGTGTGAGGCTGGACTCTTTATAACTACTTGTTGAAGATCTGAAAGAAGTGAAGATGTTCAATGCTATAGGCCGGTGATAAGCTTCCCTGTAACAGGAGTGAAAACTTTGCCTGGAATACTTTTGTCAAGCAAAAGCATGTGTTCATCTACCTGAGCAATTCCTAATGAGAGTGTTTCAGGACAAAGCCAAAAGTAAGCTAATTTGGAAAAGCTCTTTTTAATCTCTGACCAAAGCGGTCATCTGAAGACTTGTATTGGCATGGCAATTCTTGTATGAATACGCTGCAAATCTGTCCTGGCAAATACTCACATGCAGACAAGTCCTACTGTTCCTTCTGTTTGATTGCATCAGTGAAATTTAAAGAAGTTGTGATAACGAAATTGAAAAAAATCGAGAAGTGAAATAGTCAGCAGTGAGATCTATATAGAAGCTGAACAGATCATATGAGGAGCAACTATCTTCGGTTATATTTAAAAGGCGTTAGGGAAAATTATTACAAGATTTGGCTAAACTTGTTGACCTGACTGTTAGAAAGTATTCAGTGAGAAAAACATTTAAAAAAAAATATGGCTGATTTTCTGTAAAAGCATGAATGAAACAAATTGTTTAATAACTATTCTATTTGCTGGTGACATTCAGGGAGAACTTAGTGTGAGCAAGGTTTGTGAGAGTAGCCCAAAGTTATAAAGCTGAGTGGTATCACTGGCAACGATCAGGTGGAAGAGAAATAGAAGCTGACTTACTGTGTGAAATCATATTTCAGATACATCTGAAATCACAAAATGAAATGGCTCCGACAGAGGGGATCCCAAGGGAAAATACGTGAAGGACACAATTCCTGCCCGGTTCCCTCCTCTGCCTCATGAAGTGCCAACCACGCTCCAGTTCAAACTGGGGTTTAGTCCCCATCTTGCATGAATGGATGCTTGCAAGAATTCAGCTCCTCAAGGCTGCAGAGTGGTTGGGGGAGATTCACACAGACACTTGGATAGGCTTAAAGAAGAATTGAGCACTTCAGAGCCGCCCCTCTCACACGACCAAGCAGCTTAGTGCTGCTTACAAACTGTTTGGAGTCAGTGTCCCGTGTGCTGCATTTCACTTGTACCACAACCTGTTCTCACCAGTGTGCTGAATTCTTGGTTGTGTTTACACCAAGAAAACAGGAGTCCAATGCCTAGAAAAGAAACTTCATTACTTTTTATGATTTTTTTTTTTTTTACTTTCTAGCTTGCTCAGTAGATCGCGTGCAGCCTGGGGAAGGCAGGTTGTTTGCTGGGGCTATCTGCTAAGCTCTTTGCCCCATAAAATGTTTAGTGTCTAAATTATATTTGCAGCTCAGCCAAATGCTGTTTTGTACAGCTTTCCACTGTTTTTCTAACATCTTAAGCTTCTTGCAGAATCCTAGTACAGTATCATCTGCTGTGTTCCTTAGTTTTCAGTTCCTTTTTCTTGCTTTTAAAAATGACAAGTCAGTGCTTGCTCAAGCTCGATTCAAAGTGTCAGGGAGAGAAGCCCTCCTTGTTATTGACAAAAGAGTTATTGTGCAGACAGGAACACCTCCCTTCCCCTTTCCTCTCACAGGGAATTATACTAATAAAAACTTTATTTATCTCAAAGCATTAACAAAAAGAATGCAAGCTTGAGAATATTTTAATTCATGTTATTGACCATACTATAGTTAACAATCATATTACCAGACTGAAAAAAGACCAAAACCTATGCCTGGGCTTAATATTCTTTGCTGGTATGAATTGTATTTTCCATAGCAGAAAATGAAAATGACAAGGGTTTCTATCCCAAAGCTGTCTGAGATAAGTATATGAAGCACCATTTTATCGGTAAGTGTAATAGGATACAGCTATGAGAAACAATAAAAGTGTTGGTCTGATGGAGTGAAGTTTGTGGGACAAAACAAGTTCAAGATTGGAAGAGTTAGGCAAATTTTATTTTTTCAGTTCTTTACAGTGTCCAGAAAGTCATGGAAATACAGTTCTAAATAGTAATCACTACTTTATTTTTTTATTTATTATCGCTAGTTGACTTCTTTTATAGTTCTTTTCCAGTAAGTTTATTTGTTCAAGTTATTTACATAGTGGTTTTGCTAAGGCACTTGAGAACATCTTGACTGTCACAAAACTGTAAACCAATCCATAATTCTGATTTTGTAAAATATGCATGATACAAAAGAGGCTGCTACTGCAAAAAGATAAAAAGGATTTAATTTAAGATTACAGATATCCTCATTAGAGACTTTTAACAGATACATGCTTTAATTTCAACAAGTAACTTGCTCCTCTGAATTGGTACATGCCACAGGACCAACTCTCACATCAATTCTTCAGTCACCAACACGTCATTTTATAAGGGTTCGTTGCCAGAATCTGTTGATAGTTGGTTTTGTCTTTTTCTTTTGTAGAAATAGACTGACAAGCCAGCTCCAAGAAGAGTGAGAAAAGCCAAGAAACTGAGTGGCCAAACGGAGACATGAACTGATGAGTGAGTCTCTTCATTCTTTTTCTTGCCTGAAATGAATGCATACAACTGTGAGAAACCTTAGTAATTTTTTATTCCACATACAACATGAAAAACATGGAGGAGATGTTCTCTCCTGCCTGCGCTTGGAGCCTGTTCCGTGTAAATCTGAGCCCTGAACAGTTGCTGATCAGTAGCCAGGTCTCTGTTGCTAAAGTCAACATGGATCCGGATTGCAGTGGTATACAACGCATGCAGTGGATGCTCATAAGAATTTAATGAAAATGCATGCTTTAGATATGGATGTGGGATGCTAATTATTTGGAAAACAGTTTTACAATATTTTTATGTTACACTGTTGACAATAATACCTATGGAAGAAATTTGCATATACATCTACATAGGTTTTAACAGCCTAGTTAAATGTCTCTGTGCCTGTTCTCAAAGTTGGTCACAAGTTGGGTCACCGCTGATCTTGTCAGCTCACGGTTAGCCTTGCAGCAGTCCAGTCAACCAAGAACATGTGAATGCTTGTGTGCATGTAAAAGGCACCATTGGATTACCCTGAGTGATTTATAACCATGTGTCCCAGTAACTCTCAGCAGGACTTTTCTAAAAAGGGGTGATTTGGGAAAACTCATTTGAAGTTCTTCTTGTATTTAGATTTTTGTTAATTTTCTTATGAAATCTCTTACCTTTTTGCTGTAGAGGACTCCCACTTGGCTCAACTTCAATGAATATCAGAGAGAAATAACATGACACTTCATTAAATTCGTAAGTTTGACAGTTTTGCTCAAATGACACAAGAACAAAACCCTCTGAAGTATTACTATTGCATTAATAACATATATATGTTATAAAAGGCAACAAAAGTGAGGCAAAAAATACCTTACTAAGATTTTTACCTTCCTACTTAACATTATCAAACTATAATATTAAATCATTTAAAATTTCGTATTGGTTTTATACCTATGAACATTCAAATACTGACATCTTTCTATGTTCGCTCAAAAATACCTTTTCAAGCCTTTCCTGAAATGTTAATTCCAATTTACTAAGAACATGATGTACAACTCTGGAGATTAATTTCACATAGCACATTTTAGGGAGCTCTGCACATCCAGCAGGATTCTGCTGTTACGATTAAGTTTAAGATTCTTAAATGTCTTCCCTAGAAAATGCCCCCTGGATCAAGGCTGCAATCTTCCCGTTTGCTTATGAGACAGAGAAGAAGAAAAGATCTTTATAAAATCTCTTTATTTAAGAGGTGCAAAAAATGTTTGACACTCAGAAAACAAGAATTAAACATATTGAATGTTCTTATAAAGTAAGAACAACTATTCTGAATCAAGACTCCCTAAATTATCAAGAAAATATTTATCCTCTTGGCTCTTTTACATTACAGTTTGAAAACATACTTGTTACCCAGAGAAGTTATAAAGGCAAAACATAAAATGAAAGCAAAGCAGGGCAGAATGTAAAATGAATAGGTACAAAGCAACAATATCCCTTGCTAAGGCAGAAAATAGTTACATATGAGAGCATCTGATGATTCAATGGATGGATTTTAGTGCTTCCTTATTATTTTAGGACTATATGGGATGGAATATAGTTTTGATGTTCTTACTAAATCTTTAATGGTGATTAAATGATTTACCGCCATGAGCATGCGCTGGTTCAAGCACAGAAATTAACAGTGCATGGGAGATGACTGTTCCTTGGTTACACTTCAGTTTGTTTTTTTAATTAAAGACTACATTTGCAAAATTATTAAAAGCTGACCCCAAATTTCCAATTATTTTTCTGAGAACTACTGTGTCTTGTGATGTCTTTTGTATTGAAATCACATCTTTTCAACATTTCATCCCAAAAAAGCAATCTTAAAAATTGGTTTACACAGGAAATGAGGTTTTCAGAATAGGACAGAGATGGTCCCCGTGAGTTACCGGGGACAATGCACAATACAAAAGCTGGGAAGTTAAACCCGATCTCATAGATACAAGAGAAGAAAGTACAAAGGTTTTAATTGTTTTGACAATCTACTGGTTTTTAGGTAAGATGATTGATTTTAACACCTAACTGAAGAGAATGGAATGATAGTGCTTTTTTTCAGACAATTATGTCTTTAGTATCTCCATTTGGGAATGCTACATGTGGTTTTTTACCTCTGAAACGTTAGTCTGGCGTATACGGTATTGTGTGAAATTTTCCATAAATGCTGATAGGTCAACTTCTGTAATGTCTTGAAGTTTTCACTTAATAGGGAATTACTCCTTATATTATTATGGCAACATAATCAGCTGGCCTTTTAGAAGCATTACTGACTTAAGGGTTGTCAAAACAGGCCCAATATGAAGCCAGTTTTTGACACTGGACAGTAAGACAGCTTTTGCATATAACAAGCTTGAAGAGGAAGCTTGATTATTCAAATTAATTCCTGCTTGCAAGGATATAATAACTGTTACAATACTTAGTTCCTGGACAATTCCTAAGTTTACACAAGTATTTGACAGATGTCATCCCAATGCCTGTGTTAGGTATTCAACAGTTTTCTCAAAGTCTTGTGCTCAAGCTACGGCGCGTACAGCATGTTACCATATTCCCATGCGAGTGCAGACAGTGATGTGAAGAGGTCGCAGCCTGCAAAAGCAGGCGACTACAAATGTGTAGAAAAGTGGGACATGCCAAATGAAACTGTGAGAAGCTACTTTCAGACATGTGGTGGAGGGCTATTACAGTTACTAGCAAACAGATCTGCTCTGTCCCTAAGGACTGAGTCACTAAGAACATACCTTTGGGTTTTTTGCAGATAAATCCCTTTTCAGAAGAGCAATCAATGTTGTCCCAATAACCGGATGGTGCAGTCATTTCAACGCAGTGATGCTCCACACTGGACTCTTTCTCCTCCCAGTTGACAAAGTTCAGTGCAGTGTTATCTAGCCACAACCACTGGCCTAAACAGCAACATACAGAGTAAAAAAAAAAAAAAGTTAGCATGTATTTCATGGATATTTTAGCTCTTTAGCTCAACAAATTACTTAAAAAATGTAATCTTAACCCATTTTCAGCAGAAGACCACATCTTTTTTGTAAAAATACAGTTATTCTATATTTTCTCATATTAGCAAAACATTTTTAAATTATATATTGAAAGTAAGACATTACCATCCACATTTCGGTAAAGTCCTATCCAGAAGCCTCCTACTTTATTTCCAAGTGGTTGTATCGTATGAATCAGAAAATCAGATTCATCCATGTTTTCTACTGAAACCAAGGTAGCACCTGAAAGGCATTATCAGGGAAATAACCATAACCTATATGAGTAACTAGTGGAATGACCCCCTCTTTCAAGTCTTTACAAACAATAACATTTGAAAGTATTATGCATGCTACTCTGTTGGCTTCTCCATTGCTTCTTGCAAAGCACAGAGCCCTGGAAGCGCTTTGTGCCCATGGCCCCCAGCACTGCCCAAAGGATGGTGCCCCAGAAGCCAGGAGCTGGTGGGAAGTTCTACGCGTGGGGAGGCTGCAGCCGCTGGCAGGACAGAAGGCTGCGCAAAGTCACTTATGTCAGTTTATTTTCAGTGTAGCAAATTTAGAATAGCTTGGTAGGTAAATGAAGTTGGTGTTTTGCTAATCAATGTTTTTACATTTTTCTGTGAGTTTTGTATAAACTTTCATACAAATCTGTTGATAATGAAGGCTCTCACCTAACTGAGAACACTCGAGGGAGGCCAGTGCCCAGCTTGTCACAGCTGATGCTTCGAGGTAGTAGCAGTGGCTGTGGTAAGGGATCCAAGCTTGGAGTTCTGNAACAGAAGGCTGCACAAAGTCACTTATGTCAGTTTATTTTCAGTGTACCAAATGCAGAATAGCTTGGTAGGTAAATGAAGTTGGTGTTTTGCTAATCAATGTTTTTACATTTTTCTGTGAGTTTTGTATAAACTTTCATACAAATCTGTTGATAATGAAGGCTCTCACCTAACTGAGAACACTCGAGGGAGGCCAGTGCCCAGCTTGTCACAGCTGATGCTTCGAGGTAGTAGCAGTGGCTGTGGTAAGGGATCCAAGCTTGGAGTTCTGCTGCTTCAGGGCAGTCTCCGGGCAGCTGAGCAAGGTCAGTAGGAGCTATAGCTAGAGAAGCCATATGATATGAAATTGGTATTTCATTATTAGTAACCAATGAAGTAGGATATGTGTGTAAATCGGGTGGGATTTCTCTCACCCAGCTTTAACTACCTGGACCTCTACTCCTGACTATTCCTACAGGCCGCCAGCTCAGACAACGGGGAGAGCCAGGCAGTCAAGAGTGTGAAACATCTTATTTCTCCAATCACATTCCTTAGGACGAGGAAACAAATCACATCCTGCCGCATCTAACTGTCTTGGCATTACCGTGAGGAAAGCAAACCCTGAGGGATGATATAGATCTCGAATCAATAGAGCAACACAATTCTACAAAATCTACAAGCAAACATGCCGCTGCATACGTCTATAAAGAGTTAAAGTAGCATTCACATTCCCAAGGCTCTTACACCTCCATCAGAACTGTTTTAGCTTTAGCAANTATGCCACTGCATACGTCTATAAAGAGTTAAAGTAGTATTCACATTCCCAAGGCTCTTACACCTCCATCAGAACTGTTTTAGCTTTAGCAATAGTGAACGGGAGTGAAACTCTTGCCTGTATTTTCGCTCAGTGACACCTGTTTCTGAACTTAGCCTGTTGCTGCAGTCCACATAGTCAGTGCATGTTTCCAGCACTTACCTATACTACACACAATCTCAAGTGTGATTTATGCTCATGTCTCAGAAAGAGCAAAATACCTTGAAGACAGAGCTTCATCTTATGCAAAGAGTTACGACTACCATGAAAGCAGTGCAGTCATATCTGTTTGCAGAAGTTTTTCAAGTGCCTGAATTCATGTATCATCCAATAGCAAACCTCCAAATTCTGCAGGGAGGTAGACGATACCCTGCCGCATACTCCCCTGATGGTTTTAGCACAAGTCAGAGCAAAGTCTCTATGATTAGGCAGACTAACGGAAATGGGAATGTGTCTTTAAAATTATTACATTCATTTGCTTACCATCTGATGTCTTACAAACTGAAAAGTAGCTTTCATTGCAGGATGCTGTTTTCCAAGTACCATCAAGATCAAGGTACACACAAGCATTTTTCTCCTTTGGTTCCCCTGCTGCCCATTTTGTGTACCTGGTTTTCCAGTTATCACTCCATTTGTAATAGCTGCCAGCCTGAAAACAAAGAAGTTCTGTTAACAGAGTTTTTTACGAGAAAAGCTCTTACACATAAATATAGTGACCTATGTCTGTTCGAGTTCTTCAGCAAAAAAAGCCCTGTGCTGTTCTGGTTTCTTGAACATCATTTACTGTTCTAAGCAGTGTCACCGGGTGCTCTGGGTTACACTAGAACTATATATGAACGGTGTTCAACAGTGCATTGGTTTGGGGAGCTTTTTTCTGAAGTAACAAAAACTTCTACAACATGGCAAGAAACTCAGATGAGTCCATTTAGTAAATCCTATATAAAGAGAAGCTATTACAGAGCATTTGTCCCATCTGCTCTGCTTTATTTAAATTAAAACAAAGCACCATTTGGTGAGTAAAGATTACTTGACATTAAACAGTCAAAATAACCTTAAAATATCTGTCTAATACTCATAATAACTTTTCTTAATATAATAACAGTTATAAGTAGCCCTCTGTATAGTAGGGGGTTACACTTTCAGAACGGCTAAGGGTTGCTTTATGATAGCTGCACATCCTGGCTTGTGACTGTCAGTCTGCACCTTTATTTCTTTTACCATTTCTAGAGCTTTCTACTTTCATCTCTTGCTTCCTGCTTAACCTTTTCTGTGACTCTTCACTCCGTTTGGTGCATGAAAGTCTTTGAGCAACTCTAACAGGACCACTAGAAATCTATGCATATACACAGTGAAGCCCTTCAGAGCACAGTTGTTTCAGCCCTGTTTTAAATTGCACATCCAGCAGGTCTATAAAGAGGAGGAGAGCTCACCAAGCACCTGCACCTCTCATCTGTCCAGCACTTACCATATTGCTGTTAAGACCGATCCATACAGGTTTTCCATATTTCAACACCTGGATCCACAGAAATGAATGGATGTAGGCATCCAAAATGCTGGCAAGTTCTGAGGATTTGTCTTGACATTTTTTTCTGGCCTCTTCCCATTGCATTTCAGATGAGATGATGGAATAGCTGCTGTCACCATAACGGACAAAGTCAGAGGATGGATTTGTTGGTGGTGCTTCGGATAGCGTGGTAACTATGGAGGAAAAACTGAATGCATTAATTTACCACATACCACTCACCTCTAGTATGGAAGCTATGAAAATTAAGTCAAAAGGTCCAGTATAAACAATAAGTGAAAATCTTTAAGCTCATGAATAATTTGTTAACGAAAAAAAAAACAAACCCAAAAAAACCCGAAAACCAAACCAAAACAAAAAAGCCCCAAACCAACTTGTTGTAAAACATGAACCAACTTTGTTAATGAAAAAGCAGAGTAAAATCCTGGATGCCCTGAAGTAGAGTGTATACTTGCCAGAGGCCTGCTAGTGCAGACTAAGACTTGTTCCCATGATTTAAGATATTTTGACTAAATCTGGGTATCTGAGTACACACCAATTTCAGATCACTAGTGGAGAGGACAGAGTTAGGGCTAGATGTTTAAGGCATTTACTGTTGTCACAACCTGAGACTTTGACACTTGTTAATTGATCACCACTCCCTCTTGTCTCAAAGTAGTTAGCCTATCTCTAAGCCTGCCTGAACACTGCCTGCGCATTTGAGTCAGGCAGTATATATTTCCAATCTTGAGGCTGTAAATTTATTCAGAAGAGCTGTAACGGGGATTCAGAAAACAAAAAGTGCCTCCTTAAAACTATATGTTTGCGGTGCAGCAAGAGAGGGTTCTTATAAACAAGTTAGCTACGCTGAGAGTGAACAGGCTGCAGCAGCTGGTTGAAGTAGGAAGGGAATAGTTTTTACTAATGCTGTGATAAAGGTGAGACAAAACTGTTCTGTTATCATCTGTGCTTTGCCTTCTCTACTCCCACTATATGACTGGGAAACGTATTTGTGTAATTACGGTTCTACAGCAGGAGAGTCAACATTCATTGCTCATTTTGGTATGAAAAAAAGTCAATGCTCTTCTACAATAGAGACACAGCCAAGAGGCTGTACATCTTAATAGACATCATACGGCATTTAGTAGAAATGTTAAGAGATGACTAAATGCTCAGAGGCAGCCAGGAGTATGGGGAGATCACAGCAAGAACATGATTTTGGACTGCAGTTACAGAAGATGCCTGAAGGTCTCATATTTCACTGAGAAGAAATCCATTTTCATTTATTATTCTCCAGTATCATTCATTATTTAGGTACAAAACCCTAATTAGGATAGTGGTTCCTCTCCAGCAATTTCTGCAGAACAAATTGTACTTTAAAAATAATACCACCTAAGGACTGGTGGAGCTCTGAAGGCCTGAGAGTCTCAGAATGAGACTCAAAGCTGAAAGAAATCACGCTGGTTTGTACATTACACTTATCTGAGATACTTATTCTATTTAGGAGACTGGATTAAACAGAACTCACATGGATTCATCTGGCATATATAGCCTCTTTCATTGTCACAGCTGTCATCTCTCCATTTCCCATCTGACTTCATGATGAAGACACAATCAGTCTATAGGAGAGGAGAAGGTACAGAGTCATTACAAAAGGCAATCAGGAGGTGGTGAGCTGAAGCTCCTATAGTGCAAGACTGATGGCAGAGAAAATACATGAGGAGAGAAAAGGAGAGGAGAGGGCCTCTTTGAGCACCTATGTAATTAGTTCAAATTTCCTAGGTTTCTCGCAAATGGCTTAACCTGGTGTTTATTAGTGACACCTCAAATATTAACCAAGCTTCTACCGGTGCCCATCAAGGTCTGAAAGGTCAGTCTATAAAAAATAATCTTACCAGTTTTATTATGAATCCTTTAATGACTACATAAATAATTAGGATATCTATAATATGTCTTCTCAGTTCTGATTTACAGTTATGTAGAACTGTTTCAAAACATTTCCATGAATTATAAAAACAATATAAGAACTATTATTAAAAGCACTAGTCTGGATTTGTCTGAACTGAAGCAGACTATCTTGCAGAAAGCAAGTACTCTTTACCAGTTGTTTGTAGTCATTATCAGATTATCACTATCAGATGTCTTTAGTAACAACCAAATTTTCCCTTCACTTCGTATTTCTAATTGCTTCAAGTATTCCTTCATGACTCCCCTGATTTCAAGATTGGCCATGACCGTCTTTCAGCACTTCATCCAGAGTTTCTCTCTTACGCTGATTTAAACAAATTTTAGTCATAAGCAGGTAGACTGATGGTAGATGTTAAAAAAATCTCCAGTGACTAGCTGCCTATCATTTCTTCTATGTTTTACCCTCCTTTGGAAAAGAGGTTGTATTTCAGCAGAGCAATAGATCTCTAATTGAAAATATCCTTTTGTACCATCAGAAACTAGTAAAACAGCGTGGGAGCACGTTAACCAGGAATGGGATGTATAGACAGACAAATTAATGTTGCATGAACATCCTTAATTTTGGTTTATCATAACTTTTCTGTGTTTTGTGTGGCAACGTTAATGTTTATCATAATGCAGTTTGTGGGGGAGCTGATGTAATATATGCCCCTCTGGACAGATAGAAAGCACAAAGTCCCTCTTCTTCAGAACCTCTGCCAAATATTTTTGGTGTATTTGGAATAGTTATCCAGTGATTTGCTAAGCCCCTTTCTGCTTATGAAAGGATTTGTTTCAGCATCTTGTTATTGCTGCTGGAACTTCCCTTTAGGAAAATCATCTAGCTGCCTGAGACACTTCTCAAATCTCCTGTACCTCCACAGTGATGTCTGTCAATGTTTCATACTCATAGAAGTCAAAGAAGGTCTGTTTCTGTTCTGGTGCACCATCAACCCAGTTGGTGTAGGAAACAGTGCTTCCATCTGTCCAAAGAAATGTGAGCTCTTCATTGATATCATTCATCCCAATCCAAACATTAGTCATGGCATCCTTTAAATGATAGAAGAGGAAAGCTGGAGGGAAACAAAGATTTCCCATTAAGGAAAGCTTATCATGACTTACTCAAAGCAGGAAAAAGGTGTAAAAGCCCAGAACTGGGGCCATGTTAAAAGGATAACATTTCCCACTGTAGAGTCTTTCAGCCTTTAACTAAATGTTTAGATAAGCATCTGTGGGAGCACATGTTACACAAGCATTAAGGCTGAAAAAATAACCAAAAAGAAAGCTCTGGAGCCAATTAGAAAATGTCCACTTTCCCACTGTGTGTGCACACATAGTGGTTCAGCATTGCCAGTGAGAGAGAAAGAAAATACACATGCGTGTTATTTTGAGGAACCTGTGCAACCACACTCAAATCAGACTGGAAGTTTCATGAAAACCAAGCAACTGAAAGAACTAGAAACACACCCTTTATTCCTTACATGTAATAATTAGCTAATGTTTCACACTTTGGAATTAACACCAAGCATAAACTGACCTGACTAATAAGCAATTTTCAACAGATAGTCCTGTAGTCTGTTTTGGAGAGCACAGCAGTTTCTTTAGTGGGAGATTAATGTCTTTTCTCTCAATAGAACCCACACACATACCTTGTACTTGCTCATTTGTTATGGCAGCCAGGTTTCCTCCCAAATTGATGCAAGCGTCTCGTGCAGCATGCCATGTGAGCTCCGTTATATTTGAAGCAAATATTTTGAAACACTGAGAAAAAAGCAAGCGCTTCATTTAAACTAGCAAAGATGGTAACTGGTGTATGTGATTGATATCAGTTAACTATAGAATACATATTTCTCCAGAAAAAGACATCAGGGCTAGAATAAGTGACAGAGCTCAAGGGTAAAAAATACATATGTCTGCCCACGTAGATACTTAGCCCATCTCATTGCACAGGATGTAATCTAGGAGTCTAGTATTGCCTGAACTGATTGTAATGATGTCAAATACATAATCCCTTTCAACATTTTCATCTGCCTGCTTCCTGCAGGCATAACAACAGGATAACCTAAAACCAAGAAAATACGGCTTTGGATAACGCATCTGCAGGGAATGATCTCTACTGTGCCTTGTTGTGCTCCCAATGACTGTGCTTATGACTGTTCATCCTGCCAAAGTGTGGTTTATGAAATAACCTTTGACACATTGACCTAACAGTCTGAGGATGCAAGCAGACAAAATAAACTTTGGCAACTGGAGCTTCAACTCAAATTGGTACAACTCAAATTCTGTTACAGCAATGAGGACTTCCAGATCATATCTGAAAGTAAAACTATACTGAGAACAATTGTAGTTTGGCATCCTGTTTCTGAGCTCAGAGATTTGGGAACCCTGTACAAGCCAAAGGGATTGCTCAAATACATTCTCTCTAAATGAATCACCTGAAGGGCTTTTTTTTTCAAGACTGACCATTACAAATTTCAGTTTCTAACATAAATACATAAAACAGGAGAGGGAGAGGAAGAGGAGGAAGGGTTTTCTTAAACAGTAACTTTATTTTAAGCCTGTGCAAACTAAGTTCTCTAAAGTTTATTCAGCTTACATCTACTTGTATCATATTTCTCTGCAAAGTTAAATGTCTACACTCAACTCATACTCACCTCAACTCATACTCAACTCAAGCCAGCCAGCGTGTTCTGACTGGATAATTACTCTCCAGATTTATTTTATAATAATAATAAAAAACACATTATTCACAGTTCTTTTTTTCAGTTTCACTGCTTTACATAATTTACTGAAGATACTTGTTGACATACCTTGTTGTTAAAGAAAAACCAACTTTCTGGGCATCCTCCAGGAAGCAACGGAGANAACTTTATTTTAAGCCTGTGCTAACTAAGTTCTCTAAAGTTTATTCAGCTTACATCTACTTGTATCATATTTCTCTGCAAAGTTAAATGTCTACACTCAACTCATACTCACCTCAACTCATACTCAACTCAAGCCAGCCAGCGTGTTCTGACTGGATAATTACTCTCCAGATTTATTTTATAATAATAATAAAAAACACATTATTCGCAGTTCTTTTTTTCAGTTTCACTGCTTTACATAATTTACTGAAGATACTTGTTGACATACCTTGTTGTTAAAGAAAAACCAACTTTCTGGGCATCCTCCAGGAAGCAACGGAGAAGCAAACGTTGAATTAATAGAACTGTTACGTTTTTCACATACGAATTTATTGGAGGAACCACAGTTTACATCATTCCACAAGCCTAAAAAATAATTAGATTGAATAGCAAGTCAAGATGTTATACTATTTGTAACAATAATTTATCACTTCTTGAGTTAGAAAGAGACTAATCTCTACTGTTCAGACAGTAAAAGTGAGTAAAAGAGCCATACACTACATTTACGCACTCAACTATTTTTTACAAACAGAAGATGTTTATGGAGCTGCTCAACACTGTCAGTTACTGGGCTACTGTCTAGCAATTACAAAAAGAGTAAAGAACTGGGAGGAAAGGGACAGTGACTGAGAGGAAATGCTCTGGTCATCAATTCACTTCATTCTACGTTCTCCACCCTCCCCATCCCTATCCATCAAACAGCCTGAGTAGGAGAATTAGAGGAGAAAGAGGACTAGAAAAAAGGAACTTTTTTTTTTTTCTTAGCAGAACACAATGTTCTCTATTTTACATTTCAGGCTTCAGCTTGTTCTGAAGACAAAGTAACCATGGCAGCTTTGAATGAACCAGTTGTGCTCTAGCAGTAGCACAACTGTAGCTGCTTGTGCTTGATTTGAACTTTCTGACCTTTTTGCTGCTCATCCAGGGCTCTCCCCAGTGTGCGTACCTGTTTATGATTTGTTCAAGCTATGCCATCATCACATTGCAGGCAGCAGGGGAAATATACCAGCAAGCAAATTTGAAAAGAAAATGGATCAGAAATGGATGAGATAGGAAATACCGGATCAATCTAAGGGCATAATATAGTGTTCAAACATACATGATGAAATATGTGCCATCTCCTGGGGGGGCAACATCTCAAGTTAATATAATATTACCTAGGAGTTCAGTTTGCAGATTAACATCATTTTAGTTGTCAAGATATACACTAAGATTCTAAGCTACTGTTGTAGTCTATAGAGAGCTAGGGCAGGATTCATTTGTCTAAACAGAGGTGCTTAGCACCGTCTGAGAGGCTATGCAAGGTACCTGCAGAGAGCTGACAGGTATGGCACTGTTTCTGTGGGAAACTTACAGTCAGGTGGGCTAACTCAAGGAGACATCACAGGTGGCTACAGTCACCCCCATGTAGGCAAATGAGTACTGAGCTAGAGTAAAATGAATTGCTCTTCAGGCAGCACTGTCAGGTGCAGGTGAGATCTCCATTTGTCCATAATGAGACTTCAGAGGTCTGTCTCACATCATTAACTATATTTTTTGTTGTCAGCTCAGTCTTCGTGCTTCCCTCATGGTCCGATTCAGTTGCCTACATGTAAACTTATACTATCATCTGAGACAAACTTAGGAATGCCGAGCCATCTATGCAGGGCTGGTAGATATGCAGGGATCAGTGGGAGAGCTGCCCCTTTCTGGATCAATAACAAAAGACAGAGGCATGCATCTCAATCAGACCAGATGCCTATTCTTAGAAAAGTAAATCTTGTTCTTCGTGTCTTCATATAAAACTAGAAATTCAGATGGGATTTCTGAATGTTTTATAAAACATAAATTGAGATATTTATTTCCTTACACATATATTACTGAATTCCACTTAACCTCAGCTGAGTTACAGAAATACAACCAAGAGGAAAAATTAGCTCTAGGATTTGCAAGATATTTACATTTAGGAGTACTTATAAGCATGTAAGACAGTCTTAGATGATCAGATGTATTTGTCTCTCTCCTCATTGGCTTGTACCTTCAACCCTTCTATTGCCTGTAGCTGTCATAAATGTTTTCCTAAGTTCATAGGAGCAAAAACAGACTTCCACTCAACTTTTTACTTAAGTAGTGAAAAACCTTCTAAAAATGTGCCATATCAATCATATTAATCCAGAGAGACATCTGCATTAAATTACACATGGTACTGAAATCTCCCCATTCTAAGGACATGGGCTCTTCCATGACTGGTGGTTACACTGGTTACTACATCTTGTTGGATTCTCACTGGAAAGGAATTGCAGAAAACAGACCTAAAAGACTGAGTGACACCTATAAGCAGAAGTTTGATAGCTTCAGTTATAATCAAAGCAGAGACAAGTAAAATCTAACAGTTTAGACTCGTTACTTACCTTGCTTTGAAAACATTACCACACAATTTTCATCATTATTTGCAAAGTTGGGTTCATTAGGAGCCCAGGCCACATAGGTTACTGGAGTCCCATCTATCCAGCTTAAAGAAAAGATATGCAAATATTTATTAATAAATACACTTCAATTGTGAGACAAGAATCCTAATTAGCATATCACAATTAAGAAGATCCATGAGCATTAATGGGAACTGGCTAAAACTGAAAGGACTCTTACAGACTTTCTTCTCCTTACCTGATTATACTACTTTGAAGAAATTTATGTAAAATATGACTGATTGATTGAAAAATTGAAAAAGAAAACACCAAGCATACTTTCCATTGACAAGCCGGAGTGATCAGACATAATTTAATAACAGAAACTATATTCAGTTAGCCATAACATGCAGTGCAAAGAAGAACATTAAAAGTTTTCTTTATCTTAACTGATCTGTTGTATCACCTAGTTAATATTATGCTTCTCAGTCTCAGCATTCCTGATGTTTTCATAGACGCAAACAAGGACAAAAATACTTTTCTGTGGATTTTACTCTGAAGGGAAATATCTCTATAGGTTATTTCTATTAAGTCTTGTGTCCGGAAACTAACAGACATTGTGTCAGCTTTAAAATCACTCTTTCTGAAGTACCAAAATTGACATCTTTTCTTTATGCTTACATGCTTTTTACTGTAATACATTGCTATTGAAGGAAGAAGAGGTTGGCACTGCATTTTAATCAGTATTTCAAAATTTAGGTCACTCAGCCTGAAGTGGGAAACAAGTTCAGCTCCCTCATCCATCTCTTGCTGATGATGTTACACTTGATCTAAATACAGGAGATGCTCACTGGACCCAAGCAATGCCCTATCTCCTTAATTTGTGTCCTAAATCAGGAGGTTAGAATCATGCACTGGCTCAGTCACTACCAGCTTGTCTCTCCTCATTCCTCTTCTGTCCTTTCCAAGGTTAGTGATTTACAGACAATAAAGGCAGCATTAAAATAGAAAGGTTAAATTCAAATCTCCTCAACACTTGTGTCAGGTCAAGATTAGAAGCATGATTTTTCACCTCCCAGATGTGTCCTAACTAGCAGATACATGGAAACGTAGGCAGTGTCTGTATTATGCTCTTCAGTATCTTTTACGTTAGTTTTGAGTTTATTTGTGTGTCGGTCTGTTCACAATACTTGTTAATTTTACTGTACTGTAAACTTCTGCTCACTTTTCTCCTGGAATGGGAGTTTGCAGACGTTACCTTAAAATTCTGTCAGAAGCAGCTTTTGTACTCCTTGTCCACATTGTCCTAATTCTGAGGACCTCTCTGAAGGTATAATATATGGATAAAAAACATAAGAAAGCTAGGCTCTATAGTATGGAGCACATCTTAAGTGTGTGTCTTTACAGGTATAAAATCCAGCATAGTAAAGTGTCACTCCAGTTTATGGGGTGATCTTTGAAAGAAACTTGAGAAAGTGTGTATGGAGAATACAGCTGCCAAGACTTTCTTTGGGTGTTTATTCAAGTAAAGATGTTCTTTTCCTATTTCTTTCCGGGGAAAACTGTTGGACTTCAGAATATTGTTGGATTATTCCATTCTGCTTTGTACTCGTTATGTGAAACGGCCTTCAGTCCTCTAAAACAACACATTTAGTGCCTCCAGCTACATAAAATACTGTATTTATTTCTACACATTAAGAGCTGCAGCGATCATCTTAACTTACCTAAACTTTTTATCAAGAGTCACTTTTAGACCAATGAAGTATCCTCTTGACTGACTCCATGATTCCTCCCAAAACAAAAAGATATTATTTTAGTTTTTAAAAAAGTGATCTTTGAAGTAAAACAAGCAAAAATGGATGTGCTGTTGATTAGGTTCACAGAGCAGTCACGGAAGTCAAGAGCAGTAAAGCATGCGCTTACGGTGAAGCACAGTGGTGTGTTTACACAGTCAGACACAGAATCCAGGTTTTTATCTGGAGCATCAGAGCTGAGTCCTGCAGCACTGAAGGCCATTAGGATAGGGTAGGAGAGAAGCGAATCTGGAGTCAGAAACTGGTACATGTCTTTCATTCTCCCTCCAGGATTGCAGCACTATCTAAAGCCATACTCAAGTTTTCCTGTCACACCAGCTACTTCCCAAGCCAACGCAGCTGACACCTTCCTGCACTGGTCTTCACACCAGCCTGCCTGACCACCTCAGTACAGCTGGTGCAGAGCAGGAGAGACCAAATCCCGTGTGACCAAAGGGCACGTTTGAGGGGAATTCCATAGATCTCGTATCAGGTGGATTTCATTAGTGAAAATGCTGATGGCTCTGCTTCTGAGGTAATTCAAGTTTTGCAAGCAGATTGTCAAAAGCATTTCTACTTTAGAGTGACTGTTTGTAATGATTCTTACGTTTTCTTGCAGAGCTCTCTGTAGGAACCTCCTCTCACTATTACTATTAACAACAGCCAGGTGTGCAGAATTCATACTGCAAAACTCTTGGGCTTTTTCCATGGAGACATGTTCTTTGCTGATATAGTATAGCGTATCTTTATATATGACCCATCCATCTGCAGTGGTTTTATATGCTGGAAGATAAATAATGTAGCCTTAAATTCTGTATCTGTAGAACAAAAAAGCTCATTTTAGAATAACGATTTTGATAAAAAATATTGAACAATATCAATAATTGTATGCAAAAACCTACCATACATGTCAGTTGGTTCAGATTTTAACGGCACTCCTGTAAAACAAGAGAATAGAAGATGTGACACGTCTCTGTAACGTGTTTTATGATGCAGCCTGTGACTGACTGCGAGGAGCAGAGAGGAACAGAGCAAGCCTGCGCTCCTTTGCCATTGACGAGAAAGCAGGCTTAAACACGCATTTCAGCTACTCATTATGCAATATGCATGGTCATGTACTTATAATTTTGTATCAGAAGCAGTGCTTCATGTCAATGAAGTCGTAGATTTGACTGGATCACATTCCCGCACAGGGCAATGTAAGGCAAAATTGCTCTTCCAGTCTGTAACTCACACTAGATTTATCTGAAACACTTCAAACTTTGATTTTACAACCCCTTTACTGATCCATCAGTAGACATTCCATAATCCTCCAGAGGGGTCTTCTTATGAAGAGGGAGAAGATTTCCAATAGATTTACTTTAGCTCTATCAAAAAAATNTCTGTAAGTCACACTAGATTTATCTGAAACACTTCAAACTTTGATTTTACAACCCTTTTACTGATCCATCAGTAGACATTCCATAATCCTCCAGAGGGGTCTTCTTATGAAGAGGGAGAAAATTTCCAATAGATTTACTTTAGCTCTATCAAAAAAATTATCTCAGTCCCAAATATTCATAAGCAAAAGGAAATATAACTATATATACTGACTGTGAGTTATTTCTGGTTCTGATAGAAAAATAAATGCCACTGCTTTGAACCATTGCTTTTGCAAGAGCTGTTGGATCCTGAATAATGTTAAAGAAGAACTTGGACCACCACTAAATTTTTGAGGTACAAACTTACTGTGTTCGGTTTTTAGCTTTACCTGTGTTAGTGTAAAAATCAGTATTGTAAGGAATTCACAATTCCTTACTTCCTACATTACAAAAATACAAACAAAAACTTCTTAATATTCAAAAAGTTTGCAATCTATGAAACTCTCACAAACACATATATTATTTATACATCCTAATTTTCATGAAGAAATAAATTTATTTCTTATCATCTATCATTGAAAAATCCTGGCTATATTATGTTACTCAATTCTCTTGACTTCCATTTGGAAAAACTATTTCTTCAAAATTTTACATCTTTCTCCAGCAACTTGTATTAGAAAGCCACTACTTATAAAGTTATTTAAGCTTCTTGCTTGAAGAGAAGGATAAATCTACCTTTTTTTATTTGACAAACCCAGTCAAGCTGTACTTCACAGACTGAAAGAAACCATCGTTGAGAATAAGTCCAACCATCAAGTGCACCACAGAGCATGTGTCCTCCTGAATCTCTTGGACTATCATCCCAGTTTGTGTACCTAACCTGTAGAAGAAATCATCTTTGTTACTCCTTTCATCTGTTTCAGTAGTTGCACTCTCCATTGGCAAACCGAAATAAACTGGTTTTATCTGAAAGATTCTGTCTCTCACTAAAAAGAGGTGCAAATATAGGGAAAGCAATAGGTGTAAGAATTTTTACAGTGGGGCAACGATGTCACTGATTAGGAGATCAAGCTGTCTTGCCATGGAGGGCTTTTCCTCTTGTTTGCACCTTAAGTCCTAGACACCGCCAGAATGGAAACAGGCAAATGGGCTGTTCCATTTGTCAAGTCAAGAGTTTCACCCCCATTCCACTCATGCTAATCATGTGCAGACAAGGTATTTTTCACTTCATCAACTGTGACCTGGTTCAAAGTTAGATTGTCCAACAGCCATCCAGTGGCAGTGACCAAGTTGTGCATCAATTCAGCATTCAGATCTTCAGTTCACTGTGGTTAATGAGGATACGAGTGTGGCTTTTGGGAGGAAAGTCATCCTATGAACATAGCGGAGCTACCTCTGAAGAAACTAACCACCAAATGGGAAGGGAGAACCATTTGATATAACCTACTTGGGATTTTAAAAAAGTTCTTGAGAAGATCACTTCCCAAAACTTTTATGGAAACTAATGTGTTACAGGATAAGAGGAAAGGTCCTTGCTTGTGTTAAAAAATGGGAAATAGAGAATAGAAGTTAAGGGAGAGTAATAAGCAGTGGAATCCTGCAGGAACATTTCACACATCTGTGTATATTTACACGGGCTCAACTGATGACTGGATAAGTTCATAGAAATAAATAAATTAGGTTTACAGAGCTGAGCTCCGATGCTGAAAAACACTGAGCCATCACTTACTGGGGTATGCAGGATTATACTGGGAAATATGCTTGCTGTTTAATTAGCTCTTAAGATGCTTCTAGCCACTTCCAGGGACAGGGTACAAGATCCAGTATGACGAAATTTTATGTTCTGATGTTACGTGTTCATATTATATTCTTGGAAAAGAAAATATGTTGGGGTGCTGTGCAGAAAGCTACAGATCCTGGTGAGATACAGATGATTTCCATGTATTCACATGTTGCCGTAATTTTACTCATTATAATAAAGGTTAACAGCCATGTAAATATTTGCAGGATTAGCGTTTTCTTTGATGAGGATAACAGTAAGAATCTAAAAACATGTTTACAAACCCCAAAACATCTTAAGCAAACAAATTTGATGAAAATTTAAAATACTCACTGGAGAGCCATCACTCCAGGCAAATCCTTCATCTGGATTCAAGGAAAATATGCCGAGCCAAACTCTTTGAAAGCTACAGCGAGCAGAACTAACAGAAATTACAAGGCAGAGCAGTTTGTAAACACCAAGACAAAAAACACCCAGAAATACATCATTAAACTTTCTAAAGCACATTGTAGAGGGCAGTGAAGTTGTAATAATTACTCTAGTACGTTTGATGAAGGACATACAGATGCATATGTTCTTCATAGAAATATCTAATATCAGTCACAATGGCTTATTAATTGACTTATTAGTATTATTGATCCTGTATGTTCTCTTAGGAAAGACCTTCACAGATTCAGAAAATGGTCTCAGCATTGACTACTTTAAGGTGAGTCAAAAGTAAATATATTGACCACGTGTTCTACCCTACCAAAAATACGCAACACACCCCCCGCCCCCTATTTCATGTATTTCTAAATTATATCTAGTGATCCTGGTACTGTTTTTTTTTAAAAATATTTTTCTAGTTATAAACAACTCTTTTTTTCATTAACCAGTTAAAAACATTCATGAGTAGACAAAATTTCAGTGTCACAGGTTTTTTGGCTTTTGAGGAATCCGTATGTTTCAGAAATCGTTTAAGAGCATCCATAATAGTTCATACAAAACATCTCTTAAATCTGGTAAGATAAACACACAGCAGATACTCACTATATTGCTCTTTGCAGTAATAGTATGTCCTCTTTACTGTTAATGGTGACCAGATCCCCTCCTATTTGTCTACAAAACTCTCGAGCTTCAAGCCATGATTTCTTTTTAATATTTGATCTGCAAAAATACTATGAAGATATTATTTTAAAACATATTATATATGTTATAACAAAATATAGAATCATAGTCTCACTAACCCATAAATAAGGTTTCATACAAGCCAAGTAAAAGTCCATAAGAGAAATAGCATTAACTACCAATAAAATTTTTTCACTGGAGTTGTCTAGCTAGTTAGTGTAGTAGTGAAAAACAAAGAAAAGGAATTGTTAGAAGGGAATACAGTTCCCTTTAACTTGTTTTACCTGGAGGAGGGACCAGATCACCTGCCAGATGAAGGGAAAGGAGAATGTTTGTGTTGCAGAGGCAAGGTGGCCTGGGAGTCGTCTGACGGTAGAGACAAAATAATGACCTAAGGTGCTTTACAGTTCTCATTTTATATTTGCAATATGATGCCTAACAATTTGGTAAATTAACAGAGAATAAGCGCAAGCTTGACCAAAGCCAAAGATGCCTTGGAACTAAGGAACTAGTTGGCTAAAGGAACCCAAGTAAATAGCATTCCAGCTGAGCTTGAAAGAAATGAAAAAAAAAATCATAAAAAGAGAAGGACTCATTAATAATAAACTGATAAGAAATATTAACATCTCGCACTTAGTACATTTCTATTCTACATTATACCAAATCAGTGTTTGCACATTACCCTCATTTCTTGTTCAAAGTCCTTTTGTATGCCTGCTCAGACATAACTGTTTACTTCAAATACAAGTTATCTGTAGCTTTGTATCAGAAACTTTCTAATAAAAGACCTTCATAAACCCTGGCTTAATTAACATTTCATATGACTTCTTGTGCTTTATTTTGGGGGATAATGTGTTTTTCTTACAAGGTCCAGCCTTAGGCATTGTGCTGCTTGTGGATACACTTCACTGTTTCTCTACTTTGTTCCCCGAACTCTCATGCACTTCAGATAAATATGGGATTTTTGCACAACCTAGTGACCACAACTGACACGAAGAGCCATGCTAACAGCCAAGCGTTGCTGCTTCTGCTGCTTAATACAGTGGTTTGACATTGTTCTCTCAATAATTTTGCAAATATTAAGTTGTTCCTTGTTTGTCTTTTTTTCTCTTTTCTTTATGTCTTTCTAGGGACCTGATATTTATGTTCCTCTTCTTCCATTTTCTGCTCCAATTACTTCAACCCCTGGGGCACAAAATTCCTCATTTTCTTTCCTGTGTCCTTCCTCCCCTTGCATCCAGCCCTTTAAATCTTGTCTTTCTTCCTTAGTTTCTCACTTCTTTTGGATAATTCCCTGAGATGTTTGGTTGTTGGGGTTTTATTGCTATATTCTAATCTGAAGTATGGCAAAATAAAAATGTCACTTCCTTTTTCTTTTTTCCCCTCCCTGACCCCTCAAACTGAGCAGTTCAAAATCTTTCTTCTTTTAACTATTTAGGCACTTACTTTAAAGCAGGAACTACTGTGTTGGTTTGATATCCAACCTTCAGGGCATGTGGGGACCAGAGCAGTAGTTGGAATAGGTGGAGTTGTAGCACTCTTTGCCCACTGCTTACATATATATTTTTGCTTTGTCTCACAGTCAAGAACATCCCATAATCCAGCTGCAGTCCCAGAGCTCATGGCTACACATCCTGCATTACTTCCTTTATGAGAAACAAAAAACATTTTGGGTATATTATAGAGTCTAAATTGTTTATTTCTTACTTAAATTCTTTGAGCAGTGGCCATTCTCTTCTTGCCATACAATAACACTTGAATAGCAGAGTTGTATTTTAGGTGTTTTCACTAGTAGTCACTAGTGATTTTCATATATATGTAAAGAAAACCCTCAGTGCATACATAGGGCAGGCATGCAAACCTTGACAGAGATTTGATGAAGCTCATCTGTGGCATTTGCTGTAATTTTAGTATATTCTCTCAGAGGGAACCAGAAGAGCATACATCATATAACGTGCAGTCAATGCACCGAATAGACTTATGCAATGGCTTATTTGTGTTCTTTCTTAATTTTCTAAGTATTGTTAATATTTTATTTGCTTTTTGATTCCTGTTGAGCATAGACCTGATGTTTTAATGGACCTGTCTACCATGGTACCAAGAACTGAGTCCTGAAATGAACTGTCAGCTACAAATCCATCATTTTATGTCAATTCAAGATATATGTTTGTTCCTATGAGCATCAGTTTACCTGTATCAAAGTTCACCTACCATTTTACTGATCATGCTCAGCCACTTATTCTCCTGAGATCATCCTGCGTTTTCTCAGAGGCACATCTTCACTATCAGAAATAATTTACTGTCATCAGCAAATCTTGTCACCTCACTATTTCACCTTTCCAGACAGTCTGTAAATATGTTAAATATCATGGGCTTTGGAACAGATTATTATGGGACTCTGTTGGTGAGCACTATTCCTCAGTAAAAAATAACCCCCACAGAAAAAACCCACCTTCCCTTCCCTGCCTTCTGATCAAAATTTTTATTCATGTAAGAGCTTTCCTGTGTCAGGTCAGATTAGCTGAAAGGTTACTGGTAATGGAGATAGACCACACTAACTAGATTTCCCTTGTTCATATGCTTTTTGCTCCTGTGGGGAGCTCGAGGAGATCTGTGAGCATGACCTCCCTTTACACAAGCAATTTTATATATCTCTCCCCACTGCATATTTTTCATTCTATTCTTTATTAGAGATTCAGCTAAATTACCAATGACTCATTGGTCTGTGTGTCCCCACAGCTCCCTGGGACCATTTTGAATATTGACATCAAATTTTTCTTTTGTCACCCCTTAGCTGTCGAGGCAGTTTTAGCAGGTATTTACGCACTAAAGAGAACAGTTCATTCGATAAACTTTTACAGCTCTTGGATGCTTTTCCAGCTGTGTGTACTCCTGACTTGTTATTCTTCAGGTCATCTATTGGTTCCATAATCTATTCTCCTGGTATTTAAGCTTGAAATAGAGTCCCTGATCACACGGTCACAAAGAAACTTCTTGTTCTTGTAAAATATACTGAAAGCTTAAAGATAAAATTCAGAGGATGTTGCCAATGCAAACCCAAATAGGACGTGCAACCTCACAAAGCACCTACCACCCACTGTCACTGTACCTACCAGGCATTGCTGCATTCCAGTGCGTGAAGGAGACAGCTTCACCGTTGGCCCACCTAAAAGTGCCTTGGTCCACCACATCAGAGAGACCAAGCCAGAAATACTTCTCAGGTCTCAGCCCAACAAGGCTAGTCAGGTAGGCTTGTTCATACCTTTAAAAGGGATCATAAAGACACAAGTGAAAACAAAGTCATTTACCCAAATCATAGAATCATAGAATAATTTTGGTTGGACAAGACCTTTAAGAGCTTCAAGTCCATCCATTAATCTAGCACTGCCGAGTCCACCACTAAACCATGTCCTCAAGCACTACATCTACACGTCTTTTAAATACCTTCAGGGATGGTGACTCAGCCACCTCCCTGGGATGCCTGGTCCAATGCTTGACAAGCCTTTCAGTGAAGACATTTTTCCTAATATCCAATCTAAACCTGCCCTGGCACAGTTTAAGGCCATCTCCTCTTGTCCTATCACTTGTTACTTGGGAGAAGAGACTGACACCCACCTCGCTACAACCTCCTTTCAGGTAGTTGTAGAGAGGGATAAGGTCTCCCCTCAGCCTCCTTTTCTCCAGGCTAAACAATGCCACATCCCTCAGCCACTCATCATAAGACTTGTGCTCTAGACCGTTCACTACATTCATTGCTCTTTGGAAGTGCTCCAGCATCTCAAAGTCTTTCTTGTAGTGAGGGGACTGAACGCAGTAGGTGCGGCCTCAGCAGCGCCGAGTACAGGGGGACAGTCACTTCCCTAGTGCTGCTGGTCACACTATTCCTGATACAAGCCCGGATGCTGTTGGCCTAATCAGTCACCTGGGCACACTGCTGGCTCGTATTCAGCCAGCTGTCGACCAATACCCGCAGGTCCTTTTCCACCGAGCAGCTTTCCAGCCACTCTTCCCCAAGCCTGTAGTGTTGCATGTTGTTGTGACCCAAGTGCAGGACCCGATACTTAGCTATCTTGGACCTCATACAATTGGCCTCAGCCCATCAATCCAGCCTGTCCAGATCCCTCTGTAGAGGCTTCCTTCCCTCAAGCGGATGAACACTCCCACTCAACCTCGTGCCGTATCCAAACTTACTGAGGGTACACTCGATCCCCTAGCCCAGATCGTTGATAAAGATATTAAAGTGGCCCCTGTAACAAGCTGCTTAAATCTCCCCCAGCTCCAAGTCTCTTTGCCAAGTCACCCTTGCCTTGGCCATTTAGAGACAATAGATGCACTTCTGCAATAATGTATTTAAGGAGGGGACAAAAGAGTGGTTATTGAGATCTGCAGTAGAGGAAGGAAGGGCATGTGACAGAAACACCTCTGCAGATACCGGGAGTCAACGAGGAAAGAGGGGCAGGAGGTGGCCAGACCAGAGATGCCCCTGCAGCCCACAGAGGATCGCTGTGGAGCAGCTCGTGAAGGACCATGGCAAAGCAAAGCTGGACCTGCAGGTTGTGAAGGGCCACGGAGGAGCAGAGAGGGATCTGCAGCCCGTGGAGGAACCCCACGCCAGGGGAGGTGCCGGCTCCCGAAGCAGACCACGACTCTGTGGGCAGCCCGTGCTGGGTTGGTGCGCTCCTGAGGGGCTGCACCATGAGGGAAGGACTCACGTTGGAGAAGTTTGTGCAGGACTGTCTGCTATGGGAGGGACCCTGTGCTGGAGCAGGGGAAGCATGTAAGGAGCCCTCCCCACCTGAGGAGGAAGGAGCGGCAGAGACAATCTCTGGTGAACTGACTGCACCTCCTATTCCCTGTCCCCCTGCGCCACTGAGGGGGGAGGATGGAGAGACACCAGGAGTGAGGGTACTTGACCTCAAGAAGGAGGGGGGTGCGGGTGGGGGGAAAGGGTATTTGTTTGTGTTTTAATATCTGGCTTTTCATGTCTCCTTATCCTACTCTGCTTTGATTGATAACTGATTAAATTGATTTTTTTTTCCCCAAATTGAGTCTGGTTTTGCCTGTGACCATAAGTGGTGAGTGAACTCTCCCTGTCCTTGCCTCGACCCACCAGGTTTCATTACATTCATTACATGGGAGGAGTGAGCAAGAGGCCATGTGGTTCTTTGTTGCTGGTTGTGCTCAAATCACACCACCACCCACCTTACTTCTCCAAGAATTGAAAACTATCATTTCATGATCACTATGCCCAAGACAGCCTTCAACCATCACATCATCCACAAGTCCTTCTCTGTTCACAAGCAACAGGTCCAGTGGGATGCCTTCCCTAGCTGGCTCACTCACCAGCTGTGTCAGGAAGTTATCTTTCACACTCCCCAGGAACCTCCTAGATTGTTTCTTCTGTGCTCTATTGTATTTCCAGAAGACATCTGGTAAGTTGAAGGCCCCCATGACAGCAAGGGCTAGAGACTGTGAGAATTCTCCAGTCACTTATAGAATATTTCATTTGTCTCTTCATCCTGGTTTGGTGGTCTATAACAGACTCCCACCATGATACCTGCCTTATTGGCTTTCCCTTTGATTCTTAGACAATCAAAACACTCTCTAACATACAGGGACACCCCATTGCCTTTTCTTCCTTGCCTATCTCTTCTAAAGAGTTTGTAGTGATCCATTGCAACACTCCAGTTGTGCAAGTCATCTCACCATGTTTCCTTGACTGCAAGTACATCAGAGTTTTCCTGCTGCACATTGTCTTCCAGCTCCTTCTGTTTGTTGCCCATTCTGCATGCATTGGTGTAGATGCCCTTCACTTGGGCTATTGATCACATAATCTTTTTGGGGGGATAATCCCTAATTCCTGCCTGATCATTCTCGGGCACTTCTGTGGTTTCTAACCCATCAATAATCCTTGTGTTTTTGCTGTTGCATGGCTCTCCATCTCCTACCTCCACTGAGACAGCAGACTGAAGGAACTCACTAGCACACCGTCCCACAAACATTGGTGTGCCACCCTCAGAAATACCTCTAGTGAGCCTGGTTTTATCACTTTCCCACTGACACCTGGCTGGCAGCGTGCTCCCACCAGAGCTCTGTCTGGGAAGCTGCATCAGTGATAGTGTGTGCAGAGCTTAGAGAGGCCATGGCTTTCTGCCTGGTGGATACCATTGCTCCCCGGTCAAGCTGGCAGAAGCTCTATGACCTGCCGTGTGAATTGCTATGCTACAACCTGTTTGCCTACCCTGGTCACCAGTGCTGTCTAAGGGCTTTTTTTAGCTGGGGGTGGCAGGGGTTGGCTGCTGTTACTCCTGACCCCACCCAGGTGTCATCAATCCCACTCATCTAATCTGATGACGAATCCTTTTCTCCTTTTCTTTGGTTTAGACTGGGACAGAGGACCTTACCATAGGATTCTGACTCTATAAATCAACAAACAAAAGTGAGACTTTTTTGTTGTTCAACTAGAAACCCCGTCTGTAACTTACTTAATTTGCTGTTTGATATTGTGTTAGAACTGTAGTCCCAGGAATATTTCAGAACATACAACCTTTACGTATCTAAAAGCCGAGGAAAAGTCATTATCATACCTACTTTCAACTGTGGCTAAGTAACCTTTTTCTCCTTCACAAGTGGTGTTTGCTTCTGAAAATGTTGCTGGAACATGTCCAATAAAATAGCAGTAGGTCCCATAGCTTCTCCAGCCCTGTAACATAATTTTAGGATTTCCATATAACTTTTAAATAATTGTGAAGTCATTTATTATGTGGGCTATGGCATTTCAGAATGAACGAAGCACAATAATAATGAATATCATGAATTAGAGACCTTTTGCAGCAAAATTACAGATTCCTTCCAGTGGTTTCTGTAAACGGCTTTCTAAAGTTTAAAGTAACAGTTAGAGAAACTTCAGAATAAATTTTAAAAATATCTGTATGTAAATAATGTAAATAATTCAAATAATTCTGTATGATTATTCTCAGAGAAGGTACTTATTTAATCTGGGAAATAGATATTCCATTCTTATGTACTTACTTTTGTGCAACGTGCATCAGTAATTTCTTTTTCTCCAACTATTTGTGGTATAGGTTTATTTTTACAAATGTAGCCAGCTTTCTTCTCACAGACATCGTCTGCCCAATAGCCATCCTGTGGCAGGAAAAATGAGATTGAGATTAATATCCAAAGAAAATGAATAATGTCTTTCTTTGTAATGAAAACTATTCTTTTTCTTTCTCTTCTCATTTTTCCTTATCCAATTCCCATAGTTGATAACAAAAATAAATCTACTCACATTCAGTGAAATAGTAGTCTGGGCTACAGTAGCAGAGCTACAGCTTGCAGTGATAAGAAGTGATGAGGGTGCAGGCAGCTGGTCCCCAACCTGTTCTGCAGGGCCCTGCACAGGCAGTTTTGCCATGCAGGGATGGGCAAATGAGCAGGCACAAAGGAGGCAGGAGGGATCCCCACAGACCACCATTGCCACCAGAGGAAAAGGAGCAGGAGAATGTACTCAAACTACGTTCAGAGACCTGGTTTATAGCCCTAATACTTTAATTAGTGACTTTCAGATGAACTTGAAAAGAAAATTTCATCAGTGATGCAGTAACACTTTTTTTTTTTATGAAAGGTCATATTTGATCTCATCCTTTGTCCCTACATCCCTTTTTCTGGCCCTAGACAGTTGCTGAAATAGCAGGGCACATTATTATTTCGTTAAGAAGTTAGTCTCAGTATTAAAGTAAAATACGTATTGAATAATGTTACCTGTCCCTTGATCAGTACACAATTTTCTGGCCTGTTGTTTGTGGTGGATGGCTCTCCCAGGTGCCATTTTGTGTATGTCACCGGTGTACCATCACTCCATTCAAAATACATTTGAACCTTACGATTATTCAACCCAATCCATAGCTTGTCTGTTGGCTCTAAAACATGGAAACACAGAACTAGAAAAGACCTATTATGCCATTGCATCCTTCTCACAGTGTCATAAGTTTATGAAACATAAAATTATTTAGTGTGTTGCATCATCATTTTATAAATTAATATTTTCACATAGATATCAGCATAAAGATTGTATGCTTTGGAAAATCAGTCTATAATGAAATCCCTGGATCAAAAAATTTTGCTCTCTTCCTCATAGCGGTGGGAGAAGAGTAAGTGAACAGCCTAACTCTAATACACTATGGTGGTATGACAGAACTGTGTGAATAGTTACTTTTTAGGTTCTGTTGTACTGGTCAGATTTTAAAATACTGTTTTTATGTAACTTGAAGCATGAATGTTTTAAGCTTATTTCAACCAGAAGAAAAAAGCAGAGAAACCCTCTAAGCCCAGACCCCCAGCCCTAAATCAATTGTTTAGGCAATAAACAAAAACAGAGTTTCAACAACATCCAAAACTCAGCAGTGGAAGGCTGTCAGCAACTGGTTCTAACTTTGAGGGTGGCCCTGCTCCAAGCCAAGGCTGGACCAAATGGCCTCCAGGGTTGCTTCTGGCCTAAACCAGTGCATGCTCCTACAGTTTTAGACATTCTTAACAAAAGGAAAGCAAGGAAAACGAAAAGTAAATTTAGGCAGCATTCACAAAAATGAGAAAGAAAGAAAGAAAAAGGTACAGAAGGATATTCACAATTTCTGCAGTAGTCACTAAACTGGGGTATGATACCAGAATCAAAAAGAATAAGAAACCAAAAATATCTCTTTGTATGGATGGAAACTAAGCAGACAAATTATTCTTTCTGGAGAAAGAATTTTTTCTGTCTTGAATATCTTTCACTTTTTCAATAGTTAATTAAGGCTTTCACTACCTCTAAGCAAGAAAAAAAAAAGCAAACAATTAACAGGGGCAAAACGTAGCTACATGTCTACAGACTCCTCACATATCTGCCAAGGGTATTATAAAGGTCATGGCAAGACCACGCTGACATGTTGGATCCAGTGACCTGAGTACAGTGTTTTAGGCAGCCCAGGCAATTCCACAGCTTGCTGCCTGGAAACCACCTTGGCCAGCTTTGCTGATCTTTTCCATCCGGCAGTGTAGAGAGCTAAACTTTTCTTTAGTAGGTTTCTTCCATCACTTCTGCAAAGACCTGTGATCTGGATGCTGGTTGACCACAAGACGTGCAGAATGACTTTGAGCCACACTGTAAGTTCCCCAAATGCACAGAAAGCAGTACAAATATGTTGTTTTTCTATAAAAAACACTATTTCTAAGTGGAAGATATGTTTCAAAATTGTTTCATTAAGACAGTTTCTCACTGCGATGACTGATGTCCTTTTACCTTCATGCAAAGCAAAGCACAAGTCAAGACTGTTGAGTAAGTCTGCAAGTTGCAGCACAGAAGGCAGCATCCATTTTGAAGCGGAAAGGAAAGCACTGCACCAGCCTAACACTACCGGACCTCTGGCTCCTTGCATGTCTTTGGCTGCAGGGTTTCATGTTAATACATTCGCTACATCTCGGTTCAGCTAGCTGGTGCTTCTTATGTGCAAAAGCAAACACCCCCCCCCGCCGGAAACACTCACTGTACCCAAGCTGAGACACCATAAAGCTGTGCTCCTCAAGGCTTTGGATGCTGGCCAGGTGACTCCCTTCCTTCTGACAAAAGGTCAAAGCTTCTTCCCATCCTTTGGTCTCCCTGAAGATCTTGTAACAGTGGTCTATATATGGTACCCATCCATCTGGGCAATTCACAGGCCCAATGTCGCCTAGGAACAAATATCAGTGGTTTAGAGGAGTTCAAATGCTGTGCAAGGGACATGGCAACGAAAATATTTTCACTTATTCTGTGCAAAAGTTCTAAACTAGGATTTTCTTTGGATATTCTCATTATAAGGAAGTGATGAACACCAAACATAGTAAACATAAATATGATTCTAAATGTGGAACTTTTTAGCTTGGAAAATGAAAGCTTTTTCATACAAATGTTATTCAATACAAATTCTAAGTTTCTTATACACTCAAGCGTCTGCAACAAATACACTAACATAATAATTGTAATGGCTTATGTATTACTTACTGAGTACTTATTTGTTAGAGAAGAGAAATCAGAAATTATCTGCAGCTAACATAGAATGCTTATGAATTTCTAAAAGATTAAGTACATTATAGAGTAGAACTCATCTAGACAGATTTACAACCAGGCATATACATACGGAAACATCAACAGGGAAGTCTTTATACACTTAAAATATTTTTTATCTGTGCAGCGTGTTGAGCTTTCTTCCTTTCAGTTATTTTTGCTAACGTTCCGCTTCTGAAAAATAATTTTTAGTTTGTTGTCCCATTTCATGCTCAGTAGTGTGTGTATTCAAAGGGGAGACCTGACTACCAAAACACAGACAGACTGGGCAAGTTGGACATTCTCTGCTTTTACCTGCTTCATTCTGTGTGTTGTGGGACTGGAGATCAGCCTAGAAAGGCTTTAGCAGTTGTAAAAAGCAAACCAGATAAACAAGAAATAGTTTCTATTTCTAATGAAATTCTCCTGTTCATCTTTGCCAATGTGAGTGCTGAGCAATTCAGATAAGAGCTTCTACTTTAAATTATCAACCTATATCAACGTACCTGATGGAACCAAGGTAAAGTTTCTTTTCTTACAAATGTAACCAAGTTTCTCATCACATGCCCAATTTTGCCATTTAGCTTTTGTTTCAGGATTCAAAACCACACAGAGTTTTCCGGATTCTGGAGAGGGGCTTCCTTTGGGAAAGGTACAGGAAAAAAAGTGAACTTTTCTGAAAGGCAAATAGAGCTCTAAGCTCTAAAATGCAGAGGAGATATCACTCCTGGCTGAAGTGAGACCCTCAAAGATCATGCATTTCCCAGCTTTGCTGGGAACCGAGGTAGGTCTCTGGTAGTGGGAATGTCTGTATGAAATGTAGCATCATTTAAGTGCATATGAACATGTAACCCCCTCAAAGTTTTGTTGCTAGAGACAAGAAATGGAAGACCGTATATTTCAGGGAAAGATGGTACTGCTTTCAGAGCTAAACTATTTTTGCAGTACGTAGAAGTTTCTGGCTTATGTTGCTATAGAAAAAAAGTTTCTTCCAAAGCAGTATTTGAGGTATGTATATTTTTTCTTTGGAAATACAGAATCAAACAAAGTCACAGCTACCTGGAGCCCAATTTAAGTACCGGAAAGGGCTGCCTCCAATCCACTCCCATCCACTCCTCAAGTCCAGTCTATTGAGTCCGATCCACAGTGCAGAATCTGTACCTTCTGTTAACTCTAAGTCACCAAAAGAAGACGAATTATTTTCTAAATCACTTTTTTATTAGCAATAGTCACTAATAATGTCTCTAGGAAGACTTACAATTCTTAAATATCTAACTACAAATATATTTAGATACTGAGATATCCAATAAAGTCAAATATGCCAAAGCTGTCATTACTGTAAAAGCAAACAAATAAAAAAACCCCTCTTTTACTCAGTCACCTAATGCAAAATGAGCACAGATGAGAAGCCACAGAGCATGTTTGAAATGAAAGTGTTTCTGTAGAATAGGCTAAATTCTGTACAACATTGGATTTATTTAAGTAGAAATATTGGTGCAGCGTAAGTATAAAAAATAATAACAAAGCTCTTAGAAGTTAAATTAATCATTAAAAATAATAAGAGAGTTTCTTCCATACCATTTCTCCAGCAATACATGGGTAGCTAGAGACACAATTCAGGATCTATGAATAACTGATATTTTTCAGTTTGTCAAATGAATGAAAAAAATCAGCTGTCAAACTGCATTTGACACAATACACTTTTTTTTTTACACAAAGGTATCTCTTGTCTCTTATTTTTAATTTGTTTTGAACATTCCTTTTGACCAAAAATGAAACTTTTATTTACTTTTCAGATTTTTTTCTCTTTAAAAAAAAATAAAGTTTTAACATAGGACAACATTAAAATATAAAGTAAACTGTTACACTTGCAGGATGCTGAAATACTTTGAATTCTGTTTAAACTCAGCAGAGGTTTTGATATGAACAAGCAAATTCTAAAAGATTTTATTTGCTTACTCACGCATATTTAGGTCCATAGACACTAGCCAAAACCATACTAAATAGTCCTTAGCTGTGATGATGGGCTGAACAGATCCTGAATGTAAGTCAGAGTTTGCTTTGTTTCCTTACCTTTAAGGTATATTTGTTCATGAATATCTGTGACACTCAATAATTCTGCATTTTGCTGCTGACAGCTCTTCCTGGCTTGGTGCCACGTGAGAGCCGATTCAGAGTTTATTTGGTAGTGGACATTTGTTAACAGATCTGTAGTCCAGGTGATGTCTTTATCTGTGGAGAAAATAATTATCTTGGGGGTGATAGTAACTCACCCACAGAAAAATGACTTGCGGGTTCTCGTTATGCATGGCATTCTCATTAAATGTCGCTTGTGCTGTTCTTTCAAGAGCACTGTAAATGTTACGAGCAGGGTGGGGAAGGACGAAGTTAAGGCCTGTAAACTAACAGGTAGAGCTGGCAAATATTGCCTCTTGTTCCATGAAGATACATGATTCAGGAATTACTACAAGTGAAGTGATTGCACAGAAAAATATATTGCATGGAGTGCCGTGGCAGAAATCCTACATGAAATCTATAAAAAGACATGCAACATCTCCTCCTCCCCTTTCTGGCCAACAGTTCCCACTGACAGTTGCGACAACCAGCTCTAGATCTGAATTAGCCTCAAAAGAGTTCTTGGATAAATCCCCCTCTTGCCGAGGCGTTCTGGATGGGCCTGTCACACAGCTTCAGGGCCCAGGCACTGCAACAGCGCTGAGCTGCACTGTGTTCCTCTGCTGATTACCTTTGCACCTTTGGTCTGTTGAAGATCTATACATGTACAGTAAAGCACAGTACAAAACTGAATCAGATATTTGATTATTCCCAAAAGCCAGTAGGAAGCTGAATTAAAAGAAGAACTGAGAGCTGGGACCAGCTTTCAAAAGCGTTGAAAATGCCATTTGGGCTCAGTGTCCTGCGTATCTTTGTAGGGACCTGGAAAACATATTTGACTATGGATTTGAACCACACCAAAAAAAGGACGTTTTTAATCAACAGGAGTAAAGGGGTGTTTTAATAATAAAAGACATAATGTCGAATAGAAGTAATGGAAAGGAACATAGGGGAAAGCCGAGAAGCATCAGGAGTAGCCTTCAATGCCTTGAATGCAAAGTTCCAGTCAGGAACAAGGACATAAAGGGAGATGGAGGGGGAAGTGACCACAGAAATGGAAGGCAGTTTTCAGAAAACAACTGAAGCTGTACAGAAATGCCGGGGTTGGGAGGCAGTTGTCAGGAGGGGTAGAAAGTCTGCTTTCCAGGCAGTATGAAGAGGGCTTTATAGCATCATGGATAACAGGACAAATTCCACTTTAGTAAAAAAATATCNGTACAGAAATGCCAGGGTTGGGAGGCAGTTGTCAGGAGGGGTAGAAAGTCTGCTTTCCAGGCAGTATGAAGAGGGCTTTATAGCATCATGGATAACAGGACAAATTCCACTTTAGTAAAAAAATATCAACATGAGAATCATAGACTGAAACTTTAATGTCATCATTCAGCTTCCTACAGCGCTCATTTTTGTGCCCGCATCCATCACAACGGGGTCCTCAGAGAAGGGTGGTGCAACGGTGACAGCGCACATGCTGCCTGGGAAAGAGTGAGGAGCTCAAAATCTTTGTGCTGCTCAGCACCACCACCACAACTAGTGGGAACTGCGTGCTGGTTTACTCTTCAGTCACGTTTTTCTCCACATCTTTACACAACACGTTATTTCTTTGCATAGAGAGCTGCAGGAAGTGGCAATGCATCATATACTAAAATACATTCTTGTAAACTATGTGTTATAAAGATATTGAAATTCTGCTAGTGCTGATTTGCCAATACCACACAGAGGGGAACAACATAGGAACAGGTAACTTACTTACCTTTTGATGGGCAAAATCCATATCGCTGGTCTGTGTCATAGTCTGGAGTTGTTGCACACCAGAGCCATCCATCTGACTGGCCAGCGCCTGTGCACTCGGCATACCATCGCTTATTGTACATGAAAGGGAACACACAGGGTGCCCCGAAAGAGTTTCCTAACAGTGTAAATGTGTCTGAGAAGACAAAATTATAAAAACAGTATGGAAAATAATAAATGAATGTAAACTGTGAAAAATGTGAAACCTATGCTAATGGCTGAATTGCGTCTCAAAGTGCTTTCCATATTACCTTTCCAATAACCACAGCAAAATTAATTTCAACACCTTTTGGTACTTAAGCTGCTGACATATGTTTTACAGTAGGGCTGTTCTGATGTAAAGTAATATTTCGTAGATGAAGGCTATAACTAGATTTTTGTTCCGACCGAGATGCTTTTACAAACTTAATAAGGCTCCAGAGCTCTACCCTAAGATACTACTATTTTAAATAATGTTAAGATTTATATAAAATAGGGAAGAGGAGGAACTAATATTTAGATGTCCTACTTCTTGAAAAAAGTAAATATCAGGTTAGATAATCTTTCTCTGTTTTTATTCCGGTCAGCATTTAAATATCTCATATACAGTGGAGCAGCTCCCACATGCAAGGCTCAGGGATTAATATTTCAAATATCTTGTAAGGTGGTTTCTAGAACACTCATTCCGGCTGTGGGAAAGCCATTCAGAACAATCAGACTTCAGCTAATCACAAAGGGTAATTGCACTGGTAATTATGATTATGCCATGAGCATCCTCATCTGCTGGGTCACAAAAGCAATGCTTCCTCTGTGTACACTGGTACTTCCAGCCCTTGCTCAGCTCACCCGTATTGTGTTTCTTTCTTGAGGATCTAATTTCATTTCCATGTTGCTGTATAAGAAACTTATCAGTGTTTATGCTCTCCATCAACAATGTAGTGGCACAGCATAGTGAGCAGTAATCAGTTTAGAGAATACTTACATATAGTATAAAAGTAATTATGTATATGTGTGTATATACTAACATATAATGTATAATTTATAATATATATTTAGCTAATACTTTTATGTAATGTAATACTTGTAATGCTAATATACTGTAATAAAATACAT
>VZSC01010752.1:275412-373957 GCA_013398225.1 Steatornis caripensis
GATTTTCTAAAACTCTGATGGTCACTGAATGAATCAGAATAGTCAGAATCAAGGATTCAAAACACTCTAATACTCACAAAGAAATCAATGCAAAGGATGAAAGTACTACAATTTTCTGTACCTTCATAGCCCCGGGAACACAAAACATCTGTAGTCCCATAGATCTTCCACTTATTCTTTGCACTCAGCCCCTTCTTTAACAACACATTATCATATTCTTCATTGCCAGGACCTAAAAACAAATATTCTCCTTGGATTGCAAGGAGGCTTTCATTCCTGCATTCCCACCACTGGAGCTCACTTGTTCGATTACATGGATACAGGGTGATCATAGCCTCATCCTCCTTTGACGGCACCCCCAGGCACAGGTTCAGTCTCACACTCATAAGCTGATGATCAGTGATCCACCTGAATTTTTGTGATTCGTTGTCTTGATGGCAAGTGGCAGTTCTTACTGACTGAGCAATAGAAGACTGAAGGCAGAGCTTGTTGAATTTATTATATATTAAAAATGGTTTAATGTCTGCAAAACAAAACAATACAAAGTAAAAGGTTAATATAGAATATATGTATAGTGAATATGTGATGTTTCTGCTTCCCATTCACATGAACAAGGAGTCATTACACTCATATGAAATAAAAACATTATGTTTTCAAATGGAGTCCAGTGCAACACCAATTTTACTGATTAAAAAGCCATAAGGTAGACAATAGGATATGTATTTCATCATTATATGTCATCATATCGTGGATTAGTTAGTCAGCAGCATCAGCAGAGCTGAGCACAGCTTGTTGGATTGATTTACATCAGTCACGTGGATTCCCTCAACCACACTGCTATCTGTCACCATTACCCTGTTTCCATCTGTCCTCAGATGCACAGTCTTGTAGACTTCCGACCTCTACAAACTTTCCTCACCCTGCCAGATCTTACAGGTCTCCTAGTGGGGTCACAGTCATCTTTGCTGAGCCGTTTATCTTCTTCCTCCTGAATCCACATTTCCTTTCCTTTTCACTGTATAAATGTGGGTGAACACCTCTGGGTCTTGCAGGGGGTAATCTGGGCTCATTGGCCTTCCTGACCTACAAGACCTGCAGTATCTGCTATGAGCCATTGCAATGTAAAATTAGGAATGACATTGGAAAACTACTCACAGTCTGAGAAAGTAGCAAGGACTGGGTATTACTGGTATCTGACTACCACTTGGCAACATGGAAAGGCTGGTGGGAGTTATAAGGTCCACCTGTACCAGAAATTGGGTCCTTTGCTCTTCAGGTAGTTTCTCTGATAATGTCTACAGTGTTGGCTCCAAAATAAAGTAGAAGTAGCCAAGTTAATTTCAGTCCTACGGTGAGTTTATCAGTAGCAGTAATGAATCCTGCCTATGAATTTGCTCGGCTGCTTTGCGGTGTACTTTGTGAACCACCTGCTTATATTTCCCTCCAAATCTTGTAAGAATCATAACCAATTTTGGTCTGTGATACATCTCTTGATTATTGGGCATCATATGTAATTAAAATGTATTTTAAAAAATCTAAAGAGTTTCATTTAGAAAACCTGCAAAAAGTTAAAATCAATTTAGTTAACAATATACAGTACACTGAAAACAGCTATTCTGGCCTGCAGTGATACCACGGGCAGTAAAAAACCCCACAAAACAAAGCACACACTCTGAGGCAATCTGTAACAACCAGTTTTACTCAGGAGTTAGAAAGCTAAATGGATTTAACTTTAAACATTCTAGTCTCCAAAAGCCATCTGTTTAACACCTACAGAAAAAGTGCAGATAAATGAATGGCAGTAATAACATCGCTGCAATTCTACAATGACTTTACTAAATTTAATCCAACTTTATTTCACAAAAATTTTACTTCATCCTCTTTATCAATGCCAGTGAATTCAGTGAATCCGTTCAAAACAGTGAATGAAAATAACCTTCATTGTAAGCACTAAGTATCTCTGGATTACACAGTCATCATTTGTGAACACCTTAATATCCTCCAAATAATTCCACATTTCACCACTCCTGAAATTTTTCCTGCCTGATTTTGCTAACCATTACCCAGACACCAACAGTTCTAAAATCAGAACACGTAAATAAAGAATAATAAAAGTAGACATTGAAACATATGTTATGGTTTTCTTAGGTCTGATCTTCTGGGGTTATGGAAACGATAGTGCGCTATATATGAATAAAGCCATTAAGAATACAGTCTTTGCTTCCTTCTCTATCCATTTCATTTTTCTGTTAGATCCTGCTGTTACTTCTTGCCTGCCATTGAGAGGCTCCCCACCTATATTTCCTGAACTAATAATGTACATACAGGCACTGCCACAGAACCGTAAATCACCCAGAAACGCCAGAGGACATGGAGGCACTTTCAGACACCTTTACAGGAAGCAAGCAGGAGGCACTTACCCACCAGCTGCAAAGCACTATGAATAAGAGAAAGAACAAGCAAGAATCCGGAGAACATCATTGCCTATACTCCTTTCCTTTCTTCTCTTCACAAAAAGCTGGATGGTGAGAGCTGCTGGCAATACAGTCCTGCTGGACAGGACAGCGACAAGTCCTCCTCCCCAGTTTCAAAGGCTGGATGGTTGGACAGAAAGCTCTGAGTGCTAAATAAGGAAATATTCTGTCACATGCCATGTTTAAAAAAAAAAAAAAAGCCAAGACCACAGAACACAAATTTTGCCTTTGAAAAAAGTATGGCTTCTTAGTGAGGGCAAACTGTGCTGCCTTAGGAAAGCAGGTGATATGCAGAAGGTCGTATCTCAATACTTTCCTGCTGCCTTTCCTCAAGAGACATCTGGGGAGCTCATGGGATCGAATCGACAGTGAAATATCAAAGACAGATATTCAGCCTCAGCTGAATTTAAATTTTACGTCTTAATTACACAATGTAAAAATACCATCAGGAAAACATGTCAGTCTCATATTTTCATGCGTGAGATGAGACAGGATTGAATTTTATAGGATTTAAGTGAAACTCGCTCTGCAGGACATTATAAAATTTCTTCCATTCTAAATGAGATCGCCATTGTCCTACTGACCTTCATTTCTGCATAAATGCAACTAGGACACCAGCACCTAAAGCTACTTGAAAAATGCTCAGTTTAAAACAATCCTCATTTTTCTTGTGAAGTAGGGAACCTTGTCAGACAGTCATCCCAAGAGCCAGCCACCATTCCAGGAAATGCCACATACCTCTTCTTACCCAGATCACAGAGCAAGAACTCAGGAGTTTTATTTCCAAATGTATACGTGGAAACCTGAAAGAAACTGCACTCATCTCACAACCACTATAGACTGTCTCTATAACTGTGTGAAAAATCATAGAATACCAGGTTGGAAGGGACCTCAAGAATCATCTGGTCCAACCTTTCTTGGCTAAAGTACAAGATGTCCCAGCACACTATCCAGCTGAATCTTAAAAGTGTCCTATTTAGGGAATCCACCACTTCCCTGGGGAGATTATTCCAATGACTGATTGTTCTCATTGTGAAAAATTGTCCTCTTGTGTCCAATCAGAATCTCCCCAGGAGTAGCTTGCACTCATTACTCCTTTTCCATGCGACTCCTTGTAAAAAGGGAGTGTACATTTTCTTTGTGGCACCACTGTGTTGGGTCTGTGTGGCAGGGCCTTGGTAGCGGGGTAGGGGCTACATGGGTGGCCCCTGTGAGAAGCTGCTTGAAGCTTGCCTGGCTCCAAGTCAGACCCTCTTCAGGCGGAGGTCGAGCCAATTGGTGACCGTAGATGCTCCTCTGCAAGAACATATTTAAGAACAGGACAAAGAAACAGCTAGGAGATCTGCATTGAAGAGAGGAAGGTGATGTGAGAGAAACACTCATGCAGATACCAAGCTCAGGGAAGAAGGCGGCTGTAGCAGAGATTCCCCTATGGCCTGTGGTGAGAGGGAAGACTGTGCCTCCACAGCCCACGGAGTATCGCGGTGAAGCAGCCCATGAAGGACCGTGGTGGAACAGAGACAGACCTGCAGCTTGGGGAAGACCCCAAACCAGGGGAGGTGCCTGCTCCCGAAGAAGGCNTTTTGCCTTTGAAAAAAGTATGGCTTCTTACTGAGGGCAAACTGTGCTGCCTTAGGAAAGCAGGTGATATGCAGAAGGTCGTATCTCAATACTTTCCTGCTGCCTTTCCTCAAGAGACATCTGGGGAGCTCATGGGATCGAATCGACAGTGAAATATCAAAGACAGATATTCAGCCTCAGCTGAATTTAAATTTTACGTCTTAATTACACAATGTAAAAATACCATCAGGAAAACATGTCAGTCTCATATTTTCATGCGTGAGATGAGACAGGATTGAATTTTATAGGATTTAAGTGAAACTCGCTCTGCAGGACATTATAAAATTTCTTCCATTCTAAATGAGATCGCCATTGTCCTACTGACCTTCATTTCTGCATAAATGCAACTAGGACACCAGCACCTAAAGCTACTTGAAAAATGCTCAGTTTAAAACAATCCTCATTTTTCTTGTGAAGTAGGGAACCTTGTCAGACAGTCATCCCAAGAGCCAGCCACCATTCCAGGAAATGCCACATACCTCTTCTTACCCAGATCACAGAGCAAGAACTCAGGAGTTTTATTTCCAAATGTATACGTGGAAACCTGAAAGAAACTGCACTCATCTCACAACCACTATAGACTGTCTCTATAACTGTGTGAAAAATCATAGAATACCAGGTTGGAAGGGACCTCAAGAATCATCTGGTCCAACCTTTCTTGGCTAAAGTACAAGATGTCCCAGCACACTATCCAGCTGAATCTTAAAAGTGTCCTATTTAGGGAATCCACCACTTCCCTGGGGAGATTATTCCAATGACTGATTGTTCTCATTGTGAAAAATTGTCCTCTTGTGTCCAATCAGAATCTCCCCAGGAGTAGCTTGCACTCATTACTCCTTTTCCATGCGACTCCTTGTAAAAAGGGAGTGTACATTTTCTTTGTGGCACCACTGTGTTGGGTCTGTGTGGCAGGGCCTTGGTAGCGGGGTAGGGGCTACATGGGTGGCCCCTGTGAGAAGCTGCTTGAAGCTTGCCTGGCTCCAAGTCAGACCCTCTTCAGGCGGAGGTCGAGCCAATTGGTGACCGTAGATGCTCCTCTGCAAGAACATATTTAAGAACAGGACAAAGAAACAGCTAGGAGATCTGCATTGAAGAGAGGAAGGTGATGTGAGAGAAACACTCATGCAGATACCAAGCTCAGGGAAGAAGGCGGCTGTAGCAGAGATTCCCCTATGGCCTGTGGTGAGAGGGAAGACTGTGCCTCCACAGCCCACGGAGTATCGCGGTGAAGCAGCCCATGAAGGACCGTGGTGGAACAGAGACAGACCTGCAGCTTGGGGAAGACCCCAAACCAGGGGAGGTGCCTGCTCCCGAAGAAGGCTGTGACTCTGTGGGAAGCCTGTGCTGAGTCAGTACATTCCTGAGGGGCTGCACCAAGCAGGCAGGACTCACATCAGAGGGGTTCATGAGGGACTGTCTGCTGTGGGAGGGACCCCATGCTTGAGTGTGAGGAGCCCTCCCCCTGAGGAGATAGGAGCGGNGGAACCTTGTCAGACAGTCATCCCAAGAGCCAGCCACCATTCCAGGAAATGCCACATACCTCTTCTTACCCAGATCACAGAGCAAGAACTCAGGAGTTTTATTTCCAAATGTATACGTGGAAACCTGAAAGAAACTGCACTCATCTCACAACCACTATAGACTGTCTCTATAACTGTGTGAAAAATCATAGAATACCAGGTTGGAAGGGACCTCAAGAATCATCTGGTCCAACCTTTCTTGGCTAAAGTACAAGATGTCCCAGCACACTATCCAGCTGAATCTTAAAAGTGTCCTATTTAGGGAATCCACCACTTCCCTGGGGAGATTATTCCAATGACTGATTGTTCTCATTGTGAAAAATTGTCCTCTTGTGTCCAATCAGAATCTCCCCAGGAGTAGCTTGCACTCATTACTCCTTTTCCATGCGACTCCTTGTAAAAAGGGAGTGTACATTTTCTTTGTGGCACCACTGTGTTGGGTCTGTGTGGCAGGGCCTTGGTAGCGGGGTAGGGGCTACATGGGTGGCCCCTGTGAGAAGCTGCTTGAAGCTTGCCTGGCTCCAAGTCAGACCCTCTTCAGGCGGAGGTCGAGCCAATTGGTGACCGTAGATGCTCCTCTGCAAGAACATATTTAAGAACAGGACAAAGAAACAGCTAGGAGATCTGCATTGAAGAGAGGAAGGTGATGTGAGAGAAACACTCATGCAGATACCAAGCTCAGGGAAGAAGGCGGCTGTAGCAGAGATTCCCCTATGGCCTGTGGTGAGAGGGAAGACTGTGCCTCCACAGCCCACGGAGTATCGCGGTGAAGCAGCCCATGAAGGACCGTGGTGGAACAGAGACAGACCTGCAGCTTGGGGAAGACCCCAAACCAGGGGAGGTGCCTGCTCCCGAAGAAGGCTGTGACTCTGTGGGAAGCCTGTGCTGAGTCAGTACATTCCTGAGGGGCTGCACCAAGCAGGCAGGACTCACATCAGAGGGGTTCATGAGGGACTGTCTGCTGTGGGAGGGACCCCATGCTTGAGTGTGAGGAGCCCTCCCCCTGAGGAGATAGGAGCAGCAGAGACAATGTTTAGTGAACTGACTGCAACCCCCACTCCCCGTTCCCCTGCACCACTGGCGAGCAGGAGGCAGAGGAATTGGGAGCAAGGTGAATTGAGCCCGGGAAGAAGGGAGGATTGGGGTAAGGTGTGTTTAAGATCCGGTTTTGCATCTCATTATCCTACTCTGTNGATGTCCCAGCACACTATCCAGCTGAATCTTAAAAGTGTCCTATTTAGGGAATCCACCACTTCCCTGGGGAGATTATTCCAATGACTGATTGTTCTCATTGTGAAAAATTGTCCTGTTGTGTCCAATCAGAATCTCCCCAGGAGTAGCTTGCACTCATTACTCCTTTTCCATGCGACTCCTTGTAAGAAGGGAGTGTACATTTTCTTTGTAGCACCACTGTGTTGGGTCTGTGTGGCAGGGCCTTGGTAGCGGGGTAGGGGCTACATGGGTGGCCCCTGTGAGAAGCTGCTTGAAGCTTGCCTGGCTCCAAGTCAGACCCTCTTCAGGCGGAGGTCGAGCCAATTGGTGACCGTAGATGCTCCTCTGCAAGAACATATTTAAGAACAGGACAAAGAAACAGCTAGGAGATCTGCATTGAAGAGAGGAAGGTGATGTGAGAGAAACACTCATGCAGATACCAAGCTCAGGGAAGAAGGCGGCTGTAGCAGAGATTCCCCTATGGCCTGTGGTGAGAGGGAAGACTGTGCCTCCACAGCCCACGGAGTATCGCGGTGAAGCAGCCCATGAAGGACCGTGGTGGAACAGAGACAGACCTGCAGCTTGGGGAAGACCCCAAACCAGGGGAGGTGCCTGCTCCCGAAGAAGGCTGTGACTCTGTGGGAAGCCTGTGCTGAGTCAGTACATTCCTGAGGGGCTGCACCAAGCAGGCAGGACTCACATCAGAGGGGTTCATGAGGGACTGTCTGCTGTGGGAGGGACCCCATGCTTGAGTGTGAGGAGCCCTCCCCCTGAGGAGATAGGAGCGGCAGAGACAATGTTTAGTGAACTGACTGCAACCCCCACTCCCCGTTCCCCTGCACCACTGGCGAGCAGGAGGCAGAGGAATTGGGAGCAAGGTGAATTGAGCCCGGGAAGAAGGGAGGATTGGGGTAAGGTGTGTTTAAGATCCGGTTTTGCATCTCATTATCCTACTCTGTTTTCATTAGTGAGGTATTAAATTTATTTTTTTCGCCAAGTTGAATCTGGTTTTGATCCCTGACAATAATTGGTGAGTGAACCCTACCTGTCTTTGTCTCGACCCATGTGCGTTTTGTTATATTATCTCTTCCTCATCCCATGGGGAGGGAGGAGTGAGTGAGTGGCTGTGTGGTGCTTTATTGCCATCTGGGCCTAAACCATGACACCACTCTTGAAGTTCTGAGTCATGGTGTTGAGGTCTCCCCCAAGACTTTTTTTCTTAAGGCTGAACAAACTCTATTCACTCAGCCTTTCCTCATATAGTAGGTTTCCCAGTCCTTTGATCATCTTTATGGCTCTTCTCTGGACCCTCTCCAAGCCATCCACATATCTTTTTTGGATAGTGGGGACCAAAACTGAGCACAGTATTCCAGGTGTGGCCTGACAAGTGCTAAGTAGAATGGGATAATGACTTCTTTATCTCTGCTGGTGATGCCCTTGTTGATGCAACCCAGCTTCCTGTTGGCTTGCTTTGCTGCTGCAGCACACTGCTCACTCATACTGAACTTGTTGTCCACCAGGACGACCAGGTCCCTTTCCACAGAGCTGCTCTCCAGCCAGGTAGATCCCAGCCTGTGCTGCACTCCTGGATTGTGTTTTCCCAAGTGCAAGACCCTACACTTCTCCTTGTTGACCTTCATAAGGTTTGTGTTAGCCCACTCTTCCAGCCTATCCAGGTCTTCCTGCAGGGTGACTCTCCCTTCTGAAGTGTCCACTTCCCCACTCAGTTTGGTATCATCAGCAACTTCATCAGGGTACACTTGATCCCATCATGAAGATCGCTTATGCAGATATTAAACATCATTATTGAAGCCCTGATTTTATTTTTACCGTGGAAATATTTTGGTTTGTTTAGAAAAACTACTGAACTGAAAAAACAATCTGTGGTGTGAAAATATCATTTGAAGTCCAGTAACATATTTGTTCAGCACCTGTGGCAAAAATGTGATAGCAAGAAGATTTGGCATAGTCTCCTGTTTGTTGCCGAGATGATTGCGTTTTGCAACTACAAGATTTTTTCCTACTTGGCTGCTCAGCAGAAAGACAATGCAAAAAAGAGAGTTAGTTCCCTAAGAAAGTCAACAGGATTAAAATAAAAAGGAGAAATTGAATTGTGAAATAAGAAATTACAAGGAAATGCTAGGTACAGATGTTAGGAAGCTACAGGCAAAGTTAACTGAATTTTCTTTTTCATATGATAACAAAATGTACTAATGACAACAAAATCAACAGGTTTTCCTGGAAAAGACATTTCTAGAATTTTAAATTTTTTTTTAAACATACGTCTCTTAATCAGCTGCCAAAAATCTTGCCTAGGAAGAGCAAAAGTTTTTTTTTGACCTGAACTCATTTGCCTTAGACCAACAGCATCCCCTTACGGCATGGAGCCTGTTTATACAGATACATTGTCATTTATATTGTCAGGAGTTTTAACAGCCTTGTTTTATTCTGGAGCTCATATGGCACAAGGACAAGAGGAATTCCACTTTCTTGGCAGGTGCAGTTAACAAATATCAGTGACCTCATCTTGAGCAGGAGTGGAAGAAACATGTTTCAGAGCAAAAAATTCTCTTTATCTGATAGGACCATCTAATTTATATATTCCCATTTGAACTCTGTAAGGTGATATACCCCAAAATGTGCTTTGAGTAACATATTCTGCTGACTGAGTTACACATTTGACAGAGGAAGCCACTGGATCATTATAAGACCCTCACTTCTTGAAGTGTTCGGTATCAGCCCAGGCTCACTTCATAGACAATTTGTAAGGACAGATGAGGCTAAAACATCTTTAGGCCTTGCCTAAACATGCTCCAAATTAACACTTTGATTCATTGCATTGACGCTTTATTATTCCATCCATAAAATTACGTGGTCTTCTGTGTTTAAGGTTCCTCTCTTATTTCTGCTATACAAACTAAAAAGACACTTTACTATCTGTGTCTTTTAGGAATTTGTTTTGGTTTTGTAACAAAAAAACCCCTTTCAATAGAGGGAGAAGACTTTTCAAGTGCAAATAATGTCAAATCCACTGATTTTTCTCCTTTAAATGAATACCGTAATACCAGAAAGATGCAGAAGAATTACATAACCTCTGAGGAGATGCTGGAAGAATTTAGTCCACAGGAGGGAAGACTAGAGCAGAACATGCTAACAGTCTGCAAAGATGTAAAATGTTGCTGCAAGAAGGAAGGTCATAAATTATCCTACATACCTAATTGGAAAAGGACAAGAAATACAGGAAAAGAAACAATTGAATCAGTTTAGCAGGGCAGAATTAGGTACCAGGAAAAAATTTCTTAATAGTATGATTAAGTACTTGGGCAGATTATTTAGTGAGAGACTTCTAAAAAACAAAATAGGAAAGTAGTATCAACGAGACTCACTTGTCTCTTCTTCACCAAAAGTAGTCTTCAGGATTTTCCAGTTTACCTTTCTATCTCTAGAAATTCAGAAATATTTTCCAGGTTTTTGTTTGATATTCACATATGCTCATGAAAAGAAACATGATTGTGACATTGATGTAACCCTTAATTTCCATGTTAATTCAGTTGAATACAAGCAAGTCTTGGGCACTTGTGAAGTAGTCACTGGGAAAGAGCACGACCACAGATGAGTGACTGCCACTGAGAAGTTGTCACTGGTGGCCAGTCCTCTTCAGTAGCCTCTCAGCTGCTTTACCAGCCCCATGAAGCACTAATGCTACTCTATCTTGGGAGAGCAGTGAAAGGATCTGTAGTTCCTCAGTCTGATCATATAACCAAAGTGACACGGTCTTGATTTAAAAAGTAAGCAAATTTGGTGAGAAATAAAACTCAATCACCGTTTGCAATATGAGCAAGCGGTAAGTGAAGGATGAAGGAGAGGAGATTTCAGGCTGAGCTTCACTGACAGCCTGAGTTGGTTCCCCCAGGGCCTGCGATGGCCTCTTGATGTCCCGTGTCCAGCTGGGCAGAGTCACCCTCACCCTGGAGGTGGCACTGTGTCTGCCTGCTATTTCAGCACACTAAGACAGCAGAGATGTACTCCTTTTTTCCTTAATGTGCTGAAGCAACTCATAAGAAGGTCGAAATAGACCCAGAGCAAGTGGGAGGTGGGGTTGAAGGCTGAAAAGTTCTGGTGTGAGGGGCAAATCTCTCATCATGCAACATCAGCCTTGGTCTCGCAAGGGATGGTGAGACCTAGCCAAGATTTCCTCAGAGAGAAAAAGCTGACTGTGTGAAAATTTCTTGTTTTCCACAATTAGAGAATGGGGTGTTAAGATGATAATAGCATTCTAAAATGAGAGTGAACTGCAGACTCAAAGTCATCACCATCCTGATAGACATCTGTGAGTGACCACCAGGAGCTTAGGTCTTGGCCCTTGTTTCTAGTGATGGGGCCACAGGTGCCACATTCAAGGGAAGCAAGGCCACCATTTGGGAGATCACACCCAAGGGTGCGTGTCACAGCTGCAGTTGTTGCCTAGCCCTGCCTGATGATCCGAGGGCATTTGAACCTCAGTATTTTGGCTGAGGTACAACGGACGAATGTATGCTTTACGACTGCTGATTTACAGATGCACTCATCAACTTTTTGTACTACCCTTTAACTGCGTCTCATTAATTAAGCCTCAGTAATCATTGGAAATAATCAACGTGCATCTTTGGACTATTGTTTAAATAATGGATTGTGTAAGAAAAAAATAACTAGTCCAGTCATACTTCCTGGATAACAGTATATAGTTATAAAAATAACTGGAAAAATGCCTGTTCTTTATGTTATCTCTATGATGAGTCATTGTTTTCTTCCTTTGATTTATCACTGTTTCCTTCCTTATAAAGAAAACATATACCACTTTCCAGAAAGAAATGCTTCAAAATATTTTCCATGGGCTAATACTTCAAGGACCCCCTGGATGATGCTCTTAGTCATATGTGTCGCGGGGGAGAGTGGTTAAGGTTTAACAGTCGCTCAAAGAATCACCACCAAAGATATGAGGCAAAGGTGATTTTTAATATGAGTTTGTAAAAAGTGCGACTTTACAGAATTTGATGCCACGATTCACTCTATTACTTACTGTGTGAAGGGATTGTGAAAGGGAATTGGGTCAAAGTGGTGCTTAGGTGCAACTGTCACAGTGAATGGTGGGGGGGTGCACAGAGAGAAGTGATTTTACAGTGGTCAGATAGGGGAAACCGAGTCAGGGTCGAGTTGGAGTGATGTATACAGGGTTTAGGGAAAAGGGTATAAGGAGTGCCCTCCCGTTGAGTCACGAGGTTCAGAAAGGACCCCCTTGCTTTCTAAACTCCTTTTCAGAGGAGCCTAGGTGCGGCTGAATCCAATCCTAGTCCCAGACTTGGCCAACGGGTTTTGTCTAATAAAGGGGTAAGGGAAGCCTCCCGTTGAGTCGCGAGGTTCAGAGTGGACCCCCTTGCTTTCTAAACTCCTTCTCAGAGGAGTCTAGGTGCGGCTGAATCCACTCCTAGTCCCAGACTTGGTCAACGGTTTATAACTAAAGGAGTGTAGTGTGGGGATTTCAGTGAAAGTGATTTAACATGTAAGTATGGGTCTCATAACAATCAACAGTAACAATAAATGATATCTTAACACTACTGAAGTAAATAACAAACTAAATTAGTAATTAGCAATACTTATTCAATAATCAATAATCAGCAGTTATGACAACTTAGTTAACGATTTGAAGCTTCCTAACTTAAAACACATGTATACACACACATACAGACACACACACACACACAGATATAGAGGTTAACCTTTGTTTAAGATGTTAAATTTGGTACCCAATATCCTTCGAAAATCACACAGGGTCAGGAAATAGTGAGCTACACACTATTTCATCCTGTGAAAATACTTCGCGAAAATCTAAACGCAGTGACTTACTCACTTTTTCCTTCGCTGGCGTCTGTCAGGGAAGGATCCAAATACCTCGCGGAACCTCGCGAAAACTGCTCTGAGAGGCGTCCCAGCTCAGAGGGAGATACACGGTCACAGCCTGCTGTGGTCCCGGAGAGCTCAAAGGGTCTCGCTTTAGAACCATTATTTATAGAATCGCAAGATTATTGACTTTGGTCAATGTTATCATTTCGTGGCCATAAGTCTTGTCAGATAATTAGTCTTGGCATCTCTCAGATGTGGGCTGCGACCCATGCAGGAGAAGATTTAGGTACGTTTCCTGGGTAACAGGAGTTCTGGAGATGGTCAGGGAGCGCCTGATCACTTCAACTCACTGTGATTGCAGCAGGAGTTCCAGGTGCAATCAGGGAGTGCCTAATTGTCCCAACTCGCTGTGCTCATCCCAGGACAGAGAGGTACTGTATTACTTCATATCTTGGCTCACTGCACCAACAGGCAAGGTCGTAGAGTGCCCAATTATCCCAGCTCTTTGTTCTCATATGCTGATGAATGATCTGACATTGCAATGCGGCTTGCTAGTAGGGGGAAGCGGGGCCTACACCACAACAATATGGTTTAGTGCTAGGTAGTCCTGCAAGGAGAGGGGAGTTGAACTTAATGATCCTTATGGGTCCCTTCCAACTCGAGATACTGTATGATTCTATAATAATTTTCTACATCTTTTTAATCACTTTCTTTATGTTAATGCCCTACCATATCTACATGCAGCATTTGACTTGAATTTTAAGAGAAGCACACTCAAGTAGAAACGTTGGCAGAAAATGTATTTAAGGCTGTTTTCTTCCCCCCCAACCTGTGGATTGCTGAGGTCCAGAATATGATTTTAAATACGGGTAACAAGGGTGTGTGAAAAACGTCACATCTAAAAAATATCCTAATGCCAGTTTCCCAACATCAGTTCATGGCCTGACCTACCATGGTCTCTAGGGGGATCATAGCTCTCTACAAGGGTGAGAGGTATGTAGTAACTGAAGTTTCTTTACACCAACTGGAAGTTTCTTTACACCAACTGGCAAGGAAGACACTGTAGTTCTTCCCCTCCCCACACACTTTCCAATTACAATTGTATCAAACCTATTTTCTGGAAGAGGAAGGAAATTTCATAATTAGTAGCACAAAATGAGATAGAGAGAGCAGACATTCACATGGGCTGTTACCAAAGGACTCTCTTAACTACAAAGCTATAAAAAAATCTGTAGAGCTTGATTTCTACTTTTTCTGGGAAGTTCAAATAGAGAGTAAAGGGAGCTCTATGAACAGCTCTAAGGGCTGGCTTTAATCTGAAATAGTTTCCAGATGTTATGAAGGGCATCTAAATCTATCATAGCTCTTCCAGGCATAGTCTGAGCATTGTAATACCACTGCAATTCTTTATTTCTTTTGGGGGTTTGAATTTATAATTCTCTGGGAGTAGAAAGTGTTTCACCTAAGACTCAGTCATCAGCTCAGTTTACCTACTTATCAGGACTGCCTAATCCTGAAGCTTTCACCTTACTTAGCCTGAGCATGCCCTGGGCACACTACTGTTGTCACACCATTCGTGCAGAATTGCCTGTTTTGGACAGAAATGCACCTATCCCTTGCCTAACCCGTATTTAGGCAGACAGACATCTGAGCTCCACTAACGAGCTTGAAAAGAGCTACAAGGGTGATGGTCATGGTTGGGATTTATGGTTTAGATCCTGTTTGCAGGACAAGTTTTCTTTGTCTAGTTTGTGCTGGCAGTGCAAACCACACATGCTGCAGGGAGCTAAGGCCAGAGCTCCAGGTCTGCTCTACACCAGCCATGGGTACGCAGTTAGACTGACCTCCATCTTCTCTCTCTGACTCACCTACTCCTTCCTGCATGGACACAGAAAGAGGGGTGAAGATGGTCCTCACCTAAGCTAAGCCAGGCACCACTTTCAGGGAACTTTGAAAGGTTTAGGTTCAACTCCTTTTACCTGGTGCTGGTCTTCCACAAACACCTTGACTGTTACAAACAAGACAGTCAGTAATCTACAGCTGCTGCTAGCACTATGTAACCATCTTAAAAAAAGACTTCAGCATACCAGGCCACAAAATGCTGAAAGTATCTAATGCTTCTTGTTGAGTCATGCCTTCTCAGGGAAGAGAGATAAACACCTAGCACAAATGTATGAAGCTGTTTTCTGGGGTTATATATTCCAAGTAAAAGGGAGAGGGAGAGATAAGCACCCAATATACTACCCAGGTCTCTGCTAAAAAAATAATCTGAGAAAAAGTGAGAAAATTGAGAAAACAGTGCTAAACCTGGGCATTTCAGACAGGAAGATTGGAGTACACCCATTGGTGTCAATAGCCTGGGGAATGGGGAATTATTATCTAATGCAGAAAAAACTTGGCAGGTGCTCCTTTGCATTTTTAACCAAAAACTAGCAATTTCTTCACTAAAGCATAGACAGGGAAAGAGGAAACCTAGGAACTTGCAAAGCTGAATCTTGCCATTCCTATCTCTGCAACTAATGAAGGCTGAGAAGATGGAGGGAGAGGTGAAAAATAATTAAGAATGTAGGAACAAGCTATGGGTAGAAACATCTATTTGATAGACAGCTGTGAAATGAGCAGGTCATCTACAGCCAGATTTGGACAAAACCAGAATCTGTATGGTGAGTAGGAAAATTTTGCACTGTCAAAACGTGCCCTGATTTTCAACATATACAGACAGAGAAAAAATTAAAGGTTAGTGTTTCTGTTCCCAGCTCTGCTCTTGTGCAACCTATCAGTCCCTCCTCCTTTCCAACCAAACCATACATCCTCTAATCTTTACATCTGCACAAAGTGATGGTGTTGTGAAGTCTAACTGACATCTAGAAAAGTGTTTTCATCTCCTCAGATACAAGAGCTTCTGTCATGAAACACAGCATTAAAAACTGCTAGATTGATCTGAGCTACCTCTAGAAAGCTAGTAAGTCTTGGTCAAAACATCAAATTCAAGTCACAGCCAGTTCCCAACTAAAGAACAATCCAAGGCCACGTTCTCTGCAGTCACTGTCACGCTTTTTTCAGTAAACTCTTGTCTCTGAACATTTGTCTAAGTAGGTACATCATCTATCAAAGTACACTTTTGGGAATACTGTTCATATCACTGCATGTACAGGGTGCTCTTAACTTTGCTGAATTTCCATATTTATGGAGCTAATGTGCATTTAAAATGAGTTTGGACTCCTGCTCACATTTTTAGTAATCTCCCTTTTTCTTGCTAGCATCACAGTCTATCAAACTTAAGTTTGCTCTGGAAAGCTTCAGTGCAGAATACATTTTCCTTGTTACTTTACATGAGGCAGTGTTACTGCATTCATGAGCTTAATTTTTCATACCAAAACATATGCATGCACTGTTTAAAGTACATTTTTAATTTAATAACATTTTGTCAGACACTTAATTAGGAGGCATGTAAACAAAGAGAAGATGAGCAAATATTTGCAAGATCATTTTCTATAGCATGAACGCAAATTAGTTCTGCAAAAGTCCTGCCCCGCTTTGTATAAAACAACAATGCAGATAAAGATCAAAACCAAATGGGATGTCTGGGCTGCAGGACAACGCCATACATTATTTTCATATACTGCACACAGCTTTTTTTTTAAAAAAGAAGATGTATTTGATTAGTCCTGACACTTAGAGACTGGCTGGAGTACTTGGAGAGATTTGCAGTTCTCAGCAAACACTGATGAAAGCTAGACAAGATTTGAGCACATAAGAAAACAACAAATAGTGTGAGAAAAAAGAGGAACCAAGGAATTACAAGCCAGGCAGACTAACTTGAACTCCTGGAAATGTAGTAGAAAAAATTGTACTATTTGTTAATCATGAGAGGATAAATAGATAGTAAGGAATCATAGTCAATCCCTAAGGAAAGAGCAGTAATTAACAGTTTATGTTGAACTGGAAAGTGTACTGACAAGGGCTTTGTGGAAAGATTTGGTGCTATTCTGTGTGTTAACAGCTCAGATAAAGGCAAAAGGTGTTCTTAATAAATTACTAAAACTTGGCAAGCGAACTTAAACAGTGCTCAGGAAGAGGCATTATTGCAGAGTTATCTATCCTGTAAATGGGTGTAGGCATGAGTTCTTCACCCATGCCAGCGAGCACCTCACCAAAGGGATTTCGAGGTCCAGTTCGGCACGTCCAGAGTTCAAGGGACTGTTCCCACTAAATAGTTTAAACACAGCCAATGCCAACCTGTTCTGGAGCAACCAAGAGCTTACTACCAGCATAGATGTGGTCTACTCTAGCCTAGCTGTCCTAAGGAGCTGGCTACATTGCAAAGCACACCAACATTATTACTCTGAAAGCTTTGCGTACGTTGCCCAGGGGAGTGGTGAAATCATCAGCACTGTTGGAAACTTTATAAGAGGTTGTACCTGTCAGCAGCTGCTTAGTGTTAGCTGACATTGTCTTCGGGCAGGACCTTTTCAGTTACGTATTTCTATTATGTATAGGATAAAACGTTCCTATTCGCAGGGTATATGAAATTCTAAGATCTTTAAATTATGCCATGCTTGCTTTGCTTATTTTAGCATTAGAAGAATGAAACTCTATTCGCACTTTTCTTTCAGTGGCATCCAATAAAAGAGAATGTGCTTGTTCAAGCATGATTGAAATCCCTCCTAAATTCAAAATTAGGTATTTTTGAGGCTTACAAATCTGAAGTGACACATTGTTTCGCAATACAGCTAGTGTGACATGGAAATGACACTTCCCAGTGCAAGAATACAATGTATCTGTGTACTGAAGCTTTATATACTGATCAGTTTTATAACATTCTGAAGTAAAATGCAATTCTATCAGCTAAGAACTTGACAATTCCAGCATCACAGCAGATTTGCACAGGTACTGTGCAGGAATTACAGTTTTTATTTTTCCAATTACGTTGCTGAACTTCACATTTTGGGTGTCTCTGAGTGATACTGCCCCTGTGTACAGACTAGAATGGCTGGATAACTGCTTCACCCCATGTGCAGCAGCACCAGTTACTTTTGCTCCCACACCAGGTGAAGCACCTCTGTGCTTTTCTCTCCTCTGTTGCCTCTGTCTCTTGGCACAGACAGGAATGATGTGAAGGAAAAGACTGGATCCGTGTGTGCTCCTCCACGGCAATTTGCGTTTGCAGAGATCAGCAGCTAATGGGCGCTCATTAAGGGTCCCTGAGGGTCCCTGCTCATCAGTCTCATCATGAAGAGATTGAAGAAAACAGAGAATCGGCAAGAATCGTGCAGGGGTTAATATACTAACAAGAAGCAGAGGACTGAGAGGTTGACAGCCATCTTGGGAGGGGATCTGGCACGGGGAGATGGAAGAAAAGTGACTGAAGGGTGACAAACAATATGTACCCACAGCCACTCATAAATATGAAGAGAAGGAAAACATTGCTTTCAACTCTTGTCTCCTTATTTTCTTTTCTCAATTGATTTCTTATTTGGTTGGTTGTTGGGGTTATTTTTTTCACACCGACACTATCATTAATTTCCAGAGGACATGGGAACCCAATCACTTGGAGCCTCACGTCTGGTTTTGACTCTGATTTGGGGTACCAGCTGCAACCTTTACAACCTACTGGAAGCACTAAATTAATTGACTGTAGTTGTTGAATACATTGGAGCATCCGCTCAGCTTTCCAAGTGGGTTAATGTAGTAAGCATGGCCACAGAACGAGAGGTGAGTATCTGATACAGGACATTGTCCAAAAGAAAGTGACACTGAACTGCAATGAGTAAAAGACACATTTATTTTGAAATTAATATTCTTTTATAAGCAAGCCTCTCAGTTGTTAAATAAAAACATGCCTGTATTAAACCACTGATAGAAACTATGGATCTGACAACAGTGCCCCAAAAGGTAACTCTGTAATTATGGTACCCTTTCGATGAGCCATGCCCTGGACTATCTGGCTGAGGTGTCAGCCCCAGCTTCACTACCAAGCTGCACCGAGCAAAATGTCATACAGCAGTTTGGGGAATCAAGCCTTGCGCATCTGCAGTTTTGGTAAGGACTCCACTCAGTGGTAAATAAAAGATGCTGCAGCTCTTAAGGACGGCAGCACATCAGGGAAGCCATCTGTGGTCCATGTGCCAGAACTGGCAATCCAAGCGGGCCTGACATCACCTCGCTCCCATTTGCAAGCCAAAGCCTTGTGCCCAGGCTGATCTGCTTTAAACAGTGAGTAAAATGCCAGAGAGCCATGTGAGCCATGCCTTGCACCTGCTCTGCATCTGAAGGGGCTGTAAATGTTCATGCCTGGTCTTGCCGCCAGACTCAGAGCTACAGCAAAGTCACTCACTCACTAATCAAGAGCAGATCATGACTTAAGTGGATGAACAGCTTTCTCTGAAACACAGTAAAAGTCATAAGAGTATTTTAAAACACAGGGTAATGGATTCCTTACTTTCATTACTGTCTCTGGCCTTGTTTCAGCAATCACAGGACTTTCCGTAAGGCATTACCAGTGGTAGAAGACCTTTAGCTCATGTTATTTACAGACAAATTCACAAAATAGGCTGGCTGTTCTAGATGTGATTCCAGAGTTCTGCCATTCTTATTCTTTATCAGTAACTGTATTTATTGATTCACACTGGCATGAATGTGTCTGTTTCATTTCAGATATTTTTATGTATAAAAATGTATTAGGACTATTTTCACCAATATTTAGAAGAGGTCCAATCCTGCACTTTCTGGGCACTTACATTTCCTGATGAAGGCCACACACTGGGGCACAGAGGGATGGCAGGAAACATTCATAAACTAAAATGCAGAGTGAACTTCATAAAGAATATGCAGTAACTGGCTTGTGAAACAAAAAGCAAAATTGAAGATTCTTGTGCAAGGAAAGACTGACCAGAGAAAGTTTCCTGTAATGAAAGCAATAGTAAAGGGTAACACACACACAGCTACCGCTGTTCTTTGTGGGAATGTGTGATCAATATTTCAGTTCTCTGAACTAAACCAGAATAGTCTACCATCAGGCTACTTAGAAAGAGAGAAGCCCATTTTTCTTGAAAGATGCTTTCTTTTAGAAGTTATTATTTGAAAAACCATGAGTCAGGCCGTGTTAGTATGAGAACAGGCATTATGCAGGATTATAAAATGTCTTTAGCTCTGAGGAAAAAACCCAATATGTCTCTTCTAGGACACTGGATCGCTGCCCTCTGATGTACAGACCACTCAAAAATCGTTTCATATTTTGGTACTTCGTAAGTTATGCTACACTGCCTTAAGCTCTTCACCCTGTGGGGCATTCAATAGGATCAAAAGGAAAAAATCAAAATAAATTACAATTTTGAAATTATAAGAAAAATATGATGAAGAGGACCACTGCCAGAAATTGTCTTGATATATGTGAAGTATCAGAACATCTAAAGAGATACCATAGGAAGAAAAAAGGAGTAAACATGCTGAAGAAATACTAAGTACTTTAGTTTTTCCAAGAAGTATTGCAATACTATATTTTTTTCTCTGCTGGCTTTCTGAGGTCTTATTTACATAGGAAAATTTTGTAACAGTATACACTGAGTGTAATAGCTAACCTGTTGGTAAGTCTCCATGTGGATTTTTTTTTCCTGTTCCATGCAAATCAGAGCAAATCACCTCACATTTATTGCACATTAAAATTTGTCTATTTAAGAACTTTCTGTGGTGTTGCTAGAGTACTGTAAAATTCAAACTGAAGGTTACTTGAATACTAATTTCTATATACAGATGAATGCAAAAACACTACTTTTGGCTCAAGAAATACCTGAGCTGCAAATGTTGAGGCCAAGAGACTCAAATAAGAAGCTACTACTTGATGTTTGCCAACTGTTGTGGTCTTCATTAAACACCTGCTTTTGGACAGAGACTAAACCAACCTTTGAGCTGATGCAGTAGACCTGTTCTTAAGTTGTGATAAAACCCAAATTTACTATCTTAACTCATGTAGACATCTCTGTCAATTCTCTTGTATAGGCCTGATAGGGCTCTACACGGATCCGTGTTGCCAGGACTGGAGAAAACACCCCACAGAAGATGGGTCATATGCACACTTTCAATCGGCCCTTTCTGCTGTTCTTTGCCACTTCAGGTCACTACATATGCTAGTTTGTACACCATTTCACGTAGACTTGGATAAAGTTTAGAAACCTATTCAAGGTAATGGAATTTTTCCAAGTGTGTTTAAAACAAAATAATTGGTAGAAATGCTGAATTTTGACAACAAACAAGACTCTATACCTGAATTTCAACTGTATAAAAAGACACTGCATTAAAACTAATTTAAGTGTATATTGTTTTCTAAAAAGTAATTATTCCCCCAACTTCTCCAGTTACTGATTTAATATGGGCTTTACTGGTTATTGACAGGTACCAAGAAATACTTAGAAATAGCATTCAGACAGGACTTAGCAATACAAAATTTTTGGTCATAACTGACCACTTCCAATTGCTTTGAGTATTATAATTAGCCTCTTTAAACTTTAAGGTTTTGCATTAGCCAAAACCACCTCATCAGCTAGGCTGGGCTCACAAACCCAATGAGGAAGCCATAATCCTGGAAGGGCGGGGCACAACACTTGAATTTGTGGTTGGGATTTGCCATTCCCAAAGTCTTGAGCAGCCAGGGATATGTTATCATCGCTTCTCTAGCTGGATTGTTGGCCTCTTTTTCACCCCACTAGAAGCCCAGGCCCAGGTCTTGTACCAGCTATCAAATGCCAATGGAGAAGGAGAGCCATACAGCCTTGCTGGTTTTCCTGGATCAAAGTCTGTTTTGTGGTCACTTATGGCTAAGAGTGAGAGCTCGTCCCTTGGTCTTTAGTTTGTCATGGCATGGGAGGCTGTTGCCAAGGCATGGTGGCTGCGACTGAGTAGTCCTGGAGCATGCCTTCTCCTTCCTCAGTTTGGTATAGTTCCTGCCACTGCCCTATGCAAGGCTAGCAGGGACAGTGAGTGGCATCTGTTCACTTCTGGACAGGGATGAGGGCAGCAGAGAGGATAAATCACAGTTCCTAAGCTGGTAGCACCTGATTAGTGACCGCATAAAGGACATGGGTAGACAGTGCTTGTGGCATCTGTGCTTTGATCTCATGATAGTGGAAAGTGTAAGCTTGAGGTCAATGTTAACACTGGCCATACGGCCACAAGACATGCAGCCAGGAAAGTGGTACTTCTTCCTGCAGTGTTGGCCATGCCTTTTTCCTGCCTCTGCCTCATTTTCTACTCACTTTCTTTACTTTTTCCAACACCACAGACTTCAGCTGATCAAAAGTGGAATAACATCCTCTTTTCTCACTGCTGCACACGAGTGCAAAGCAACTGCCTCAAGTCTGCTAAATACTTATTATCTGATTACAGGCAATATATGTCATTTTTAAAGCAGCAACTTTTATTAATGCACAAGAGTTTATTTCACTTCACATAACCAGTGGCTCAAAACACAGGAGCATAGCCAGCTTTGCTGCCTGACAGCCCATGAAGTGATTACCACAACCACTCCTATACCAATGCCTCAACAAAAGGTGACCCACCTGATTAACAAAAGGAAACCACTATATGTCTCCTTGTCAGGAAGCATTTTTAGGTCCACAGAGAGAATATCCCCCTATCTCTGGAAAGTCTGTCTTGTCATCAATTTCTTCGAGGTCCTTCCCTCCAGAAAAGCACATCTCCCATACTTTCCACTTCTTCTGGCCAAGATGCCCTAAGCTGTTAATGCAAAATATTCAATAAACCCAAGAATGATAAGTTCCATGGTGATCCCCTGCCCCAAACCATGTGCAGAATGAGGTCCTGAATGCATAATCCTGTATGCCAGTACTGACCACAGAATTGTAGAATAGTTTACGCTGGAAGGGACCCCTGGATGTCATTTGGTGGAACCCCTTGCTCAAAGCACAGAGTCAAAGCTGTATACTGTCTCAAAGGTTGCTCGGGGCCTTTTTCCAGCTGGGTTTTGAGTATTTCCACAACCAAGACTGGCATTTCCATAGAAAATTTTATCTATGTTGATTCACTAGGTGTGAGAACAGGTAGAAGCTGTTTGCAAAATTCACTCTGTATGACAATTTAATTGTGTGTGCTAACAACAAAGAAGCATCATATGAATAATTGGGATGAGTTATGAAAAAAGTAAACCTCTAGAAATGTAATTATTTGAGTTTTCACTTTAACTTTAGTCAAACCATAAAAGTGCACAAGAAGGAATGGAAAATAGTTAAGGGAAGACAATTCATAGAATGTGCTTGCCTCTTGTGATTCTTTAGCTGAATAAATAGCTTTCATGCAAAATCCAAGTATTTACTTCCTTTTTATCTTATTTCAAGCTTCCTCATTTATTTTAAATCCCTTATCTCTTTTGTGTCACTATGCTGTTTTTGTATCATTACATTTCACATCTTCAGTAATTATAATGTAGCCAGTTTTTCGTGGCATAATCAATTCCCTTTCATTCTTAATCCAACTAAGAATGAACAGCTTCACTGTTACGTGCTCTAAATGTAGCTGCTTTGACAAATAATCAGTCAAGAAGTGAAATGGTCTCTTCTTTGCCAGACATTTGTTATCTTTGTAATGTGTGGAGATTGCGTATTTCTGCTTTCCTATTTCCTGTTAACAATTTGTTGTAAACAGATTTTACTCTGAATAGAACCTAAATTTTGCTTGTTTTTAAATGTATCAGTAAGTCGAAGTACAGCAGCAAAACATGCCTTTAACAGAAGCTTACTTTCGGATAGCAACCTAACAACCATCACCAGCCCGTGTGGTAGCTCTGAAGTTAAAAGTACTGTTACCAGGAGAAGAGGCTGCTGTTCTCACTGCCCAGGAATAAAAAACATTTTTCTTGCAACATGGGATGCAGGAGAAATCTTTGGGCAGATAGGAGATGTGTAATCAAGCTTCATTACTATTCCACCTGCCTCTTGACGGCTGATTCATCCCTCTCACACCGATCACCGACCTTATAGACCCAATATACATTTTCTTTGTCCTGTTCCACTCCCCCAGCAAATAAACCCCTAGCTAGACAGATCCAGCAGGTGGAATTATCAGTACCTTTTCCTCTAATTGAACATGTCCCAGCACAGCAAAGGGCTTTTTTATTTTCTAACGGGTTCTTTAGAATAAACTCTCTCCCCTTTCCACAGTATCTTTGCAGAGAAAGTGCTTGCCTGTAAGCTTTCTCTCAGTGGCTTCTTGGGTTGCAAAACAGACCATACAGTTCCTCTGTAGCTGTCTAGGGGAAACCTCTTCCTTTCCATTACCCCAGAGGCTTCCCCACAAGACCACTTTCTGTTCCTCTTAGGAAAATCCTAGTTTCCTTCCCAGTCTCTGTACTCCAGCACGATGCTCCAAAGCATCCCCCCACCCTCTGTGCACCACCGTCGCCACTTTCAAGGAAGAAACCACCTCCTCATCTTTCTAGATGCTCTGCCCTACGCAGGATCTCAGGAGCCAGTGCAAAGTGAAGAGGCAGCCTGCTTTCTTCCCTGATCCACAGCTGTGGTCTTTCCAAAGAACACAGAGTACCCAGGCAAACCAGGAACAAACGTGCAGATATCTTACACCCTCTGCCCCCTCCCCGCACGTGCCCTTTTCCCCAGTCTGATCAGCACAGCTGGGCTCCTGGGGCAACAGTTCCCTTCAGCTGTTTTCTTCTCTTGGCTCTCTCCTATGCAAAGCAGGCTCACTCCCCCATTGCTTCCCTAAAACCAGGAGTCCTACCCTGCCACAGGAACATTGAACCCCCTGCACTTCTCCCAGCAGTGTCTTTATTTCTCAAACCTCTGCTTTGCTGAGCCGTTGCCGATCGGCCCAGCTTTGCCTGGCTCTCCCAGAGATGGTCAGCACTTCTGGTCCAGTAGAAACTCCTTCATTTCTAATCTAGCCTTTCCCTTCAATCTCCTTTTATTTGGACACCTCACACTCCTGCAGCTCTTTTGCATTTTTGCACCATCCTCTTACCAACCCCAGTCTATGTTTCTCACTGCACAAGCCCCTATTCCTCCCATTACTGAATATTTTTTCCTGGAAGCTCTGTCCCATCTTTACCCTCTTCTGGTGGACCACAGAACAACTGCAAGTCCTACTTGTGTATTGCTAGCTATTGACTGTAAAGGAGACTTATGTCGACTAGTTCTATGGCTTATGTCATCTAGCTGTCTAAATTAAGAGTCTGGATAAAAAAGGCAGTATAATGGTTGCATGGTGTGCGTTCTCCTGAAACGAGAGCAAATGTCTCCTCAGAGGAAACAGAATAGCTAACCATATCTGTAAAATGTTTTAGATATTATTATACAGTGAATTAAAAGTTGTGTCCTGCAGAATGTCATAGAAGGGAGAAAGCTGGATATGACAGATAAGGGCACTGCTGAGAAGAAACAAAACGAACCCTAACTGTTCCTGTGCCTGGATATGGTGATGTCAGGACAACTTTATGCTTATGAAGTGGTTCAAACCACCCCTATTGACCCCAGTGTCGTGGTTTGAGCCCAGTCGGCAACAAAAAACCACACAGCTGCTCACTCACTCCTCACCTCCACACCAGGATGAGGAGAAAGTGTAATGAAACCTGGTGGGTCAAGACAAGGACAGGGAGGATTCATTAACTACTTATGGTCACGGGCAAAAACAGACTCAACTTGGAGAAAAAAATCAATTTAATCAGTTATCAATCAAAGCAGAGTAGGATAAGGAGACATTAAAAGCCAGATCTTAAAGCATAAATAAACACCCTTTCCCTTCACCCCCCTCCTTCATGAAGTCGAGTCCCCTCACTCCTGGTGTCTCTCCATCCTTCCCCCTCAGTGGCGCAGGGGGACAGGGAATGGGGGTGCAGTCAGTTCACCAGAGATTGTCTCTGCCGCTCCTTCCTCCTCAGGTGGGGAGGGCTCCTCACACGCTTCGCCTGCTCCAGCACAGGGTCCCTCCCATAGCAGACAGTCCCTCACGAACTCCTCCAACGTGAGTCCTTCCCTCATGGTGCAGCCCCTCAGGAACGCACCAACCCAGCACGGGCTGCCCACAGAGTCACGGTCTGATTCGGGAGCAGGCACCTCCCCTGGCGTGGGGTTCCTCCACGGGCTGCAGATCCCTCTCTGCTCCTCTGTGGTCCTTCACGGGCTGCTCCACTGCGATCCTCTGTGGGCTGCAGGGGCACAGCCTGCTCTCTCCCCGTGGGCTGCAGGGGAATCTCCACTCTGGCCACCTCCTCCCCCATCTTCCTTACTGACTCCTGTACTTGCACATGTGTTTCTCTCACATCGACCTCCTTCCTCTGCTGCAGGTCTCAACAACTGCGCCTTTGTCCCCTCCTTAAATATGTTATCGCAGGGGTGCATCTAAGTATCGCAGGCGTGCATCTAAGTATCGCAGAGACATCTCTAAATGGCCCGGCCTCAGCCCGAGGCGGGGATGACTTGGGGCTGGGGGATCTTTGAGCAGCTTCTCACAGGGGCCACCCGCCCATGTAGCCTCTTCCCCTGCTACTAAAGCCCCACCACACAGACCCAGCACACTCGAAAATCTGGCTCTTGCCCATTGGAATCTGTCCTGAAGGCACTAGTTCATTTCACATCTACCTATTCTGTTTGTATTTATAGGTGTTTCTTACCTTTTGTTCCAAAGTGCTCTGTACTTCCTTTTTCAGTCTCCTAGTTTCTGAGACATAAATGACAAAATTAAATACTTCATCAACTTCTTTTTAGATTCCTGCTTTAGCCAAGGAACTGCAGCTAATGTTTTCTTTTCTGTTCCAAGTTACTGGTACCGACACTGCCAAATAGTTTCTCTGTAAATTGGTATTCTTTCAGAGGAGGATGATGTTCCATTCTTCTTGGTACACCTGTCTGACACAGCTGTGTCACCATCTGACACTACAGAAAGTTACAATGGTGAATTCTTCTACAGCTTTACCTTCACTAAAGGTAGTTGCTACTTCTTACATTGGAATAAATTCAACCTGAGAATCAATTATATTTTCAGCCATGTTGTAGTGACAATTTAGGGATATAATGGAAATAGTGAGAAAAGGCAGAACATGCTCTCTACAATACCACCCCAATATAGAGAAAGAAAGGGCAAGCAAATGAGAAAGTAGGTCTCCACATCTTGTCTATGCAGAGAGGCATTTTATAAATGCTATTATGTTGCATGTAAGCCAAATCCAGAATCTACGTGGGTGTTGGACAAATTTCGGTCCCCAAACCTCTGTTCACAGCAGCTTCACCCTGATGGCCTAGTAAAAAGCTTGCTTTTGGCACTAAATTTCCCCATATCTGCTTCTGGGTATGTATGTGTCCAAGCACCTTGATGTGGCAAATATGAGCAGCCCAGCACCTATTTCATACCCCCATATAAGTATTGTCTTTAAACTAGGTACTAGATCTGTCTCACCTGAGCATTCTTGGAGCAGGTCTATTAGCTAGGATTTGGTATTAAATACAGTGGCAGATACAACTTTCCTTCAAAAATCTAGCTGCAGGAAAGGAATTTGAAATCATTTTCCTAAGAGGAAACAAAAAAAATGAGAAGAAAAAGCTTCATGCCAGGATGTACAAATCAAAGTTTCTTGTAAATTCCTTTTTCACTGACAGGGGATTGAGTTGGGGCGAAATGCAGATCATTACCAGTATTTCTTAGAGCAAGTTATTTTCTTCACTAAGCTGTTATTACTGATAGAATCAACCTGTTGTGATAAACAGCAAATAACTATGCACACAACACACGTACTTCTTCACTCACAGAGTTCACTCACAGTCACTCACAGCTACCTGGCTGGAACAATATTTGGAAACCAATCCCAGCTGCATATTCAGTTGCAGAAAGTCACACTGGTACTCCAGGGGCTTCTTGGGAGATGTCCAGAAAGTCCCTCAGAGGGTGGTACTCTTCGTTATCAGATAGCAGCCACTGCTGTCTTGGATGTGGTCCACATCATACAATCATCTGCGGACCCTTGTGTGCGCCAGTAGCTTGGTACAGGCCCAGCAAACTCTTGGTTCAGTTCTCACAGGTGCAACAGCACTGCTAGTCTACAAAGCCTAACAGTCCTCGGAAACTTCCACAAACTAACTTCTCATTAGGCACCTTTCCTGTCTTTGGGCTATTGTTTTCTGCTAACCATTTCCCTATCCAAACCTATAGATCCTATAGAACCAATTCAGACAACTCAGGCAGAAGGGTCCTTTATGGCAAGTGTTACAATGGTAGATTAGATTAATGCTTTTGATCTGCTCAGTGTCTTTAGGATCTCACCCAAAACACCTTATCCACTAGTGCACTGCACTGTCAGAAGGACCTACGTACTGTAGAGCAGGGGCTAGAAGGGAACAGCAAAAAGGATTAGAGATCTAGAAGACACAGCCAGTAAAGTAAAAAGGGAAGAACTAGTGTTACTCTCAGAAAATACAAACAGAAGATGTGACAAGAGCTATCCAATACATTAGAATCTGTCTCAGAGATGGCTAGAGCAGTACTGCAAGTAAGTAGTCTTAAATTACAACACTTCCGTTAAACATTTATTAGGGTAAACTTTCAAATGTCAGGCATAAAGAAGCAATGAGCAACGCTGCTTCACAGGATGGTAAAGACAAATTGCTGCTGGTGTTTGAGAACAGGTTAGATCAGGAAAAGTGGATGCTTATTTGTGTATAGAAGTTTAAGGATCCTGTCCCCCTTCCCCTTATTTCTACTTTTATGATAGATTGCCCTGTTTAAGAAGACACGCAAACTTTTACTTAGAACTAGCCTTTTAATGACCATTTAGTGAACCAAAGTAGAATAAAAACTTATTTACATGTATTTATTTCATACACACAGAAAATATTTTAATTTAAACATAATTAAAATATGTCAAAAGACTAAAATATCAAAAAATATCAAATTAAATAAGGACGTTCTCTGGACTAAGAGCTTTGAGTCATTTGATTGTTCACATGTGTCATAAAATACACTGGAAAAGTAAAAAAAAAAACCTATATGTGAACCTGCTGTATGTTTTTAGGGTTTCTGAACCCAGAGAATACACCACTAGGCCAGTATGACATGCAATGCTATCACCTCAGTCATGAAGAAAGTCTGGAATGATACTCAAAGGATTAAAATGGACTTGGACAGGGAGAATTTGGTTAGAAATTAGGAAAGACTTTTAATGGCAAGTTTCATTAGACTTTGAAAAATTAGGCTAAAAAACTATGACAACTTCACTGATATTGGAGAATTCAAGAATAATTTTTATGTAATTTTTCAGGTATGAATTAAGTATAATTCATCCTGCCTGTTCCCTCCCTGTTGCTGAATCCTTTGAGATCTCTATTCTATTATTGAAATGATAAACTATTTCTATTCACAATACATTCAAACCTCTTATTATAGTTGATATTTCAATGCTTATGTTACAGAATTATAGCAGGAGAAAAACAATTTACACTTTCCTTTCTATCAGTCAGATGCAGAGGGGGAAAATGTGTTAATTCAGATACTACGGGCAACACAAAGGGTTTCTGTGGGTACCTCAGTAGCAAAAAGAAGACGAGGACTCACAGCACTGGAGCAGGCTGCCTTGCTGAGGCAGGGAGCCGGTCCTGCTTCGAGCAGAGACCTGCGCCAGGTGAGCTTGGAGGTCCCGTCCAACCTGCACAATTATGCCAGTCTGTGCTGGAGATTGGGGTGGCATTTTCAGGATACCTACAGACCTGAATGTACTTTTTGGGGCCTGCTAAGGAGCATGTTCTTACAGTTGCCTGTGGTGAGCATGGTTCTTCTTGTGCCTAAAGACGATGCTGGACCCATGAAGAGACTGGAACTGCCTGAGTGTTCACTTACAAGGTGTAGCTCCAGGTCTACGTGTATGCTCAACAATCCTCCCAAGTACTACTGTTTGTGAGCAGATCTCTGGATCTGCCTTGCAAGATTGCTTGTTCCTGCTAGTACAGAAAGCAAGAAGCATCCTGTGCAAAATGAACTAGAATTTTCATAGGAGAAAATATTTTTGCCTTAAGAATTCTTGTATTCCAGCTCTTTGATTCCTCTCAAAATCAGGCTCAAGATTATCTTGCTTATTAAATTGTTGCCATCTCATTTTGCTCAATATTGGTCACAAGACAATTTGATTCATGAGTTCCAGGGTCAGCATCACCACAGTATATGGCATTGTCAAAACTGGCTGTAATTGTTTGCCGATCACGTCTTTTTTTATAGAAGAAATAGAGCGTAAGGCCAGTTCCTGTTAGCAGAAGGAAGATCAGTATAACAATCATCCCACCTAAACTCTTTGTGGATGAAGCAGCAGCTTCATTTTCTGGTGCTGTGAAAAACAAACAGAACAATTACTACAAACAGCCAGAGACTGCTATTGCACACAACAAACATCTCGTTAGGTAAACCAACTGGGTGAACTGTAAAAGCACTGAACAAACATAGTAGTTAAAATTGATGCACGTTCCAGATGGGCTATGCAAAACTGAGCTCACTCTCTTCTATGTTCCTTTTAAAAGGAGTGTTATATTGTACCTCAGTATACCACTTGTAATGAAAAAAAAAATCAGTAAGAAAGACATGCAGTTTGAGAGAAGAGCTTTCCTTTTAAACAGATTTAAAATACAATATTCTGTGACCGTTAAATGGGTATTTAAATGTAACTTTTCTGGAGGCAATTTTACTTGTAAATAATAAATGTTTATAAACCCACTGAAATTTCTGTTTAATGCTCCTATAAGAAATCAACTTACCTTTATTGGCAGGTGAATAATGGGTTGGCTCAACTTCAATAACTTTAAAATTAAAAAAATATATATAATACATAGTTTGCAAACAACCATTCAAAGATTAAATAAATACAATGAACATAATATTTACTTTGCATTCCTATCAAATTTTAAATAATCATAGAATTGTAGACTGGTTTAGGTTGGAGGAGACCTTAAAGATCATCTAGTTCCAACCCCCTTGCCATGGGCAGGGACACCTTCCACTAGACCAGGTTGCTCAAAGCCCCATCCAACCNCAACCATTCAAAGATTAAATAAATACAATGAACATAATATTTACTTTGCATTCCTATCAAATTTTAAATAATCATAGAATCATAGACTGGTTTAGGTTGGAGGAGACCTTAAAGATCATCTAGTTCCAACCCCCTTGCCATGGGCAGGGACACCTTCCACTAGACCAGGTTGCTCAAAGCCCCATCCAACCTGGCCATGAACACTTTCAGGGAGGGGGCATCTACAACTTCTCTGGGCAACCTGTTCCTGTGTCTCACCATCCCCATTGTAAAATGTTTCTTCCTAGTATCTAATCTAAACCTACCCTCTTTCAGTTTAAAACTTGTCCTATCACTACAATCCCTAATAAACAGTCTTTCCCCATCTTTTCTGTAGGCCCTCTTCAGGTACAGGAAGGTCTCTCCGGAGCCTTCTTTTCTCCAATTTTTTTGGTAGGGGAGACAGATGTTCAAAGTTTTTACATTTCCACAGTGTAAGGCTTCACACTTCACACTGAAGAACTCCATTTTTTATACTTGTAAAAGTGAAAAGCACGTTTGTATTTAGAAGCATTAAAGCTGTATTTTTAGGCAACTTCCTTTTCCTCCCTTCATTGCTTGGGGAGTACGACTCAGTTAATTGCTTGAGGGCTGGCTGACTGGGCCCCACAAAGTTTATGGTTTACTCCACTGCCAACCTGCCAACATGTGGAGATCCACAAGCAGGAGATTCAATTGTTTCCACATTGCATTTCTTATGTTTGTGCAGTGGATCTGTTTGCCAATGGCAAATCTGACCTATTTCCAACTATCTCCCAGTTGATCTGCACAAACGCAGCTGAATCTGCATGTACATGGTGACTCACACCAGCTGCATGTGTACAGATTTACATCCTTCACATTTTGTGCAACACCACTGTGCACGCAAGAGGCTCACCCCTGTGACATATTCCTATTTTGCATGAGTTGACATTCAAAAAACCACAAACAACCATTAAAAATTCAATGTACTATGTTGTTTGATTGTCTTGGCATGTCTCCCTATGCCTGTGTCAGCAGAGAAATGAATTCGGCCCCACTGCCCACTCTCACTTGACACTTTCTGCTTGGCTGTCAAGCAAATCCCAGCACANGACTCACCCCTGTGACATATTCCGATTTTGCATGAGTTGACATCCAAAAAACCACAAACAACCATTAAAAATTCAATGTACTATGTTGTTTGATTGTCCTGGCATGTCTCCCTATGCCTGTGTCAGCAGAGAAATGAATTCGGCCCCACTGCCCACTCTCACTTGACACTTTCTGCTTGGCTGTCAAGCAAATCCCAGCACACTTCACTGGTACCAACACCACCAGAATCACCAACCTTCATTCTGCAGAAGCTTAGTCACTTTGCACTGCTGCCCCTCAGCTTAGCTGTCAGGACAGTGTTTGCCTTTCTTCTCAGCGCTAGTTTAGTCACCTAGTCATCACCCACTGCCCCTTGCACTCTAACCATAATGACTATGAATTTTCTCTGCACTTTCACCAGGTGATATGTTCTACCCTACCCCAGGGTACAGCAAATGCCAAGTCAATGCTTTTAAAATGAGAAGAGGAAACAGTGACAAGTTCTTCTCCAACATTGCTTCTCATCACCCTTAACAGAAGTTACTCTTGTCTTTGGTGCAGATGCACGTGCATCAACATCAATACATAAAGCATATCAGTGCATAAGCACTTTGGCTTGATGTATATTAACCAATACTTCTAAAATAACCCAGTGCACAGAAATTCAGAACTCACTTTTGGGGATTTTGCAAATAAAATTCTGGTCAACAGAGCAGTAATAGTTCCTCCAGGTTCCACTTGAGACATCCATATCAACACAGTGCTCATCAAAAATTACTGTAGGCTCTCCTTTCTCCCAGTTGACAAATTCTACTGCACTTCTGTCCGTCCATATCCATTCCCCTAAAATTAAAAGTATTAACTAGTGAGTGAATCAAGTGGGGAATTGTTTCTAGTCTACCAGGCACAATGACATTGGATATGAAATTTATTACTTGATTACATCAGCGTCACTATGGGCTCATTTCTAACTTTGTTAACAGAGATGTTCAGATGGGAGTGCAGCAAATGTAATTGCTCACAGACAAAGTCAACTCCATTAGCCTTCAGGACCGTGGCTGTCAATGATGTAAGGAAGATGTGCACAGGCTACCGAAGGACTTTTAGCTGAATTATACTCTAATTACAGTAAAGATACAAAAAACGTAGACTTTTTGGTGGTTTATGTTTTAAGTATTTTAGCAGAAAAGCTATTAAACATTTAACAGTTGGCTTCTCTCTGATTATTTATTTAATATTTAGTATATTAGTATTAGTATTTAGTATGTTAGTGTTATTTAGTATTATCCCTGTTCATTCAGTATTTGTTTTCACTTCAATATGCATTGTGAAACAATTACCATCAATATTTTTGAACAATCCTATCCAAAACTTTCTGAAGTCGCTTGCAAGTGCAGACAAATAAAGTAAGATAAAATTCATTTCATCTGAATCTTCTATGGAAACCAGCGAAGCTCCTAAAAAATATCAATTAAATATTACATATAATTTCAGCAAGATTTTCCATTAGAAATTCATTATCTCAGTAAATAATCATGACATGTTTTGTGATCTTTTTCATATAGTAGAAAAGCTTGATAATAAATTAAATTAGCTGTAGCTTATGACTGATATACATACACACACACATCTATGTATTATCTCTTGGTTCTGCATTAAAAAAAAAACAACTGTAAAATATCCTAATTAAATAAGGCACTTACCCATCTGAATACATGTCATGGAAGCATCAGGCCAGCTTTCCTCAGAAGAGATGTGAACATAGTAGCAATGACCACGGAACGGAATCCAAGATCTACCACGCTTTGGTTCAGGACACTTTCCAGGAAGCTGTGGTGGTTCACTAGGGATTAACTCTATTAAGGAAACATATAAATCTTAGTGAGGTCTTAAAAGCCAAGGGAAACTCCTGCACCACACATCAGCCTTACAAATTTTACGGTGATTCCAGTAAAAGGAATATCCAATAGACTTAACTGATGATAAAAGATTGAACTAAACATGGTAAACTACTAATAAACTATACTGGTTGGAGCTGATTCTCCAGTCTGCTAAAGGAAGGTTATACTGGTCTTACTGCAATTGTCTTCAGCAAGGCAATTTTTACTTAAAACTTGTGAAACAGAATGAGGAATGAGTCAGCATACATAAACGACCTCGACACCACCATCACAAGCCAGAGGCTTGTGACCAGTCAGTTTGTAGCAAGGTCAGTCAGAGTTGTCTTTACCTGCCCTCGTACATACATCCTAAACTATGTCAAAGTAGAATTCGTAGCCTATTGCATTGTTTGATTAAAGCCAAAGCAGAGCTTCAATTAATATAAAATTTGGTGTGAAGTATGGTGCAGAGATCATAAATTTCATATAGAATTTAAAATATGTTAGAAAATTAAGTGCAATATTTGAGCTCTAAAGCATCTCAGTAGAAGCTTCCCAGGATCTTCTAACAAACATAAATTAATTGGTTTGGCTGCTACACTGACAGAAGTCTTATCTCCCAATATTACAAAATATACTTTTTTAAATGTAAAATTGTATCATTGATATATTTATGGTTAGGCTAAAGTTGATCAATTCTGCAGTTCCTGACAAACAAGGGTGCAGAAAACATCGATCACTTGTAGCACGGAATGTCACAGTTGTCTTTATGATGTGCACGTGTTGACCGGCCTGTGGAACGAAATGTCTGGAAATCACTCAAGACAGACGGGATCTGACAGTTCTTTCTTAACAAAAGCAATAGTTTATCACAAGACATACACTGTCTATCACAATCTTTGTGCATGTGGAAAAGCTAAATTCAAATAAAGCCACAAATTTAAATTCCAGCCTCCCAAATCACAGTTCTCCCAGTCACAACTTACCATTGGATTGCTTACAGAGAGATATAAATGTTTCGTTGCAAGATGCTGTCTTCCAAAACCCATCCAAATCTAGATAGACACAGGCTCTGTTCTTATTTGGCTCTCCACTGGCCCAGTTATGATACCTGCTCCTCCTTCTATCTGACCATGTGTAATGGCCAGGAGTCTAAAAGGAAATGACAATAAAGATTGTGTCACATACAACGATTAGATTGAAAGGACATTAAGATTGCTCTTGCAGGTATGCAGAAGTCAGGAAACATCAGAATCATGGTTTCTCGCACAAAATTAATTCATCCTCTGCCATGAATACCTAAGAGTCTGGACCAGACTTCCACTCTCCACAGCAGCTAGGGCAGTGGTCCTGCAGATGTTTATCTAGTATGCAAACTACGTTATTTAAGTCACACCATCCATCCTGTGCAGCAGATGGGCAAAGGGCCTTGTAACAAATGTGAACATACAATTGAAGATTTTTATCAAATTAGCATATACGCACGGATCAAATAAAACTGCAGAGAAACTATTGTTAACATTCCCCTAACAGAGGGTTCTCTATATATTTAGAAAGCAAATAGAAAAAGCAGAAGTTCCACTGGACAGAGGAATACAATACTGGTGTTGGTTTCCATGGGGCACACACCACAGACCTCTGCCACCCATGCTAACAGGGCTTGTGGCAGGTTTCTAGCTCTTGCAAGGACCAGTTACTAGAGACAAGCTGAGCATGTATTTTTTAAGAGGATTTCACCACTATTTGCAGAGGATGACCAACGTTAGTCATGTCTCCCCATCCTGTACAGCTTAGCCCCTTCTTCATGTGATCTTTGGAAGCAGTCTCCCATCCAGTTTGCTGTGCCAGTTCCTTTCCTGTCGTTTTTCCTTTGAAGTCCTTGGCCACATTTCATCCCAGATTTCTGTCTAATCCTGGTTTTCCAGTGCTTGCTCTCACTGAAGTTCAGCTACAGTTCCTCTCACCTCAGCAGCTGTGCCCTCTCTCAGTCCTGTGTCCCACCAAGCTCCAGCTCTACCTCTCTTCTCCTGATTTCCTCTCAGTTCTGGTTCCACAAATATCCAGTTGCATCATCTTTTTTCATGTTCTTTTTACATGCCTGTAATAGATGCTTCCCCTTTCAGGCCTTTCCATTCTTCACTGCCTGAATCTGTTGACAGTTTTTCACAAGGCACTGACTTCAGCTCCAAAAAAAAGGCTAAGGTGTCCCCATTGCTCCCCTATCTATGCTGCACCTTGCCATTTCCCTCATTGCTCAGCATAAGCTCTTGTAGTGCTAGGCTGTAAATTAAACAAGGTTTAAAATAACCTCATGAAGAAAGAACTGTTTTTAACACAAGTTGTCTCCATGGTGTGCTCCACAATGTGTCGTCAGAAACAGCAACGCTCCCCCACACCAGCCTGTGGTAGACCGTGGTGTAGAATTGGAAACTTTTCATCACCACTTTTTCATCATCAGAGCCACTATCTACTGCAGGTATGTCCTTGGTGGCGTTTGAAATGCAGTTGTCACTTACATTATGGCCAAATGTTTGGGTGTGTAAAACCCCTGAATTGGAAGGAAGTTAGGTATCTCAGCAAGACTTTGATGGCCACCACACATGCAGGGGTCTGACCGATTGCACTCACATGGGAGCAAACAGCACCAACAGCAGTGGATACTGTCAGCCTCTGAACAAGAAATACGGCCAATCTACAGCAGTGGTATGATCATCGCAAGCGTTTGATGGACTCACCATGTTGCTATTAAGACCAATCCATACAGGCTTCCCGTGCTTTAGTATTTGTAACCACAGGTAAGATTCAACATAAGGATCCAAAATGCTGGCGAGTTCTGCATACTGGTCTCTGCAGTTCTTCTGTGCTTCTTCCCAGCTCATTTTGTAGTTGATGACTGCATAGTGGTCATTACCATAATTGTTAAACCCAAACATTGGAACTATGGGTTGGGCGTTTGGCAGTTTGGGATCTGTAATGAGCGAACAAACAAAAAGTCAAATGCTTTATATTGACTAGACACAACACTGAGAGAAGATCTAGTCTACTAGAGTTGTCAAGTAATTAAGAGAGGTTGGAATAACAAATTAAGATATGTCCCAGCTGCCACTGGAGTGATGAAACCAAAGTTTTCATGTTCTGAGGCTACATTTTCTAATTCTTGTCAGAATGGTATTTTAGCATACATATCTGTATCACCTACAGGAACATGCCACGCAAGCTCCAGACCTTCCCAAAGCATACTGTAACTGTGCGGGCATTACAGGGAACAATCCCCCAACTTTGTCCATGATATACTGGCATTTGTTGTATTTCTGACAAGAAAAAGGGTACTGTAAGCACACCATGAACAAGCAGAGGGATGAAAATGCTGCTGACGAAATTGCCTAAGACTGTAAAGGAAATCAATCAGGGCAGTTTTTCAAAACAAAGAAGTTGCAGTGTTTTTAATATAGTATATGTTATTAACTTAGTATATATTAACATAGTATATAACAAGTACAACAGTAGAAATTAAGTCTTGAATAATTGGCACTGTAAATATAAATTCTGTTCTTTGGCTCTCCCTCCTGATCACCAAAAATAGTAAAATAAAGGATGATCCATAGATTTTTTTTTTTTATTTTAATTTACTGGTCTAGACCTTAAAATGGGACATGCTAAGAGTTTTTCTCCAAAAAATAAAATGTGTGCTCATTTTGTTAAAATCGTCCATAGTGCATGTGATACTGTCAGATTACTTGCAGTTAAAATAGGTTTCAATATGGGAAAGTAACTTTTAACACCAGTTTGACATAACCACAATAAATCACCAAATAAAGCTGTACTAGAATGTGGTGAAAGAAAACTCACCAGAATTTCGCTGGCATATGTAGCTTTTGCTTGTTTTACATACTTCATCTTTCCATTTCCCTGCCTGTTCAATAGGTGTCTTCTTCATAAAGACACAGTCATCCTACAGAGGAAATGAGATAGATTAGCGAGAAAAACATGTGGATGCATAGGAAATGTTCCCACTCCTGCTGGATATACAGACTCACTCATCACACGCAGTCACACACAGATGAATAATATGAAAGTCACATATATGAATTCATACAACCAATGGTCAGGAGCAGTAATATGCCAATAAGCACTTACAGCTCAGCCCTAGAAAAGTTTGCACTTGGATGATGGAGGGAGGCGCAAAGCGCAGCACAGAGGCAGGAAGAAGCATCTGGGAGTATCTGTATGTACTTAACCTCTGTGCATGTGCGTGTGTGTGTCTGTGTGCGCACGCAGGTAGACATGCGTGACCAAGGTCTGGCCCACAGGACATTTCAGCCCCGTTGCTGTTTTTGTGGAGGTTATAGGGAAATTCTCCTCAGCACTAAAGCTTACCTGGAGAGCTGAAATCCTCTTCGTGCCCTAACCCAGCACTAGGATCCAAAGTTGTCACCACAGTGCAGTAATGTAGAGGCAATGATCAGAAACAACCTTTTGTGGGGGACACCTCCCAAACCTTTTCTACTGCGATTTGGGCTATTTACCTTCCTCCTTTGGCTCCCCCAGCGTGAGAAGCTGCTGCTTGGCTTTCTGCAGTGGGAGGCAGCAGCTCTCCCCACCTCGTATCTGCCTAACCTCATGCTGCCTCTGAACCTCCTCAGGGACATTAGCCCAGGTCTTGGCTGCAAGTGAAGGAAGGAGTATGTGGAGCAACTTGCAAAGGGAAATGGGCACAGCCTTCTACAGAAAGCGTACAGATGTGTTAGGTGGGAAAGTCCTGGCAATCCCAAAACCCAGCTCTAGCCTGGATGGCAGCAGAGGCTGGATCTCACAGAACTTCTTCCCATTTTAGCTGGACTCAAAGCAATTCTGTTGTGCAAAAGAGAGAAACTTTGTAAAGCTAGCACAGGAGTACATACTATCAAGTATAGTATTCCACCTTAGCCATTTTTACATTTACAATTTTACAATTATTGACTAACACTCATTTTTCTCTTGCAATTAAGCAAAAAATGGTATAGCAGTGCTGAAAGTTTCAAAGCATACAGAAGAGGTCTTTCAGATTTGATAGAAGGTATAGAAGGATAAGACAAAAATGATAAAGGAAGATCCAAGGTCTCCTTCTTTTGAGGATTTTGTCCAACGCATTTATCTTAATAAGCTCACTGCCAAGAAATGTAAATGTAAACTTACCTGAGTATTTTCATCAAGTCTAAATAGCATTCACTGTATCCCAAAATTATACAGTTACTGCAATGCTATGGTTTATTTGAATCTCCTGACCAGTCGTGGTAAAGTGAGGGAAATTTCTCACTTGTCTGAGATTTGCGTAACGCTTCCAAACCTCTGTCTGGATTCATAAAGAATCATGACAAAACGCAGAGACTGAAAAAAAATGTGCAAAGACAGATCTCCCACGTGATTACTCTGCTTTTAAAAGCAACAAGATTATTAAAAATCTTCATAAAGGAAACTTCACAGAAAATACCATTGCAGCTATATACTTTTTATTCATCTACCAAAGTTATATTGTTTAGGTGATAAACAGAAATTAGTGTTTACCTTACTATAATAACTTCGGGAACCTTTTGCCCAGTTTGTATAGTAAACTGGGCTTCCATCTGTCCATAAGTATGTGTGCTCCTGATTTATGTCATTCAGTCCAATCCAAGCATCAGTTGCAGCATTTTTTAAGAGGGACATGAGGAAAGCTGGAGGAAAAAAGAAAAATTGTACGAGGAGGGTATTTGAATGCACCTTTCCCTGACAGGGCAGACTCTAGAGTGCCTGGAACCAGGATGATGAGTTTTCATTTTCTCTTTTTAAATAAGATGGCAATCTTATAATAATAGATAGTCATCTGATGTTCAAGTCAGAAAAAGTATTTACAAATTCAAAGATGGGCAAATTTTGATAAATAAAATCGTTTTCAAAATTTTTAAAGGAATTTATGTGTGTACTCTTCTGTGTTATTGATCATCTGAGGAAGCAGAGAAAATGTTTTGATGGTATTACAGAAATCAACATGAGTACACTAAACCTTTGCACATAGAAAGTGAGTCTACAGACTGTGCACTCTGCTTTCTCCTTTGGTAACTTCTTTGTTAACTAAACTTAATATCTTCATTTCTAAACAGACATAACACAAATAAAACTACTTAATAATCAAGTATGTATGCACTGAGACCTCAGCTTTTTGGAAGGCCAAATGCTGTTTCCCTCAGCTCCTGCCTAGACTGACTTTTCACTAAAAGAACGTCCTTCCTCTGCTGTAGAAAAAAGCATAGGCCACAGGCACCGATGGAGTGAGCTAGGAAATGGTCTGTGCGCAGCCCTCAGGACCTGAGGCATTTCCTGAGCAAACATGAGGCCTCACTAAAAAAACTGCACTGTATTGAGCTGCAAGACCAGCAGGCTGAGGTCCAGCAGAACAAAGGGAACAGGGGGAAGTTGGGACTCCAGCATTGGAGCCTTCTGCTGCCTGAGGATGTGTCCTCCACTGACACTCAGACCTTTTAGCTCAGCAGCTAGATGAACAGTGATTTGTTTTGGATGTTACTCCCTTTGTGTGTCATTTTTACACATACACTGAAAAAAAAAATATGGACATTTTATTACATGACAAGCCCCTAATCCAACATCTTAATATTTGAACAGTATGAATTCCTTTTTATGTCCTATATTAACCCCAAAGCTATTATTTTAAAGGCTAATCAAGACACTCAAAGCTATGCAAGCATTTTTCCAAAAGTACAATTTCTCACTCGACATAACTTGATCTTAATGTCATAAATAATAGCATATATTGTAGAAGCTATGACATGTTTTAATCTGTTTATCAGGAATTACTTGATGTCTCATCCAGTATCAAAACATTGGCACTTTATACCTTGTGTTTCCTTTTTTGATATAGTAGCCAAGTTTCCTCCAAAAGTAATACAATTGTTCCGTGCAGTGTGCCATGTCAATGTATGATTTTCACCAAGACCAAATACTTTGAAACACTGAAAAAGAGAAGTGTGCCTGATCAGTAACTGGATGGCCTTTTAATTTAACCTGTGAAAGCATCTCTGTTCGTAACAAAAAGGGTGAGTAGCTGATTTAACAGTCCTTTCTAACTTGTCTTTAGGTCTTTGCGAAAGAGAGAATCTGTACTAGAAGACTAGCATAAACCCCAATATTTTAGCATACGCTTAGAAGAAGGAATATGTCAGTCTAATGATTTCAGTAGGAATTACGTTAAAGCCTCTGAGCACACTTCTGAGGTGTGACTTTGTGGGAGGAATGCCTAAGAAGATCTCAGAAAGCAAACAAGCACAAGACATGTTATTGAAGCTAAACACCTCAGCTTCTGTTGCCTTGTTTGTCATACCAGGTTTGGTTCTCACAGGATAATCACAGAAAGAGAATGATTCTCACATTGCAAAGAATAACATAAATTTACCATTTCTTGTAATGTGATCTATGAGTTTTAACCAAGACATCATTAGACAGCTTTGTCAGAGGCAAGCAACATAAATGTGCTAATTGAAGCATGCAGCTGAAATGTTGATCAGGTGATTTGGGGAAAAAGTTGGGCAAAATGGAGGTAGGTCCATAATAGTCAGAAGTGGCATGTAAACACTTGGAGAGGAGTCAAGGAAGGAGCCTTTGGAAGCTCCTCTTCCAGGAGGTGAGGAAGAGAGACATTTTAGCTTGAGAGAACACCATGAAAGGGAACAAACTCTGAGTTTGTGACTCTCTTCCCCAACCCTGAGAGAGGGAAGGAAGGAGGAGACAGCAGCCAGTGGATCTCAAACAAAGGAGCTCTATCAAACTGAAATCATGTTTCACCTCAGCCAAAAGGAAAGAAGACGGAGCAAGACGAGGCAATGTAATCAAGGATTATCTTCATTGCTAGGTGTGTTCTCAACAGTGTATGCTGTTGTTTTGTAGCTTTCATAGCTTCGTTGATGACAATCGATGGATTTTAAATACATGCAGTCTCTTATCCTGAACTTTTGTCTTTTGAGAAGGCCAAGAGTGGTCTTACATAATAAAGCATGGCGAAGCTTAAAACGGGATTATTTAAAAACTTTATCAGGTGTTTGGATATAGAAAAAAAACTGATTTGCTCAAAGGAAGGTTCCTTAGTGGCTTAAGAGCCAGTACATAGTAGGCAAGGGACAAATAAGTGTCCAGGCAACCTGTGACAACCAGATAATCTCAACACAGTAAACAAGAACATATGACAGCTCCACACATGGGAAGTTGCTCCGTCACCCTTGGCAACACTAAACACTAGAAAAATATAAGCTGAAGGTTTCTTCTTGCATATCTCCTGACCTCACTCATAACTGCTGTGATCTCAATAGAGGGTATAATTTCTATTTCAAGAATCTTATTTTTAGTATTTAAATATACATAATCAGAACATATTTTGTGATAACTGAAACCCCTGCTACAACTGAAAAACTGAATCAAAGATGGGTTTTATTCTGCTCTTCTAAAAATACAATATACTGACATTTCATACCACACCTTGTTATCAAACAGGAGCCAGTCTTCTGGACACCCACCCTTTGGTGGTGGTGAAGTGGGAGCAACAGTTGGATGAACAGTATTGTTAAGCCTTTCACAGATGAATAGCTCAACACTACCACAGTTGAGATCATTCCATGTACCTGAAAACAAATTAGAATAAAAGATAAAAAATGCAAATAGGACTGGCATAAAAAGTGTCCTTTGCTAAAGCAAATCTATCATAGGAAGTGGAACTGATGTAAATACATTACATATAAATAATTAATAGAGTATTTGCATTTCTGTCTCTGAGAAATACTAATTTTTATGTATGTTCCTCAGAAATATTCAGGTTTCCAGCAAAATTCAGAATATGAATATTTTTTCAGAGAACAGAAATATTTCAGTATTGCAAAACTGTAGCATTACCAAAGGAGAGTTTTAGTTTAAATGCTTAATTCACCTTGCTAAGTCCTGTAAGATCTCTAGGATCACTGTCTATATAAGGTACTTGTCCTTGTTACCTTACTACCAGAACTTCTCACAGTCTCATAGTCTTTTAGTATCTTTTTCTTGCTGTGGGAGTGTGTTCTAAGAATATAACATTAATGTCATCAATCCCATTTTACAGATCTGGAATTAATAAGAAGATGGCATTCATTTCATTAGCTGCAGACAGTTACAAGGTAATTATCTACAGCAGAGCTAATCACACCTTATGTTTAATGGAGATATTGTCATTGTAACTCACTGAAGTTAAGGACATAATTCAGCTTATCTTAAAGAAGATCTCCAAAACAGGACATAATATTCACTCCCCAAAATCATTCACTTCCTTCCACTGACCTCTAACAGAGCCTAGGAAGATTACCCCAGCTGTAGACTTTGGGAGTAGAAATGTTTAAAAATAGAAGAGATTAACTGCTCCAACGAAGACTAACTGCTCTGCTAGCATATATCATATAGCATATATAGCATATAATAATCAAAGCCGTGCCCAAGCCCTAGATTTTTAGGAACTGCACAAATGATAACAGACAGCTGATGTCCTTGAGTCATAAAGTGGACAGAGGTTAGAAGAAAAACAATACTGACTCTATCTGCAGATGGTCTGATGCTTAACTTATTCGTTCACATTGAAATTTTCTGACAATGTTAGGAATCAAATTGCAGATGCAATCTAATGTTTTAGCTACATGGAGTTGAATTTTTTTAAAGTGCGTAAATGAAAGAAGAGAATATGACTTTTTTTCCTATGTTTTTAAACATCAGCCTGCTCGGTATTGTAACTCATCCACCCTTGCACATGCAGCCCTCCCAAGCCTATGCCACACCATGCAGACAGAATGTTGTTACAGGACCCACCTGTTTGCGTATACATGACCACACAGTTTTCATCATTATTTGCAAAATTGGGTTCATTTGGAGCCCAGGAAACATAGTTCACTGGAGTTCCATCCATCCATCTGAAATAAGTCATTTGGGGCAATAACAGTTAGTTGAATTAGTTAATATTTCTTTGTAAAAAACACATTAGAGTTTTCTATTTTAGGTTTCCTGTATACTAGCTTACAAACACATGTTGTTATCTGGTAAAAGAAAATCAAGACCTTCCACTTGGAATTAGTGAAAAATACTTCTATGTCAACTGCCTACTCTGTTGACATGGACCAGGTCTGAACTAATCATCTCAACTGCTGGTCCCAGCCTTTCTTGGTCTCTGCATATTGATAGCCTGCAGGAAGCACACCACTGTAGGACTGGACCTGGCTTTCTCTGGAGCACAGAAACAGAAACTTGAGCCTATTTTAGTAATTTCCTGGGTCCAAAAGCAGTAATATAAGAACTTGCAGGATAAGAGAGAGCCTTGAACCACACACACTGAGGACTACTTGGAACCATTTTGTTCAACAGAGGAAATCGTTAATACTATACAGCTATTGCTTTCAGTGGTGCTACAATAATTTCCTAGTTTAGTGATTCACAAATTTATTCTCAAAAGTAGCCATGGAAAATGTGAAAAGACCTCAGTGCGCTGGAAGGAGAAAAGTCAAGTGGGGAATCTGCCAAGACTGAGAGCATTCAGACAACACCAGCTCCAGGGCACTTTAGTGCTTTTCCAGTTTTGGAGACTAAGCAACTGTACGCGTGCTTTTGCAAGTAAACTACAAATAAGGAATTCAACAGGATGCCTAGCTGATTCCACTTGCAGATCTCCTGAGTCAAATAGGAAAAAACAGTACGTAATAAACCAGGAGAAACAATATAAAGACAAATAGCAGCACCGTCATCCAGCAGGGAGAAGGATGAAACTAGTGAGGCAACAAGGACAAACAACATTTGACATGATAAAACATTGGACAAACAACAGTTTTGTCTGAGCAGTAGATGTGATGTAGAAAGCAGGAGCTCCAGGAGATGAGACTATCCAGTCTCTGTGGTTTATGGCCAAGAAAGGCATCCTGAGATGACAGAAGAAAAGCTGAAATGAAAAGGCTGAGGCTCATCTGACCAAGATTCAAATCCCAGGAGAAGGCACTAGAAAAAAAAAGGGGTGGGGGAGTGGGTTGGGAGAGAGGCAGAGTGCCACAGTAGAAATGTGGCATCTAAGGCTCCATGGGAGGTTTGGTACATTCACAGTACAGTACAGAACGAAAAGAAGGGGAAATAGTGAAAACATTATGGGAGAAGTGTTCTCCTGAGGAGCAGACTGGTATTTTAAAACTTTGTGACAAGACATGGCTGTAGACAGGTTTTGTCAGTCACTGAACTTCAACAGTCTCTTGCAGCCAGCCATGCCAAATATTCACATTATGAGTCTGAAAAACTCAATTTGTTTTTACTTACCGAAAGGTCTTATCAAGGCTCACACTTAAGCCAATATAAAAGGCATTTCCCCAGTCTTTATAGAAAGTCTAAAACACAAAAAATAAGAATTTTAATGAGCTGTAAGAAAACAAATTTCAAATAAAATAAGCAAGATCTCAAAAACTACTTTAGTTTCAGTTGTACAGTAGCATAGTATGCAATGTGCAGGGAGTTGCTAGGATTCTGTGCCCGAAACGCAAAAGGCAAAATTTTCCTCCAATTTACAGTATTTAATTTAAAAAAAAAAAACAAAACCAGAATGTGATGAAAGAGAAATGGAAAAAAAAGCTATGTTAAGAAGATAAGAACTATGTCTTAAGCAGCTATAATATACAGCAATATTTTTAAGAGTTTTAGGAACGTATAATGAGAATTTGCTGAAAGGCTACAAGTAGATGGTAGGTTTTACTATTTAGTCATGTGGAGGTTAGGATGAACTCATATTTGGTTTTAATAGTATGAAACTATTTCCAAAAGAGTGTATCGTCATCAAGTTATTCTCTTCCTATTAGAAAATATTCTGGCTTAAACCTTTTACTGAAAATCCGAAATTTGTTTTGACAAAAAAAGAAGAGAAAAAGTTTTTCTTGAATTCTAGGAAGAGAATGAGTTGGAACACAAAACATACTTAGTAACTACAGCTTTCAGCTAAACAGAGCAAGGTTTTTGAAAGTTGCACCCTAAGAGTGTTCTTAAAAGAAGCTGAGGATTTGTCTGCGTGCCCATGAAAGGTGGCACTGATTATTTTTATGATGAGGACAGTTTTCTAATATTTCACAAGCCAGCTGAAAGAGGTGCCTCAGTGTAGGACAGAACGGTGCATTTTTGAAGTAAAACATGTTTCTTACATATTTCCAAAGAAATGTTTTTTCACTTTCACCCTCAATGATCGCAAGATCACCACCATTCTTCTTGCAAAAGTCCCTGGCTTTTTCCATAGGCATTGGTTCCTTGCTGAAGTAATATTCCTTGTGATTATATATTATCCAGTCATCTTCACTAACATTATATTTGTATTCTGCAAGGTAAAACATTAAGCAGTCTGTAATAGAAATTCACATCATTACATGTTAATTGATTTCTGTTATTGGAAGTACAAGACTTACCAAATGTGGAAGTAGGCTCTGGTTTCAGTGATGCTCCTGCAATGTAAATCAATATCTGAGTATATTACATTTCTCAGACATCTCTCAGTTAAATGTATTTATACAGTTGCTAGCATTTTAATTCCAAGGAATAAAATTAATATTAAGCATTACTCAGTATGCTTACTTCTGTCACAGATTTTAGCAGAATATCTGAAAAAAAGGTGTTACACTCAACAAAATGTATTAGAGCTGATCATAAGTTAAGCTTACAGAAACTATGCGCGGCTTTAGGCTGCCAGATTTCACTTAGTCAACAGGCTGCATATACATCCCAAACTTACATGTGTATCCCATGGATGAATTCATAGTTTTCAACTGCTTTTATTTAAATGAAAATGTATTAGTGTTTCAATGTGCTTGATGGCACAGCTGGCTCTAATACATGCAGATAGTGTGATCTGACCTGGACAGGATCTTCTTATCATCTGTCTCTAAAAGTTGCTCAAGGAAGAGAGTCATCCTACCTTTCTTTATTTGGCAAACATAGTCCTTCATATGTTCACAAAATAAATCATTCCACTCCATATTATTGTAGCCATAAAACACACCACATTTTTCATTTCCATCATAATTGTTTGGTTCTCCGTTTGCCCATTTTTCAAAATTTACCTATAGTAGAAACACAGCTTTGTTACTATTTTCCTTTAAAAGTGAAACAATTGTCTCATATCATCCTGTTAAATAAGAATGTACTTCACATGATTTCATGGTCCATCTTGTGCTTTTGTGCCAGACTTAGTAAGGAAAAGGATATGGCCCTTGCATAGCATGATTCCTCTGTGTATTTATAAGCCATGTTTGTAAGCCAAGAAGTTGTTGCCCTCTTTGTTATCATCAGGAGAGATGCCGTTCTCCTGTCAAGCTGCAGAAAGAAGGATCTAAGTACCCTCCTCTGACCCCTGGGTTTGTTGCCCTGCTCTAGTGTTTCAACCTGAGACAATCCATCAGTGCTGCTATATGGACTCGGGTCTTGCAGGCCTTGATCTACTTAAGACTGTGAGAGCAACAAAGCCTAGCTTGTGTAGACATTCAAAATTATTTCTAACAGTAAATGACAAATGGGAATATAGAGATTGGTACCACAAGATTTGCTTAGCTCAAGAGAGATATTCTATCACCTTTGGTGTTATTTCATTATTCTAAATGTCATACTGTTATCTATAACTATGAACTATCAAAAGATAAAAAGTAATTCCTAGATCGGAATAAGGTAGTAAACACTTAAGGTCACTTGCGGCTTGTATAGAAGGAGTTGTGAGAGCTGTCTGCCAAGACGTATGTGGAAAATTAGACAAAAAGCTGGAACAATAAGTTATCTACTCACTGGTGAGCCATCACTCCATACAAAACCTCTGTCAGAGTCCAAGGCGTTTAAACCCATCCAGTAAGATAAGTGAAGATAATCTCTGTTTCTGAATGATCACAAATATAGACAACCAGGCACAGTGTGAAATAAAGAAGGAGAATATATATCATCACATTATTCTCAGTGTTTTGATGCTTGAAGTATCATTTGAGACAGCCATATAAAATAATCATTCAATTGCCGTGTGCAGAAAAACACTCTGGCACTGCATGTGGTAGGAAGCAGTGAAACACAGAGCTTCATGGGAAGGATCACAGATATCACGAGTCCACAAATACTGAGTTAAATCAAAATATATTTTAAGGTCTTGGTTTGACCAAGTAGCTTAGGCATCCAAATTCAGACCTGTCTGTACTCATAGGCTTGATTTAAACATCTACGTAAACACATAATTTGGTCAGGCTTTCTTTAGCCTCCCGTTTTTTCCCCTTAACTAAAGCAGCACAAACTATTCCTTTAATCAAGAGCATGTCACCTACTGACCAACTACAAATGAGCTAAAAAGATCAATTTTATCCCCTTGTACTAAGCTCAGCTGGAACTAATTTTGATGATCCTTTTTTCACTTTTGTGTATATTCAGGCTACTTTAACAGATAGCATCACCTTCCCAGAGACCTGACAAGAAACCCTTTTGCTCATCTCTTTCTACCCATTTCCTTCCACCACTTTGCAAGGATATACAGCATCTTTGCAAAGTAAAAATCGATCAGTAGAAATCCTTTATGTCTTTCAGAAAGGTAATTTTTAAATGTTTTTTTTTCCCCTATATTTAAATGGTGGACTGTGCAGATACTTACAAGCTAGCTATTAGGTTTTGTTCTTCTTCGCTGTGGATACATGCCAGATCTCCTCCGATGGCTCTGCAAAAATCTCTTGCACCAAACCATGTTTGCATTTTCTCCCTTCCTCCCTGAAAAATCTATAAAAAGTGGGCAATTAAATACTGTGCTGGGTATTACAGAAATTTAGAAACAGAATTCTGGGCTTCTATCTTTCTTCTGATCTTCTGGTCTCTAGTTTTATCACTTACTACTTAATCATGCAACCATAAGCCTGTGGTCATCTATCAATCAAATTTGATGATTGCAACTTTGCCTTTCCTATCATCTCAGAGCCCCAGTGACTCCAAACTTGGGTTCAGCCTACATGCAGCACTTGCCAGCGCTTCCTAGGGATGCCACCTGGAGATGGCTGCGGGTGTGTTACCACAGCCTGCCTATCACGTAGGCAGGGTAAGCTCCACCTTCCATGCATACACAAAACATACACTCATTTGAAACGATAAGCATTTGCACTCAGAAGTTAAACACCTACTTTGAAGCAGGAGCTGCTCTGAGGAATGGATTGCCATCCCTCTGGGCACGATGGGAGAGGGGTCGTCGTTGGAGGAGGCGGAGGGGTCACTCCCTCCACCAGCTGCTTGCAGAGGAACATGTTTTTTTCTTCACAGTTCAAAATTTCCCATAATCCAGCTGAAGTTCCTGTTATCATGGCCACGCAGCCTGGCTCCTTTCCTTCATGGAACACAAAATTTTCAAACTTTATTGATAAATTACTGCATCTTCTCAAAGCAGATGCTACTTCCTCAAGAGTAACCTGTTCCCCTCTGTGTTTGAATGCCAATAGCTCACAGGAGCTCACATCCATTTCAATTAAATCATAAAAATAAATTTTATCAACTTCCATTTATATTATGCTATGAATCATTTATCAAAACCATCAAACAACAAAGAGCGAATGATACCAACTGACACGTGCAGTCCCAGGTGGTATACTGGAAGGAATTACCACAATCCCTGGTTTAATCTCTTTAGCACAAATGGAAAGTTGCGCTGTCGTTTCTGCCACTTTATGCCGAAAGAGCTTCTAACCTGCTTTTCAGCTTTCAAATCCTCACCTCTTATGGTCCCCAGAGCAGAAACTTGGTGGCCCCCATGGTGCTTACCAGGCATCCCTGCATTCCAGTGAGTGAAGGTGACCACATCCCCATTGGCCCACCTGAACGTCCCCTGCTCCTCCGCATCTGACAGACCAATCCAGAAATACTTTGCTGGATTGAATCCAATTACAGAAGTCAAAAAAGCTTGTTCATATCTGTGAAGAATAAGTACCAAGCTGATGTATCACATTTTATTGTAATTTGTTCATTTCTTCGAACAGTTCATTGTAGCAAATCTGGTAAAGTTAAGGTGATATGTTAATATGTGGGAAAAAATTAGTATGGATTGAAGCAAGGGTAATGGTCTTACTTTTATAGTTCCAATTGTTATATAAATTAATTTTATTTTGTATTTTGGTAATGTATATCATGTTTAGAACATATAGTGATTCTATCCTGCTTTTGTACTGCACAATGAACAACACCAGCCAAACAATACTTGTGTTAATGCACATATGTTATTCATTTTGTAAAAATAAGCGCAACGGTGTTTTACTGAGCTTTATGATAAGGTCTAGATCTTTAAATCTTGCCCCTCTGGGGAAAAAACTGCATTTATCCTAAAAATGCTAAGTTTCCAGATCTGTCTGATGCAAAGAAAAGGCTGAAAAGCTCAAATCCAGAAGAAATAAATAGTTCCATGTTTATCTGTTAATTTTTAGTTCAATAATTTTTAAAATAATCCAGCAATTTGGGGTTGTTGGGGGGTTGACTCCATTTTTTTTAATTCCTGGCGTCAACGACAGTGCAGGTGTGTAGTAGCAATGGCTGGAATATTTGTATTGATGATGTACAAGCCCCTGATGTATTTTGTAATGCTTCTTCAGTTCTACCACAAATTTTCCAGCAAAGGAGTGGTGTCACACTAGACATTATGAATAACTGCAAAGGAAGAAGCGATTTTGCTTTGGCCCTTCCATCCTGGTTGCACGTATGAAAGGACAAGAGCTATGTTTCCATACCTGTCTCTCACAGTAGCCAGGTAACCTTTGTTCTCTTCACAGATTTGTTTTGCTTCTGAAAACGTTGATGGTAATTGCCCCACGGAGTAGCAGTAAAAGCCATGCTTCATCCAGCCCTGTCAGCAACAACAGCAGAGACGCACGGAGGGGCTGTCAGATTGCTCAGCTCAGTACACATCCAAAAGCCACGTTAATACCACATCCCAAATCAAAATTAATCTCAGAACCCATGAGAAGAAACAAAGAGGATAAGCAAACACAGCTTTTGTAACCACATCTCTGTGTATTGCCCATTGATAAAGGGCACACAAGGGGTCTTTGCAAGCAACAAGCTGTGGTTATGACATGTGGCTGGCAAGCACGCTCACAGACGTTTTGCAGCTGCTTGCGTAAAGCCTGCTCTGTTTTCTCTTTGTGTAAGTGTAGCTGTTGCAAGAGGCTACAAACAATCTACAGTCACCTCAAATACTTCTGCCTCCCGTGGCGAATGATTGAAACGAGAAGGCTGTTTGTAACCGAAGACCAGCATGAAAAAATACTGACATGCTCTGCAGAGCAGACGGTGAAGTGACCAGTTCTGCAGTGGGAGAAAGGTGAGCGAAGTGCGTATAAGGGAGGGAAAAAGAAGTTAATCTACATTGTGGTTAAAGAAGTAAAAAAGTGCCCCATTGATCTGAGAAGTATCCATACATACAAATTAACAGTTTTCTAGGGCTCAACCAAAAAGCCAAAATAATTGACTCCTGTGATATTCACCATCATGGGAGTGAAAGTAAGGTGCAACAACCTTTCGCTGCTTTTGTTTTACACTTACTTTCGGGCAGCCTGGGTAAGCAACCTCAGCGTCCCCTGATTCTTCTGCCAAAGGCTTCCTTTTACAGATGTAACCGAGTTTCGTTTCACAAGCACTGTCAGCCCAGGATCCATCCTGAGCATGGTAAGAAGAAAGCACAGAGAGAGGTGAAATCCAGAGAAAATCCAGATCCAACACAAGTATTCACCATCCTCAAAGAGAACCCTTCTCTCTTCGTACGGCTAAGGCAGTTTCAGCTCTCTTCCTTGCCTGGATGGTTTCTCCAAAACCCTCAAATAGGGAACATGATAAAGACAGTGAGGCTTGCATTTCCTCAGAGGTGCGAGGTTGAGGCTTGCACATATTAAAGGTTCAGTGGCTGGTGAGAGTAGGAAGGAAAGACACTGTTCCACTTTATTCTCACTAGCATAGTATTTATTATGTTCATATAACCAGATTACAATATCAAGGAAATGCTGGATAAATTAAACATAAAATATGAAAAATGTATTAAGTCTTTTTCTATAGTATTATGTCATTTTATGCTGAGTATAAAACAAGACAGAATTTTTTGTACCTTATTTTTTTTGCCCAAACCAGGACACTCCAGTAGTACGAACCTCCAAAGTAGCTCTAATAAACCTGTATTTTAGGTGTTTTAAGGGAAATACAAGAAAGTCTCTGCTCCAAGAATCGTACTACACCGTTATGATCAGCCATGTTGAATGTGGATGATGAGCTGCTTCAACCAATTTCAGCTGGGAGTTTTATATTAAGTGTTGCAGAGCCATCCAAGCCTCAGTGCAATGCACTGCTTCTCGTGCTCCATTATACACCTTCCTAGATCTAGTCTCTAGTCTTTCTCCAAACTAAGATGTTCTGAATTAAACCATGTTCCTAAAAACCTTTAAAACCCCTGTCCCTTTTTTCTTTTTTCTTTTTTTTTTTTTGTCATAAATATTTTCCTTTATAGGGGCACAAAGGACAGAAGAAATCATGAAAGCAGAAAGGGGATTTTACCTCTCCCTTCATAACGATGCAGTCTGCCTTATTCCGTGTGTGGGTTGGCTCTCCGTGATGCCACTTGGTGTAAGTCACAGGTGTCCCATCACTCCATTCAAAATACATTTGAACCCTGAAGTCATTTAGACCAATCCACAGCTCATCGTCTGGCTCTGGGAACACAAAGGCACCTGTAGGTATGGTTATGTCTTAAAATGGAACAATCATCTCATCTCACACCCACATTTGACTGAAGAAGGGCTTTTTAAAAAACATTTAAGATCATGGTTACACTGATTAAACAAATAATAGCAACAGTATAATTCCAGATTAAAAAGTGACTTGCAGGAATACTCACTGTACCCAAGCTGAGACACTGTAAAACTGTACTCTTCAATATTATGAATACTCGCCAGCTCTCCATCTTCTTTTCTACAGGAAGACTGGGCATCTTTCCATATTTTGGGTATTCTGTATATTCTATAGCAATGACCTTCATAGGTCACCCATTCCCTGGGGCATTTAAAAGACTTGAAGTCACCTAAAAAAATTATTTTAAACAATTAATGAGCAGTCCTGTTCAGTGCTTTCTTTTAATCAAAAAGAAAATTACCTGTACTGACATTAATTTGAAATATTGGAGCACATACTGGCAGAGGAGAGAAGCAAAATTCTGAGGATCAGAAAGAATACAAAACAGGTTTTACCATCCCAGTTGTGCTGGGAGCTACTGGAAAACTCTTTTACAGATTAAATAAATGCTAAGTAATTTAGCATGCAAACTTGCAGAGCGCAACTCTGTATTAAATCCCTCTCAGCGAGGCTCTAGGTACAGCCGTGTTTTACAGAATAGGGACTCTTTTCCTACACAGGGACTTTATCTTGGTGAATTTTGGAGATTTTCTATATTTTTTCTCTGGAAACACCAGGTTCTTGGGAGCCAGTTGGAGCTCCTGCAAAGGCCAAAGCATGTATCAGAGAGCCTAGACACATTTATGTTATACCAGACATGTCAGAAATCCCAGCTGCACAGAAATGCCACCACACGCTTTGTTCAGTGGCTATTTCTTGGCGTGAATTTAGTATGGCCAAACACCTTCCACTGCTTTGAAGGTTCACCTGGTCTGCACCTATAAAGTAAACTGAAGAGGGCAGGATGTGTGCCCCATATTGACATGTGATCAACCACATTGCTCAGTGCTCCCTGGACATGGTTTTGATCTGTGCAAACTTGCATTTCCCTAGACAACATCCAGGAATGGTTTGGAGGTTAGCATGGGTGAGAAACCATTCCCTGTAAGCTGCGTGGATGCAGCCAGGATGTACGGGCGTGCCAGCTATGATGTGCCACTCATCCCTCGAGCCAGAGAATAATCTTATATACTCGTATATATGCAGTTGAGGGAGTTACTGTAGAGTCAGTAGCATGCTGGGAATTCCCAAGTGACATAACTGCACACCGTTTTCTTCACATGGAGAAGATCTAGTTTGCCTCAGAAGAAAAGGGAACTCAACTGGGAAAAGGTGCCGGCTTCATAGTCTGAATTTTTCCGTTCAGAATAGAGCAACAAATGTCAGAGACAGCAGGGGCAACATGAACTCTGGCTCACATCGTTTTGCAGAACACGTCTTTAGTGTATTTTTCACAGCACAGGTTATTCATCAGTATTTTGTGGTCTGGATAAGAAAACTAAGCACATAATATTGCCTTCTTTAGTACCCTGGGATCTTTTCAAAATTATGAACAACATCTAGACATCATCTTTAAAATGAGACGGGAAATTGAAGTCTTCTCAGTGTTTGACCCAGGTCAACAAGTGTAACCCTCTTGTTTTGACAATATGCTGCCATTTCATGTACGGCATCCTCCCAGTATTTCTCACTCACTGCTTATTGTTTGACCAACTTACCTGAGGCAGTAGTGGAAGAATCTGAGGAGGAGTTTCTCTTTTGGCAGATGTATCCCAGTTTCTGATCACACACCTGGTTTTCCCATTTGCCATTCCTACCTTGGAAGGTCCCACATATTTTTCCAGATTCCACAGAGGGATTTCCTTTAGGAAAGAAGCACAACAACCAGAGAATCCCTCTGTTAACACTGAAAATGTTCACCTCATCACAGGAGGGAACACACAAGTCTTTTGCAGCTGCAAAGCCACTAGCGTATTATTCTTTAGAGAGATAATCCCCAAGAAAGGAGATGAGGGAGCACCACTGGGATGGCTGAGGTGGCCCACATTTCAAACATGACACTTGCTCTTCTCCCATTTCTTCTGCTTAAGAAGAAATTCAGTGGTTTTGACATACTGCAGCATACAGAAAAAAAACTTCATACAAATTAAGCTTGTATTTACATTCCCTATGGGATGGTAGTATTGCAAACAACTCAACATCCTTTACTGTTAAACACTGGACATGAAATGTATATTTAATTTCACAGGGGTGCCCACCCTTTGGATTTCCCTGTATCACAACAGCTGTTACAAAAATACACAATATATCAACATACAAGATGGTGACTTAGATCCTAAGAAAAGAGTGGAAACCTGCTAAGATAATGTACAGCAGATAAATGTCACAAGCAGTAACAGAGAATAACAATTGAAAATACTTTTTATGCAATGCTTCTCTTCAGGTTTTTTTTTCTCTTTTCTTTACATTCTCTTTATATAATTTTTCACGAGTTTTTTTTGTCTGGTTTGAATAATATGCCCGATTATAAAATTGCGGATGGCAAAAAAAAGTCAAATGAGCTGTAGATATTTGTTTTTAACCGTTTTCTTAGATGAGCTACCTGCTTTTTCTGGGAAATTCAGAATTAACCGCAATCCATCTCTGGTGTGATCCCTATTACTGTAATACACTACCTTTCCCATAATCCCCTGTAATCTGTGAAAATTCTATGAAACCAAAGGAATTAGGCAACAGTAATTTGGGAAGAGAATTTTGGCCCAGATGTTGATTATTGTTTCGGAAAAGTGCACTTACCTGGAGCCCAGTTTAGGTATCTGAAAGGACTGCCCCCAATCCACTGCCAGCCACTGTCAAGGGCACTGAAAAGACCAGTCCAGAGCTTCGCATTGACCCCTAGGTCGCTAGTGAGCCCTAAATGGCCAAAAGAAATGAACAGTCAAGTTATTAAATGCCTCTGATTTTGTAAGTTATTAAATAAAACATAAAATAAAATTTTAAAGCATGGAAAAAGATTAAGTGTCATAATAGATCTTTTTTAAATATAGGTTAGGTTTTTTCCACTATTTTAATACATTTTTTTTGTGAGAAAGTGACAAGCTTTTTAAAGAATGTCACTAAGATCTATTTTCACAAGGTAAATACAAGTATCCATGTTAAAGCTCTTGGAGCTGACCTACATTTTAACCCTACGCATTAATTTGTTTGTTGTTTTTCTTTACCTAATAAATACATTTCTTCATGAAGGTCTGTGACACTTAATAGTTCTGCATTCTGCTGCTGGCAGCTTTTTCTTGCTTGGTGCCATGTCAAAAGCGACTCTGAGTTTATCTGATAGTGGGTTTCTGTCACAGGATTTGTTTTCCAAAGGTTATTGTGGATGGTGTCTGTAAAACATGGTAACAGTTGACAAGATAATCATACTTGCTAAGGCAGAAAGTAAAATCTTCATCGCAAATTAAAACTACGTAACTATGATTTGATATGGTTTTACACATAGTTTGCCCCACATATATGCTTTTTCCATTCAATGTTAATAATACATTAATAACATAAGGAATTATTTCTCCTTACAAACCTGATTTTTCTACATTCATGCTGCTATTTTTTATTTCTATAACTCATCTACTTCTCTCACAGTTCAGCCCGTGTTAATCCACTCACTGCACACGGTCTACCTGCACATACATTTCCCTATTCCTTCCACAGAAAATCTGGTCTCCGCATCCATTTCTTACCTTGGGACCCCTCTTAACTCTCCCAGACCTCCCAACATGACAGAAACGATCATTTCCAATCAGATGTGAAGCAGTGGTGAAGGCGTAGGGTATTTGTGCTGGGGTTACTGGAAAGCTGGTTTGGGTGATTCGTGGGTGTAAGGAGCACCAAAGGCAGGTGAATGTCACTGCCCATATCCTGCACATTTCCATTTGCTCCAGTCCTCCTCTTCTCTGGTCCATCCTATGATACCACCACTGTCTCCTGCTTCCCTGTATCTCAGCTTCCTCATCCATTGCACTTCTTTCTGCTTTTCATTTGCCCTAACTTTCTTCTCACCTAGTCCTAGGGGTTTTCTCTTCCTTTTTCCCACTCACCACCCTCACAACACTCCCAGTTATGTACCAGTCTCGGGAGCACTGTAGGACTACTCATCTCAGCTGGAAAAACAGTGAGAGTCGAGAGCAGATATCTTATTTTATCATTGCATAGCTCACCGGTGAACTAGGCTAGCCAGAATTCATCTCGCTATCCAATGTTACTTCCACATCCCGAAGAGGTTTTGACCATGAGAGTGGATGAAAATTTTGCTTAATGCCTTTCCTGAAATCTTCATAAATAAGTTACCTTTTAGTGGACAATTTCCAAACAACTGGTCTTTGTCAAAGTCTGAAGAAGTTGCGCACCACAGAGAGCCTGCATCGTCACTCCGAGGGATGCACTCCGTGTACCATTTACCATTGACCTTAAAAGGGAACACGCAAGGTGCGCCAAAGGCATTTCCTCCTAGGGTATAGATATCTGCAGAGAAACATAGAGGAGTAGTAGTCAGTTGGTATCAGATGTTCACTACAGTGTCTGCTCATAGGCAGCTCTCCATGGACACAGCTGAGTTGTGCAAGTGCTCAGCACATCAGTGCTTCTTTGCTACAAAGCCTTCCAATGCTGTTGTGTCAATTAGAAATGACTATGGCAAGATATTAAGAATTAAGACTCTCAAACAACCCTTATTTGCCTCTCAGACTCTTTTCATTCCAGTCTGGACATTCCTGTGCAACCTGCCCTAGGCTAACCTGCTTTAGCAGGGGGGTTGGACTAGATGATCTCTAGAGGTCCCTTCCAACCCCTACCATTCTATGATTGATTGATTCTATGGACTATTGTGTGTACATGCTTGTGACTCAGCTTCTCTCATTGCATACATACTTCTGTCCTCAGATGATGTTGAAGATCTTTTTTTTTTTTTACCCTGTATGGTTGAAGAGGATTAGAAAGCAGAATCAGAATATTTTATTGTCTTCATAAGAGGAAATTTTATCTTAAATTTGTAAATGATTCCGCTGAAAAGTGACTGTCCCATCTCTATGCAGTCTGATTTGTGCTTATCTGAGCAAAATTGTGACAAACTTCATTCCAGCTGGAACTGTTGTAGAGCATGGCAAAAATTTCACCCCTTGTTATTTAATTTCCCACCCTACCAGTGGGATGCCCACTCTACATAGCCCAAGAGGGATAATCATGCAGGAAAAGGAGATCTGACTCTCCAGTGGTCCTTTGTCAAGGTGTTAGATCTTATTGCCTCCTAAACCACTAAGCACTGCTCTTCCTTTTGCTTTTTCCCACTTTTTCTTCTTGCTAGGCCTCAGAAACACCAGATAAACACTGTTAAAAGTGGATTACATCTATGTTAACTAGAAATTAACTTCTTAGAGATAGTACACAGTCAAACCAAGTAATAGCAAAAATACATATTTAAATATAGTATAATAATCACTTCTAGAAATTGATCAGACATATTTTGAAACAGTAATAGATTTCCTCCCGTTGCCACTGTACAAACAGAATTCCCATTGTCCCTTCTGATTACATCATAGGCCTTGGGGGGTTGGACTAGATGATCTCTAGAGGTCCCTTCCAACCCCTACCATTCTATGATTCTATGATTCTTTGTCATTTATTCTTTCACTTGACAAATTGCACTTTCCAAGTTACGCAGAAATGTATACAGTCATATTTGCCCTGTATTACTACCCTTTACTTGTAGTCAGCTCTGCTACTGACGTCACTGTAAGAAAAGGGTTGCTGTATGACAAGCAGGCCATGGAATGCTTTGTAAATAGGGTCAACCAAGCTACTTAGAAATAGAGATTAATTTTCAGTACTCACCCTCATAGCGCTGGGAGCACACGCTGTCTGTGGTTCCATGGATTTTCCACCTGCTCCCTTTGCCCGATAATTTGGACAACCTAGTTTTCTTCCCCTTCCCTTTGCCACAGTTGAAAAATAAATCCTTGCCATGGGTAGCAAGCATCTCATTTCTACATTCCCACCACTGGAGCTCATTTGTCCTGTTACAGGATTCCAACGTGACGGCAGAATCTTCGTCCTTGGTGAGCACTCCCAGGCACAGCTCGAGCGCCACGCTCAGCAGCTGCGTGGCAGAGACCCACCTAAACTTTTGAAACTCATTGTGCTCATCACAAGCAGCAGTTATGACCGAGCTAGAGTTTTGAGCTTGGGCGCAGAGCTTGTTATCTTCATTATAGATTGAAAATATTCCACTGTCTATAAAATAAAATGAGGAAACAAGTATCTGAGAGATTTCATAGGAGACAAGTCAGTTACTTGCTATTTGACAGTCTGTTACAACAAAAACTGAATATATAGAGTCCATAAAGAATCAAGGGAGGTTAATCATCAGTATGAAGGATATTCATCAAAATGTTCTTAAGATGCAAGCAACACAGAGGTTGAAAATATAACTCTTTCAAGAGAGATTGCTCTTCTTCACATTCCTCCTTAAAGCACACTGTTCTCAAAATGCCATTTAAAAATGACCCTTATTAAATTTCATGAGTTCTTCAAAGTTCTACCACCACACAACATATTAAACGGGCTTTAATTTTGGAAGTAAAAGTTCTTTTTAATTTAGAGCTATTAAAAATGGTTTACATACTCAAAGTTCAACCATTTTTATATTTGACCCAGAATGACATTGTGGTTTTCAACTTATCATCAAGTAAGTGAGGTATTTTTCATTTTTGGTTAATTATTTCTGAAATTTTTGGCAACTGTGCCAAAAGTCACTTCTTCACAGAGTTCAACGTGAATTTCTCAGGAGGAAAGTCACAACTTGTAGCATCATCACTTCAGTTCTGAGCAGTTAAGCCAAGTAAGTGTCCTAACTGCCATTTATAGCTACATTTGTAAACAGAAATCTGAGACATTGCTCAATGGGATTTTGTTTCTCAAGACCAGCTTCAAAAAAGGGGCGCAATTTCAGCCTGCTCCAAACTTTGACCGGTTTTGTAGCTTGGCTTGCATCCTTTAGCTCCCCTCTAAGCAACAGCAGCAGCACCCAGCTCGCTCTGCTCTGCCGTTGAGCTTTGCTGCCACCCACAGTTTCTTGCCAGGGATGCGATAGTTAAATGGGGCTTCATAATCGACCCCCTCCTCAGAACTGCCAGGGAGTGGTGGAACAGCCTTGGTGATCCTTCTCTGAAAGGCTGCAGACCTGAACAAGCCAGATGGCATTTCCCCTGGCACAGCCCTCTTGCTGCAATGGTTCTTGAGAAGGTTAGCAGAGAATAGGTCTCACCCAAAAACACGCACAGAAGAAATTCTCCTGTAGTGGATTAGATCAGCATTGACTAGTCCCTGCTGCCATTCAAGCGACAGCACTGGACTCACACAGCTCTCTAGCTGGGAGCTTCCCAGGGGAAAGAGCTGCAGACACAGCATCATTTGTTTTTCTCTCAGCAGTTGGAGCGTCTGAAATCTGACAGAAGCTTGTAAGGTCCTTCCTAAAGTTGTCAGCTTGGAAACAGGATTCCAATATGCAACAATCAGCACACCATAGTCTACATGAGCTCCTAAGAAACCCAAAGCACACATCTGACTGTGGTTCTGGGCATGCTGAGAGGACACTGCCCTGTACATCTGAGCTGTTCTAACCTCCAACGGAGTAATTTCAGATCAGCTTTTGTCTGCATTCAGCTGGCTGATTTTCAAGAATCAGCACTGCCTAAGTTATGCCCACATCTGTTGGCATATTTCTTTCGCTTATACACCACCTTGAAAAGTGTGTTAAGAAAACTGGATACTTATACAGATAGCACCAAGTTTAGGCGCTGAATAAAACTGTTTCAAATTACGTGCTGTGGCTAGATCTAAACTCGCTGTCCACCAAGGAGGACATCAGGAAAGCATGAGAAAGAACTTGCAAACCTTCATGCTCGGCAGAGGACAAAGACTTACCAGACAGTTGAAGAGATGCACTAAAGGAAAAGAGAAAAATCAGGAGCGGGTAGACAGCCATAGCCAAATGTTTCACTCCTTTCTCCCCTTCACCTCAAATTGATGCTGAAGACCAAATCTGTGCCTTGCAAGAAAACCCTTCTGCACTGAATCAGATTAACAAATCCTTTTCAGTTTTTAAGACCCAAGAGATAGAGGGAAGTTCTGAGCTGCAAATAAGGAACTGCATCATGTCACATGAGTAATTTTGAAATAATACATTAGTGAGTAAACTTTGCTTTCTAAGCTAGTTTCTCTACTGTATAAAGTTGTTCTCTTTCATGAAAATAGGTGATCTAAGAGGTAACATTTTAGTGAGTATTTTTAGAAACATACCTTACAATTCAGGATTTTATGAAGAAGGTGAAATGAATGTCACTTTACTGGAAATAAAGGAAAAGGTTAAAAAAGAAGAGGAAGAATTGTCTGTATCAATAAATGATGAAAAAAGACAGAATGCAATGCAATACTGTGGAAAATTGGCTGGGACACCATGTAATTAAGTAACTATGACCTTGGAATCAGAAAGAACTTCCCATGTCTGCTGTTCCACAGAAAAGAGAAAAGCTGTAGACTACAGGACCTGTGTTCAGGAGGCACCTGACCCTTCTTTCGCTTCATTCCTGGCCATATGCAGGAGCAATGTACCCAAACTGACCGCAACAATTGAAGAAATTCTGAAAAGAAACCACACAATTCTAGGAAGAAGGTAACCTGTAACAGGAAAGTAGTAGATTTTCAATTATTGCTGGAGAAGAAAACTAAACCAATAAGGAGTAATGCTACATTTTTCATCCCACTGGTCTGTGAAAGTTTGCACCCCCTAAAGCGCACACCCTTCAGGCATTCTGACAAAATTATGATTTATACTTTTAAAAATCTCTCTCCTTTATGATAGGTAAACAATGTGAAACACATAGAGGGTAGGGAAGAGAGATCGCATTCCCAGGGAAGTTTTACATCCCTGTTTGCATACAGGCTTCAAAAAATCCCAGTTCCCGTATCTTCAGGAGAGAGGCTAGTTTGGGTTAACTTCCCCAATATTGTGTTTGCAGCAACTCTTTCCCTGAAAATTGCTGCTGTGGTAGGCAATGAAAACCCTACACACCTACATGAAGGTGTGGGATCCTGCTTCTAGTGTTCTGACTCAGGTGCAGATGGACGATTCACTGGGTCTAAAAAGGTACACAAGGAATTAGAGCAGAAAAAGAATTACAACAGTGAGAGAAAACGGTGGGACCTGAAGGCCAGCAGGTACAGCTAGACCAAAACCACAAAATGAATGGGAGCCTGAGAAGGACAATGGGATCTGAGGAAAGTTGGGAAATGAGAGGTCTGCCTCAGCAAAGCAGCAGATGGTCAATACTCAATGAATGATGATGCATATGAAAAATGGTTGCACTGAGTCTGGAGTAAAGCATTCTGGTACTCCCCAACATGGGAATGCTTGACTCCACAACCTCGACTTTCCAATTTTCCTTGCTTCCTTGTTCAGGAGCTCCAGATTCGCAGATGGAAAAAATATCCTTATTTATTATTTAGGTAGGAGAAATGAAACGTGTTGTGGTCCTGCTGTATATGATATCTCAGCATCTCCAAATCTACCAGGAGGCAACAAGTACAATTACAACAGGGAAAAAGAAACTCGTTCTGTTCTGAAGAAAGATCAGTGTTTGCTGAAGGACTGCTATCGATGATGTGCTGAGGTTGAAAAAGTGTAAAGGATAGTAAGGTCAGCTTCACCACAGTTTCCGTATCTTTGAGCAGACCCATCACAGACCACAAAGTGGGAAGGAATTATCAGAAGATCACAAAGATGCACTCCAGCATCTTCCACTTGGCAAAGCACAGCCTGAAACTTTAGAAGTGGCGAGGAAAAAAGGCTGCTGGGTTTTGTGTTGAGTCAGCGTTGTTCCTTTGGCAATCTCTGCTCCCGGGCAGGAAGTTACGCTCACAGCGTGCAGATTCACCACCTTTCCTCTGAAGTCTGAACTCTTCTGGAGAAAAGCAGAAATGAAAATTAAGCACAAAGATGTCAAGAAACGTAGCAATGTGCAAAGAAACAAAGCTTTACACACTATTGAGTATTGCCATCAAGTCATTCCTCCGCTGCCCACAGAAGTGCGTGGGTGACTCAATCAGGTTCAACAAGATGCTTCCCTGCAGAAGTTAAATAATTCATTTTCAAAAAACACTGGTATTAATATCTGAAAGGAATTTTGTGATTATTTAGTCTGGTATAACTTGATATAAGCTTTCAAATCAGAATCCCCACATATAGCACAATCACAGCTTCCAACTTTCCAGTTTTCACCTTTTATTAAAAAAAAAAAAAGACATGCTCTAAACCTTGGCAGAAATATTCTAGCCTAAAAATACTGCAGAGAGTGAACAGCCTTTCCATTTCTCTAAACAGGTTCAAAACATACTGAAAGAGCAACATAAGGCTCTTTCACACTGTACTTTCATACTACGTAATCAACTCTCTTTTTCTTTCATTCATTTAAACCACCAGGATTAAACATATGAAATCTTGGCAGAAACAGAGGATTATGGCTATGAATTACAAGTGATCAGTTAAAATTTTCCCTTGCTTTTCTACTCATTACTTATGTTTCATCTTGCTTATTGAGAAATTATTTTCCTTGTTTTTACAGTAAGACTATTCCAGAAAAGCAAGGTCTCAGTTCCTCTGTGAATGTGTATTTATGCAACATACAGCCTGAAACCTCCCATAAGTAGTGGCATTTATGCCGGAGATAAAATAGGAGATCACAAGAACAGGGCAGTTCTAAGGCAATTGACCGATCCCAACAGGACTAGCAGTCGGTAGTTGAGAAGGGCCAAAAGAATTGGTGATGGATCAGAATACATTAAGTAACAAATGATATGACATCCATATGATTATGAAAAATTTCCAAGAAGACACACTCCTTTTTTTCAGTCAAATACAGCAACATGGATAATTTCCCCAGCCCAATCCTCAAAACTTTTTTTATGTAGTTGGTCACTCTCTTCAGGAACATCGCAGCAGGAAAAGAGGACATAAAGCCAGATTGCCAAATCACGCTTGGTAAAACCATTACACGACAAGTCGGTCTGGGGAAGATAGAAATAACATGAGGGTTATTGGAAAGAGACTAGTAACAACCAAGCCCAAATGAGCAAAGAAAAAAGCACCAAAAGAAAAACCAAAAAAATCCTCATTTTTATAATTACAAGTCCCTAGGTAAAAGCCTTCCATTCACTCTTACATTAATTAGAGATTGTTTAAAGTGTTCAAGGTTGTCTTTTCTCTACGTTCCATTCAAAAGTTCCTATTAGAGTTTGTGTATGAAGCGTCAGGGCTCATCTTCAGCTTACTATGTTGAAGCATAATGATTTCCTGTGCTGTAAATGCCACTGCTTCCATGTTTGCTCTTCTTAATGGAAAATTTGCTTCAAATCCATTGTATGGCAATAGGAGGGACAGAAGAACATGCAGCTTAAATTTCCACCTCTTCTGAAAATATTTCAAGTCTTTTTCACTCACACTCTTTCTAAAATGAACAGGCCAAGTAGATCCATCTTGAGAACAGAGCTTCCGATTTGGAACCTCCTCTACTTTTTCTGTACTCATTCGGACAGGAGAGCAGAACGCACACAGCATCTCACAGAAACTGCAGGTGCACCTACTGCCAGCCATTAACTAGCAGCATTTTTAATTCTCTTCAACTCAAAGATGATGCTGGATCTCAGGCAGTGTAAATGAGTAAATGAGCTCAAGACTATCCAGGCTCCAATAACTGGGTTGTCTCCCTGACACTCTGGCTGTAGAGATGTACCTGATAAGTACAGCAAAGCACCAGAAATGAGATATTCCCTCAGTCTTTATTCTCTTTCCAATTATATGTTTGCATATATACATGTGATGAAATGTTATCAGAAATAATCACTCGGTGTGCAGATACTGCCTTAGGACTGTGCAGAGCTCCAGAACAGGACTGAACCTCTTTTGGGCAGAGACTGTACCTGTTGAGTGCTTGCACAACAGCCAGTGCAGTGAGGCTGGGATTCCAGTTGGGGCCTCTTGACCTGTCACTGTTCCTTTCACACACCTTTCTAGCTGGCACCACTTCTCTATATAATTGAAATAATGTCATCCTTAACATGAATCAGTCAGTCAGGAGGTTTCTGGCACATAAGCCACATCAGATGGCATGAAGACCTGTTAGTAAGTACTACTCCTTGAAAAGACATGCTCAAACAACTGTGCATTACAAATGGGAAAAGCAGTAGGAACAGAGGGGAAATAACTGAGAGAAAGGGAGCAGAGCCGGGGGAGAAAAGGAGTTCCAGGACAAATTTCCACATCTTATCTACACGTACACGTAATTCAAGATTTTTACTAAAACACTCAGCCGACATTTTTGTCCTGATTTTAAGCAGACAATCCCTGGACAGATTCAGGAAAATAAGGTCAATATATTCCTTGATCACAACTTTGGATGGAATATGTCCACGGTTGTATAATCTCCTTTTTAACATTATCCTGTTACAGAGTCTTATATATAGACAAGCATATATATATATATAGACAAGATTATAAAAATTAAAAACTATTTAAAAAATCAAAGCTAGTTACCATTTATTTCACAGAATAAAATCTGGAACCACAAAACCAAACCTTGCAAACCTTTGTATGTGAGTGAGGAACCATGCATGATTCACATTTTACAAGGTTTACAAAAATTGGGAATATAAACTCCACACTGGGGAATCTAAGATTTCCATAAATGGTAACCAATCTAGCAATTTTAAAAATGCAATAAAATCAGTAGTAACTAATACATTGGTAAACCTAATTGTTCTTGACTTCCAGCACACACCCCACAAACCTATATTCCTTATTGAGAAGCTGTAGGAGGGCAGTACCAACATGTGATCACCATAACAGGTATCCAATGCTCCTGTAAACCTTCAGAACATGCAGGGGTAGTGTAGCTGTTGTCCTGATAAGAAGGGAGTTTTGCCACGATCCTCATCACCTCTCCCAGACAAACCCACTTGCAGCCAGCCAGAACACTGGCAGTTAACACCAACCACACTTTTCCATTCTGGAGGTCTGCCCCCAGATTTTACCTGATCAAATCCTAGAAGAAAAGGATTTTATTTTACTTTATATCATAAAAGGATTTTTTTCCCCCACATGGTTCAAAGAGGATGTGCCTAAATACAGACTTGTCATCTAGAAACGACCCTGTAGTTAAGTCCCTAGGAATACTTGAAAGATGGTAGAATTATAGAGATGTTTGCTGCATAGCTTGGAGAATCTTTGCATTAGCATGGTTTGAAATAAATCGGGTGCAGACACTTCAAATCTTGGGAGCCTTCTCAAGTAGATCTATCTACATTGTACTTCCTTTATTGCATTCATTTCTGTTGTTCTATTTAATAATGAGTCAATATTACCTCTTTTCTTAAGACCCACACTCACCAGTGTGGGTCATCAAATCACAAGATGTGAAACCTTACACATTATACAGTGGTTACAAAAGAAAGTTACTGCTGTGTATAGCATTATGCAACACTGAAACTGGCTACTACAGTATTTGCACATGAGAAAATAGCTTTGGCTTAATTCTAATTGCATAATTTTATTAAAACAAGGCACATTTTATTTTATTACATTACACTTTACATTACATATTACATTACATTTCATTTTATTACATTACAGTGTCGCATGTTCATTCCGTTCTATGTTGGTCACAAGCTCTTTTGTGTCGCTAGTTCCAGGAACTGCATCACTATTAAAATACAAATTGTTCTCAAAGCTGTCATTTGTTGACAAGCGATTCTTTCTTCTTTTGTAGAAGAAATAGCTTGCAAGGCCACTTCCAACTAGAATGAGGATGACAACGATAACTACAGCTCCTGTTTTACCGTGGTTCAGACTAGGAGCATTCTCGTCCTTTGTCATTGCTGAAAACAAACACAAAGAAATCAATAGGATGCTACGTACTCTTTATTTGATTACTGGAAACAATTTCTTTAGAAAACATGATGTTTCAAGCAAAAATGTCTCATTTGTTTCAAAATAATGAGACAAAAGGTAGCAACATAAAATTAAGTGATGTTAAAACACTAACATTGCGTGCTGTATCACAAATTATTATTTTTTTTAAACTGCATATTTTGTTCTATTAGGAAATTATATGCTCCTAGGAAACAGATATGGTACTGACATATATCAGAAAATGTAAGAGACAAAATACAGCATATGCTTTGTTCTGTTTATGATCTTACATGGGACTAATGTTTGTCTACTTAAAAGACAATAGTCTCACCCTTTGTAGGCATTTCAGCTAGTGGCATTTCAGCTGCTGGTGGCATTTCAGTTGCTGGCACTTCAAAACATTGAAAAAGATATGTTATTATATTACTCCGTTACTTATTTCTATATTATTTATTATGCATGTCTACATTCAGAACATACTGAAAATCATATTCACAGAAATATATGGTAATACATATTACTAAATACTGAAATCACTTGGGTTTATTCCATACAAAGCTATATACACCTATCAAAAGGCATAGCACTATGGTCTATTTTATTCTGGTCTCATACGTAAGTATTCACATAAACTACCAGAAAAGAACATCAAAGTGCTCCATGGAGACAGATCCTGATATCAGCATGAAACCACAAGAAAATCTACATAGCATCTTCAGGACAGATATGATCAAACATAATCCTCAATATAATTGCAAATTCTTGCAGTATTTATTATTTTATATAAACATAGCAAGTATAATAAATTTGGTTTGCCAAGAGACTTTAATGGCCTACCTACACAGGCAATTGAAATCACTCATGAACTCCAAAGTGTCTTAGCACATAGCACATCCAAACTAAAATGTTTGTAGCTCACTTAAAATTTAGTATCTGGACCACAGAATCTGGCTTGCTGGGAAAACCAGGCCATCATTTAAGACAAAGATCCGTATTTTGCCATGTGGACATAAAATCAGTTTGTAACTAAATCTTGAATCAATGCATGTTTTGCTCTGAAAAAGGTGTGCCCAGGAAGTTAAGTTGTTTTACCAATCCCCCCACTTACACTGCCTGATTTCATTAAGAATCCAACAATCCCAACTTCCAAAGATTTTTCAGAACTCTGCTGGAGTGTCTGTTAGCCCAGCTAGTTTTACATCTAGAGGCAAATATTACTCTGTATCTACCTCTTCAAAGTAAAACCAGACATGATTATTTGGATGTTTTCAAGAGTTTCTGTCAAGAAAAGTATCTTCTAATGCTGTTTACTTGTCTGCACTATACCAGCATGCAAATCTGTGGAAAACAGGGAAACTGGGAGCTTTCTATACTTGCACACTTTTGAAGTGCTTGCTGGAGGCATTGCATGTTTGCCACATTACATGTCGTGTCCAGTTCTGGGCTCCCCAGTACAAGGAAGATAGAGAGCTACTGGACGCAGTTCAGTGAAGGGCCACTTAGCTGATGAAGGGACTGGAACATCTCTTACACTAGAAAAGGCTGAGAGAGCTGGAACTGTTTAGCCTAGAAGAGAAGGTTCAGGGGGGGATCTTATCAGTGTACAGAAATATCTGAAGGGAACGTGTAAAGATGTCAGGCTCTTCTCAGTGGTGTCTGGTGACAGGACCAGAGGCAATGGACACAAAGAGAAACACAGGAAATCCCCTCTGAACATCAGGAAAGACTTTTTCACTATGAGGGTGACTGAGCACTGGCACAGGTTGCCCAGGGAGGCTGTGGAGTCTCCATTCGTGGAGACACACAGAAGCCATCTGGACATGGTCCTGGGCAACTGGTTCTAGGTGGCCCTGCCTGAGCAGGGGGTTGGACCAGATAACATCCAGAGGTGCCTTCCAACCTCAACCCTTCTGTGATTCTGTGAATATAACGCCATTTTATGTCCAAAAGCACAGTGTAAAAAAAGGTGTCTCAGAAATGTAACAAGGAACAGGAGGAAATCATTTACAATATGCAAATTTGGAAAATAATCTTCGGATGTGTTCCCAGGATGACTGGAAAATAAATAAATTTTAAAAAAAAATAAAATAACCTAGACACTTTTTCCTTGTTCCTCACCAAAAAATGTTGACTGACCAAGTTTGGTATAGCATTGATTACACATATTATGGGCATCACTGTTGGGTTTTGGTATGACATGACACCTACCTAAAAGCAGTTAAACAAGGAGTATATTTAGCAATATGAATCTGCTGTTCCTGAAAAGTGAGAGTGAGATGCCTTGAACATAATATACCTAGTCCCCATTTGTAGCACAATCAACGAGCATCTCTTGAACAGCTCTTTATAGTACCTCCGTACTTAAGAAATAAAGTTAGATTATTTATGGAATAAACCCTTTACAGAATTTTTAATTATTAAGGTAAAAATTGGAACAGAAAATAGCATCTATTCTATGGGAAGACTTCAGTCACACGTTTGTGTTTGCAGGCTCTTCAGAAAACAGCAAACATAACAAGCCATGGCGAGCACACCTAAGTAAAAACATGCTTCAAACACCCTATTTATTAGCCTATAGCTATTAAATACTTTTTTTCAAACCTGCAAATGGAGCATTATCACAGTTGTGCAAAACAGTGCTGCGCCAAGCTGCATTTCTACGACAGTATAGGACTAAATTGTGTCCTGTTCCTGAGTGAGCAACTACATAGTCCGTGCATTGACACTGCAATTTGGCTGACTCCATGGCATTCCAGCTCAGGAGGTTAGACTAGCTAAAGCTAATACTGAAAAAAGTAACTAACTTTCATCTGCTTCAGCTCCTTGAAATGGCTCAGGGTTATACAAGTGAATGCCAGTACAAGCACAAACAGGTGAGTTGAATGGTCAAAAAGGAAGAGTGGCCAATGATTTTAACACTTGCTACCTACGTCTATGACTATTCCGGATACAGAACGAAAATAAAGTGTCTTTTTGTTTGTCAGTCACAATGTAAAAAGACGGGTAAGTAAACTCTGAATGGATGGTTGAATCTGACAGTTCTGCATTATTTCCTGTAGAAGATACGGTCATCATTACAAGCATCTGAGTAAGTAAGAATACTTTTGCACAAGACCAGATTTATAGAAGATAGGAGAATTTCTCTCATTTCCAGTCTTGTAGAGGAAGTGCGTATATTTCCACTACTATATGCACTTTACTCTTCTCATTAAACATTAGTAAGAGACTTTGATATTGCAACACATCCTGAAAGAAATTATTAGGATGACTTTTAGGAACACATATGCACTAGAAGACCCTACTGTCAAATTGCACATTTCCAGTTTAGCATTCAGACTATGTTATTTACTTTGCTTTTCATTCATTCATCTTCTTAAAACAGGAGAACATGGAGACAAAAGGCTCAAAACAGTTCATCAATTCACAATTCATCAATATTCAATTCACAGAAATGCTATTCATACTCAGAAAAAGCATGCACATGAGACTTCCAGAGGGAAATAAACCAAGGATGTTCCCCAGGCTGAGCAGAAGGGATACCCTAAGGAACATATTTTCAAATAGATGAGACAAATTTGTGTGTGCAAAACACAGTACTAACTTTGTGATTACTCGATAACTATCGGTACAGAACAGGCACACTTATTAAGTGTATACACTAGGTACAATTAAGATAGGAACACAATCTTTTTAAATGCATTCTGAAGGGTCTTGAGCACTGGTCAGCACTTCTACTTTCTGACAACCTATTCTTTCTTTTTATTGGCATGCAAATGTGCATCCCTTAGCAAACCTCAAAACACCCAGCTAAAATGAACTGTGTGTAACGACCATCGAATTAATACTAACACACAAGAAGCATACTCCATAATAAACCAAATTCATAAATGTAGCACTTACTTTTTGGCTTTTTACAAACATAGCCTTTGTAGGAAGAGCAATAGATATTATTCCAGTACCCAGAATTTGCGTACATTTCAACGCAGTGCTCGTTTTGTTGAGGGGAAGGTTCTCCTACATTCCAGTTGACAAAATTCACTGCAGTGTTGTCTAGCCATAGCCATTCTCCTAATTGGAAAAACATTGAATATGGAAAAACAAGATAGTATTCATTTCCATCTTGACACCTGCTCCATATTTATTGCCTTTCTGAGAAATCTACTTGTGGCCACTCTTGGAGACAGGCCACTAGACTGTTTAGATTTTTTGTCTGACACATCATGCTGCCTTTAAGGCTTTACGTAAAAGATACAACATCAATTTGTGGCAGGCCAATATGACTCACATTGTCACAAAGACAAGAAAGTTTAAAAGTATCTCCCACAATTTATTGCAGTGGTGCAGTGTCATTTATTCAGTTTATAGAAATTACTGAAGTCAAAAGATAATTTACCTTCAACAGAATGCTCTTTATTTCAGTAATTTGTAAGGAGGTTTTGTATTACTCTCTTCAAATCCCCAATGAAATCTTTCTGAGTTCAATTTCCTTCCATTTGTTTTTCAATTTCTGCTCCTGCCCACTGACTTTACACACATGATTTTCCTTGCTAAAGATCTGCTTCAAAAACCTTGTGATCATTGTTGTTCAACTATGCTGAGACTTTCTGACTCTTCCTTCCTGTTCTTTTTTTCCTTTCTTTCTTTTAATAGTGTTATTTATTTAGAATAAATCTGCCCCTTGTTACTCTTCAATTGTACTCAAACAAGCAAATTCTTAGACTCAGAATGAAAGCTATGTTTTGTTTTCTCATAAGATTCTTTGTATTTTGTTTGTTTGTTTTGTTTGCTTTGTTTTTAATACCTGCCACCCTTTGTGTCAGGGCATGGCATCTGGACACAATTGCTTTTCCAAAGAAATGAAATTTAGTTATGCAGTTATGCTGAAATAACTGTAGTTACTATCTAGTAATACAATGACATGCACTTGCTGAAGCAGCTCTTGTGTTTATGATCACTATAAGAACTGTATTGTTCTGCACCTGCTCTAGAACCACTTAAAAAGAACATTTAATGTGTCAATTAACCACACGAGTAAATCTTAGCTTTTCCTTATGTGTTATGCTTACAAATCTTCATTAAAATTATTTCCTCTTCTACTGAAAATTTTCCCTTTTCCTGGTAAAGATACAAGTAATGTAATTGAATATTTGTCTTCTCCCCAACTGCTTTGTCATTGAAGTGGTTGAGCAAGCAGTTGTAAAAAAACTCTTCCAAAACTCAAGAAAATCCTACTCCAAGACACCTGAAACATTTTGCAATCCTGCCTCTGACACTGTTACACGGGAGCTTTTAGTCTGAACAGCACAAGACTGAAGTAACTTCTAGATCTGCCATAGGGACAGAAATATCTATTTACTTGAACACTAACAGTATTAATGAAAAAGTAATAATCAACAATTTTAAGATTTAATTAATGGAGCCTGTTGCCTGTTTTATCTTACCTTACCTTCCTTATAGTGAGGCAGAAAATAGAAAAACTTCTGATACACAATTCCAAAGACACAAACAATTCCAGCTTCAAAGTGAAGCTGTTCTGAGGGCCAGCTTTAACTTAAGATGGATGACAGGTCATTCCAGGATGATGATTCCAAAAACTAGAGGTGATGTTTGTTAGCCACGTTATTCTCTAGTTCAAATTTTGGAGTAGCTCAATGACAAGCACATCAACCCAGGGCCTCTCCACATTTGAGAACAACCGTTGACTTTAGCTCAAATCCCAGCATGGTCCTGTCTATACTCTGCTATATGCACCTTTATGCCTTACTCTGTTGTGAATTACTTTTCTTGCTTTAAGGTGAAATTTCTGTGCCTGGTCTTTCTGTTATATGACTGGTGATTGCTTGATTACAATTGACCAGCTTCCCCTGTGATGATAATTTATTACCTTTTTTGATTTCACTTTTCATGTATTACATAAGTATAATGTGAAATTTTAAACACCCATGTCATACAGCATGTGACAATTACTCACGAAACAAAAAGATGTTAAAAATAAAGAAATTACCATCCACGTTTCTGTACATTCCTGTCCAAAAAGTTGATGTTTTCCTTTCAAGTGGTTCAATAGTATATGCCAGAAAGTTGGCTTCAGCTGAGTCTTCAACTGATACCAAAGAGGCACCTGGAAGACACACAGAAAAAAAAACCTCTTAGACACATACGTTTCACAATGGAAAGCATTCGCATTGTCCTGTCAAATGCCAGTCTTATTTTTGCTGCTGATTATCTATGCCAAATTCCAAACAGAGTTTGAAGTTCAAAACAGAAACTGACTTCAGAGAATATCTTATGAAGGACTCTGGCATTATTGCTGATGTATTTCCTATCATTTTCACAACATTGTACTAGCATTTTATTTGTTTCCTCATCTTCCGGGAAATAGCAACATAACTGAACAACAACTGTAGGCAAAATACAACAGGTCAGTATGGTATCAAGCCTAAATTTCTACTGATGTGTTACCATTTAAAAAAAACCAACCTCTAAACAAAATTAAAAGTTTTTAGTAATAGTATGTATAACTTTAGTCTGGACACCATATAACTTTGCGTATTAGTGATTAAATGTTTTCTGAGCCTTTTCATAGCTCATGTATAGCACAGACTTTGCTCACTTTCTGGAACACAGTCCTTAGTGTAACTCTTTAACCAGGTCTTGTTTATTCTCCTTCATTCTCTTTATTCTTTCTCAGAGAAAGAAAGATCATCTTGGTCATCTGTTGCCCAGTTAGTGTAGTACCCTGTTAGTCATCCACATACAACAGCAGGCATTCTGCCATGATGATTCATTCTCTATGATGCTCTAGCAAATTCAAGAAGTCACAGCATGGAGCCAGCAGACAGAATGAATTGCACAACTTTGTATGGAGTGGCGTTAAACACTAGAGATAGTGCATCTTCAGTTCTTTTTAGTGTGGTCTATAGGTACGGAGCAATAGCTGTGTTTGGCACTTGACTGTTTTGATTTGGCTGTTGAATTTTTGAAGGTATTTTTTCTCAGGTAAGGAAGGCACGGTTAACAGAATGAAAATATAAAAGCCATTTGAATCACTGCTGAGCTACTGATATATTCTACTATGGTTCAGAATTCTACTATGGCTAAGATATAATTAGAAAATGTCCAACTGCAAACAAAACCCGGAGTGCAAGTAAGGACAGCAGAATATAAGAGAAGATGGAAGGTTCCTCTTTTTTCACTGTAGGTTTATGTTTTTCTAATTGTTCCTCTTTTACTCAATGGTAACAGATGTTTGGTTACTGTTAAGTTGTGTGATAAAAACTTCGCTGCACATCCACAAGGGAGCACAGAGAGACAACAGTGGATGGAGGACTCCTTCCCTGGCTACTCCCAGGCCCATCACAGGAGTCATCAGCCCACCAAAGGCCGATCTCCAGGAGCCTAGAGGAGGAAAGAGGCACAACGGCAGGGGAAGAACCCAAATTATGGACCCAGAGGACAGGATATCCTGCTCAGGTTCCTCCTAGGGCTGTTGCAGCACAGCCTCAGCCCTAGTGTCCAGGCACAAAACCCATCAAGACAAGACAACATCAGAGTACCTTTCAGACAGAGAGGGTATGGGACACATGATGGATACAGAAGGGCATTTCAAGATTGCACAAGACTTACGAGATGTTCAGGGGAACAATCAAAAACAGGGAAAGGGATAGACCTAGATGATTTGGGAGGAACAAGCATAGGAAAATAGAGCGATAAGGGGATAAAAAGACTGGTCATGTAAACAGTTTGCTGGTCAGTATGGTTGTCTGTCCACAAGCTGTGCCTGATCTGGGCATAGTCCTATCCTCTTCTTAGACTCTATTTCTAACTATTTTCATGGGTGAAAGACTCTTCACTCTGTATGCATATGTGTGCATGAGGGTCAAAGTACCAGCAACTGGAGTGTGACCATAAGCCAGAGACTCTTGTGTCTGTGGCGACAGCAACTGGACCAAGTGCATGCGCACAAGAGAGTGTGATCATCAGGGAATATCAAAAGTCAGCCTAGCCAGCAAGTAGGTGAGCCAGGTATGTGTGTGCATCACCAAGGGTGAGACCACAAGCTCAGCTGGCTATCGGAGGGATTAGCGGAATCCCAGTCAGCTGCTGGAAGGACCATAAGGGCTGTGGGTCTCTAAGAATGAGATCCACTGGTGTGCATGCATCTCTAAGGGTGAGATTAAGGAGGGAAGGGCTACTGGGGGACCACGAGAGTTCCAGATAATTCTGTATGTGTGTGCGCCCTTGTGTGTCTCTATGAACGAGACCATGGGGGATTGACTACTGGAAGGACCAGTACATGTGTGTGACAGAGACAAGGTCTGTAACAGCAATGGGAGCCAGGCTGGTGGCCATGGGGGCTCATATTTCCAGGTCTCAACTGAGGACACTGAGATTCATGGACCATCTACCGGCAAACCGGGGGTTGGACTAGATGATCTCTAGAGGTCCCTTCCAACCCCTACCATTCTATGATTCTATGAAACCGAATGCCTGAGCCCAGCTGCTGGAGGGATCCACATCATATTTCTGTATATATCCCACTAACAGACCTTCACCCTGACCAACTGGAGAGGGGAATACAATAAGGGTGCTGGTGCAGATTGTGTTCATGTGAGTGCTCTCTGTGTCTGTCTGTGCTGATCTGTGTGGCCAGCTGTGGGATAACGACTTGAGGGGGGGTGGGGGCCTGGAATGAGAGAAAACTAGGGGAAAACTTCTGAAGTTTAAAGTTATAACATTAAGGAAATTTTAGGATAAAATACAGCTGCGGCCTCCAAGATGGAATGCAGTTGGCTACTCCCACAATAGTTCCCTAAACAACACTATCTGCAACCTTAGCATATGCTAAGAGGAACAGAACAGAGGGTGGAGTGGAGTGAAGACTCCATGTCCAGGCTCTGTTCTAGTCTTTGCAAGGATGGGAACTTGATGGTACTGTGGAACTGATAAACCTCGTAGCAGCTGCCAACTAAGGAAGAGACAAGACTGAGTCAACCACCATGACGAAATCTCTGCTCTTCAGATGAACATTGCTCATTATAATCTCATTATAATACTAAAAAACACACCTCCACCCCAAAGCTGCCCCCCTCCAAGGTATGACCACCCCTCACTGAGAAGGCATAGTGAATTTCAAGGGAGCTATACCTTTAAATTTAAGCGAGAGAATTCTTCACCAATCAGTAACAAAAGTATGTATGACTAGAGTCATTCAAGCGCCACCTAAAAATTAAATAATATAAAAGGACTAGGGGAGAGAATAAATTTAGAGAAGACTCCATCATAACTACTGGGACCGGCTGATGGGATGAACCCACCTTCTCCCCCATAAGGATGCCTATTGGGAAGAAATATATTTTAAGCGCACTTAGTGATTAACTTTGGCTAGCTTTTATTAAGTGATTAGATCTTGTACATTTACTGTTTTCATGCTTGTTTTTGCAGTTAGTCTACTATCACCAGCAATTTCTGAACCTTAAACTGTCACGGATTTGTATAATAAAATTCTCAGCTGAGTTTTGTTTTGGTGTAAGTTTCTGGAAACTTGAATAATTCGTTTGACTGAGGAGTCTGAACAGGGTATCCCAAAGAGGACATTCGAATCACCTCCAATACAGTGTGCTGTCTAGTCGGGTTCAGACAGGCTGATCAGGCACAAGGGTCTTGTCTTTCCTGGGATGTTAACAGGCTAGTCAAATGCACACGGGTGGGGAACTTTCCACACACACACACACTTTCTGCTTTTAACGTGACACCTGCCATGAATATATGTACTGATACAGGGAACACATTCTCAGCCTTGTCACCGGTTGGACTTGAGAGCATAGAGCCAGGGAAACCTTGCCTCTGCTGGGCTGCTGGATTCAGCCTGCCCTAACAATTACCATGAAAAATTAAGGGTAGCATTGAAGGGAAGGGGATGTCAGTGATGCAACGTCTTAAGTATACTGGCATTCAAATTTCAAATTCCATGTAACGTCAGTCTTTTGCCACACACACTGGAACAAAGAGTCAGTGCCTCTTTTCAGGAATCTTAGTTCAAAGGAAAAAGGCAATTCCGATGTAACTGCAGATTACAACAACAAAGATATGGAACAGCTCTGGACAACCTGAGCCAGTGAGCGGAGGCACCTGCTATCACATGAAACATCACCATTCAATTCCTCTAAAACTTCACCTTAAAACTCTTTCATTTATTTCTCCACTCTGCTTATTGAAAGTCTGTTCCAGAAACTCAGTCCTCCAAAGAAATGTTATTTAATTTCTCGCACAAGATTATTCAAAATTATAATCATTGCACTTAAAGCAGGAACCTGTAGATAACAGCTGTTAAGTGCACAGCTGTCAAGGCCTTTTTGACTATGCATAACTAAGAACATACATTGCAGTTTTCAAAGACTAAATGTCTGTCATGTCAACAAAAGAACTCAGAAGACTGTATGGAAATGGGTCACACTAACAATTGTCATAGTCTTAAAGACTGAGCTACAGCAAGTGTTGTATTATGGAGACTTTTCTATATTTAAAAACATATTATCAAGTAACTTCACTTAAATGTTATGAAAATGTTGATATGGAGAATATAGTAAGATTTAAAGAACCTATACCAAAAGTTGAACTTTCCCTCAAAATTGCTGGTTTATCAAACTAGAACTGGCAACATACTAGTTCACGAGAATCCAAGAACGAACCTGGACACCAGCAGAAAGACTGAGATTCTTCTTACCCAGCTCTAGGTGTCTATATTTGACATGGGTTTCACTGGTAGGTTTATTATCATGGAGACCTAATCAACCTAGTCAGTGGGGTTTAGGGTGCGATTCAGCTGTCCAAATGTCAATATATACTTCCAGTGAAGATAAATCTGTATTCAGGTTCACTGACAGCATGAATAAGATCTCTACAAACTCTAATGGGAGGTTAGACACCTAAGTCACATTGCCACCAACACTACAGACACAAATCTTGCAGACATAGGAAGTCTGGCATAATCAATCTTACATCGCTTTCCCAGAGCAGCAAGTTGCAAGAATGAAACAACACGAAAGACCTATTTTACTAACATATTATCCAGCCTTGAGAGATCTAACTTCCATTCCAGTGGCGTAAAACTGCAATAATCAAGGGGCAAATTAGATCAGGAATACAAAATATACAAAATGCCATTAAAATAAGAATTAGTGACTGCTGTGAATGAGGCCAACTACCTCCTAGCAGGGTCAAAGGACAAAGTTTCCACTTTGGGGATCTCCACTCCAGGCCACATAGCTCCTCTAATGTCTGGTCCCACATACATGAAATTCATGATTTTCCACCTCCTCCAAAATTAAGCAATAATTAGATGCATCTGTCTTGTCCAACATTTGGACCATCCTTGAAATCACAAAAACACATAGCACATGTTCAGCTTTCCAGAGAGAGGAAAAACAAGTCAGAAAGATGTGCTCATTGATTAAGGAGGATACTTACCTAGTCGGAGACATTCTAAAGATGCCTGGGCCCAGTTTCTTGTGGATGAAGATTCAATGTAGTAGCAATGACCTCGGAAAGGGATCCAAGACTTGTGTCCTTCTGATTCAGGGCACTTTCCTGGAAGCTGCGGGGGCTCGGTGGGAGCTTGAACTGTTTAAAAAAGTTTTAAAAAAAGAAAGCACAAAATTAAAGAAACAGTTTCTTACACATTCTTTTATCATGAACAGACTATTCTAACTGAAAGTTGGAAAACTCACTCAGGTCTTTAAAAAAACGTAATCTTGGTAGTCTATACTGCCTCCAACACAATAATGGGAAAAAGTCCTAAATCTGAGCAAAAAGTACTGCAGTGGTAGTCTCAAGAAATCTAATTTAGCAAAGAATCCAACCATACTTTTATCTTTTAACACATTCTTAAGTTCAGCTCAACAATTTACTCACAAACGTATTTTCACACCTGACTGCTTTGCTGAATCAGGGCCCACATGAACTTGGTCATACAAGTTGTGACCTAATATCATGGAATGCAGAAGGAATTATCAGATGATAGCAACAGGAGTTTCAGGTCAAAAACATAAGAGAAGGTGGCCTGAAGAAGTATCCTTATACATTTTTATACCACCTGTATTTTGTTATTCCATTATAAAAGGAAAAGCTGGAAAGCTATTATAAGTAAACATTACTTGAGACACCTTGTGGCTTGGTCATTCAGCTCTTCATCCTTCAACACCATATCCATGTGACTACTACCTAACATTCATTATCTATTGATTTTTGAGGTTTTTTGTCTTGCATGCTTATTCAATATCAGAAAAAAATGCAGAGTAATGTGAGTCTAAGCTTTGCAAAACATATCTTAATATTACTAATGTAAAGCAATGGCTATTCACAGTCACATTAGCTTTTTCTTAATATGCGCTGGCCCTCATTTTAAAGCAGCTCCATTCAACCCAATTAAATTTTAATGATTGCATCTATTTAGCTCTTGAAATGAAATAAAGCATCTAAGTATATATCAGCAGATCATCCAGTTCAATGAACTCTAAAGAGATAATAATTGTTATTACAATGGTTAGATTCAAGTTCTTACCATCAGTTTTTTTGCAAACAGAGATGTAACTTTCATTGCAGGATCCTGTTTTCCAGGCTCCAGCAATGTCTAAATAGACACAGCCTATTTTCTGCTTTGGCTCCCCTTCAGCCCATTTAGTATACTTCATTCTCCAGTTATCAATCCATTCATAACGCCCATTGGTCTAAGAACAAAAGAAATCAACAGGAATGATTAAACTCTAAGCATTAACCATTGCTTCGTCAGTCAAATGTGTGTCTATGCAGCACCTTGTGCCAGAAGTGGGTTTTTTTATAATTCAGTAACAAATACAAATGGCTCAAACTTTTAAATTTATGTTGTGACAAGTAGCTGTTTATTGAGAAATACAGCAGTGCAACAAGTGCCTTTCAGCAAAAGGAAATGCGGAATAAGTGACATTGAATTAATTTTGAACTTAAAACTATTAATTTGGGACTAATAAAATTTCATTTAAAATAACTTGTAGGAGTAAAAGACTGATGATTAATTTTTGTAATATTTGTTTCTCCTCAAATCTCAAGAAATGTAGATTATTTTAATTTAAAGTATATTTGAAAACTTAATTTTCCCACCAAAGCTAGTGAACTCAGTGAAACATCCTGTTGATTACATTACAGATTCTTTTCATTTTTAGGAAGTGGTGTGCTATGTTGAGTCATTTGTATTTTTTTCATGTGCTCAGCCAAATGGAGTGAATGCAGGATAATTGTCTATGCCAAGAAGAAAGGGTGGTGTATTTTAACTTCCAGAAAGTATCCAAATATCAAAGAACTGGGATTGGGGAGACAAAACTAAATCAAGTAAATCAATTAATTATTTGGCTAACTTCAAAAATTTTGAAAGAGTCATAGCAATGCACCTTATTCTCTTTCTGAAGATTAGGTATTGTTATCTAGAATAAATGCTTTCCAATGTACATCTTAAGATATGTACATTTCATCTCAAATACACCATATATATGAAGAGATATTTCAAGATGTTAGCCCAAAACATCTTTTTTGGAAATGTAATATCACAGGAAAAGTGTGAAAAATATGTGTTATATATACAATTTAATCAGAGTAATGGAAGAGGATGGATTCCTACCTGTAAATCTGTCAGCACATAAAAGTATTTAGAACCAAGACATAAACTAATAAGCTAAAGAGAAGTAATAAGATTTTTGGTTCCTGATTTGTCCATAACAGATGCAGCATCATATTCAATTAGTTTGATATTCTTACCACATTACTGTTAAGACCAATCCACATAGGCACTCCATACTTCAATATCTTTAGCCACAGGAATGAATGACTGTAGGGGTCTAAGACGCTGGCAAGGTCAAATTGATCACGTTTGCAGTTTTTTCGTGCATCCTCCCATTTCATTTTGGTATGGACGAACAAATAACTACTGTTACCATAACGGATAATGTTGGATGGAGATGAACTTGTAGAAGGTAGAATATCAGCATCTGTAAAATAAAGGATGAAAAAAGACTCATACACTTGTTCAAATGCAGATTATGATTTCACTGTGGTTGCAAAAAGAATTAAACAAAAAGCTTTTTTTCTTGATTTTATATTTCCTGACTTTTGATGAGCATGGGTTAGATGTGCTATTCTTTAAGCCAGCATCAGTAGTAAAAATCAATTACAAAGCTGTAGAAAGGAAAACAGCTCCCTAAAGTAATCTCTGCAAGGAGTAAAGGAGCATTCTATATAATCCTCCAGAACAGTATTACTGAAATGAATTAAGATTAGATTAGGTCACAATCTATTTAATAATCTTTTTTTTAGTCAAAAGAAATGCTTTGTAGAGACTGTGTTGTTTTCCAGAGGTTTTTTTGCGAGTGAAAAGGAAAACTCCACAACAGACCTGTCCTTAAAAATCAATCAGATATTTAAATCCAAGTTTTCACTGCTTTTTAATTTCCTTTTGGAGGTGAATTGGCTCAAATTTGGTATGGATGAGTTACAGTCACACTCCAGACAGTTCGTGCTACATGTACAAAACAGTATTTTCCAGAACATGTTTTGAAAGCTCAGGAAGGTAGCAACATGGCAGATACTGGGAAGGTCAGCTGAGAGTAGTGACTCTAACTGAACCTCTGGCACATATGACCCTTGTGTTCCTGCTTGGAAAACAATTTGTGGATGTATCTTTATTGGAAGTGAAATGATGTTGAAATCAACACACACAAGCAATTCCCTGAAAAACCATAAGGTTTGATTGTGTTTTAACTAAAAAGACAAGTACCTGCATTAATTTGGCATATATATCCTCTGTTGTTATCACAACTCTCATCAGCCCACTTCCCTGCTTCCTTAACAGGATTGTTTCTCATGACAACGCAGTCAGCCTTGAGGCAAAACGATTTAAAATTAGTTACAAATATCCAGAAGAAGCAAATACAAAACTTTCATCCCTGTTTTACAACCTCAGAGACAATTCATACTGTAGTTTTACTCTTGTGTCCTTGTAACATTTAACAGCATAAAGTATATGATATGGACATTCTGTTCCTCTTGCACATCACAAATTTCTTAATGTTGCTCTCTCTTGTGCAACATTGGGGTGGACAAGCAGACAAGAGAAATTCTGGTATTCTTTTATGTCCAGGCATACAGCACGGAGAGAAGGAAAGCCACAGACAATTTCAAGAGAAGTGAAGTCAACTATTGCAGAAAAGGCCAATTAACTTTGCCCCAGAAAAAAACCTGAATCCTCAATGGGCAATGCAACATTTCTGACATATCAATCTCTTCAAATTTATTTTTGCAAGCTGTAATACTACACACAGCAAAATTAGAACTGCTCCTGCCCAAAGGCAGCCATTGATCTGTCAGTACCACCCTTACAGGGACATTTCAACTTCTCTGACATGGACACGATAGCTAGAACCTATGGTTAGCACATATTAAACAAACAGTGATGAATGCAAAAGGCTGCATGTGTACAAATGTTTTGTGCAATAAAGCATCCAGATTTATTTTATTCTATTTACTACTTTGGTTTTGCTGTCCCAGAGGAGATGCACAGAGAAACACTTCATTTATGAGTGAAATGCATTAAGATATAAATCTTTCAAACTGAACAATTGCATAGTATTTTGTATTAACTATGATAAATTATTCTTTACTAAGGTCAAGTAAACGTAAAAATAAATCTGAAATTTATAAAATAGGGAATTTATAAGTTTTCACAGAAGACTTCATAGAAATCCTACTGGTTTTCATAAAAAGAGAAAAATATTTATTGTTCCCACCAGAAGTAACATTTTAAAGATGGTTTCTCTTTTGAACTCCAAATTGTCCCATTAATTCTCTTAGAGGTAAGAAGTTCAGAAGTGGTACTTTCAAAAGCAGTTAAAAGGACATTCATTATACATAAAAATAAGATTCCTACATTAAAAATGGCATTCACGAGAATTGGAGCTAGTACTATAATGTGATGTAGTTCCATAGCACAGAGCTATCTAAACACATAAGATCAGAGAGAGGAACTCTATGACCTAATAGATCAGTTTTCATGACGGATAAGGTTTTTTTTCATAAAAAGTGAATGGCTGTCTTTTTATAGAAGCATGTCCTTTCCACAAATGTGACCGACAGATTTTGCTTCAACGCAAGACATGGCTGTTTGAGAGGAACATTTGTAAGCGCCCCTTGCAAACTACATGCCAACTGAGAAATCTAAGTTCAGGCACAACTGTGGTCAGAGGACTAGGATGTGCTCATTCAATGTGCTTTTGGGGCAAATGCCATGAGGCAGGAATCCCACTGTCCTCTTTACCAGAGCCTATGAGAGAAAACAGGGTGAACACAGGAGCAGTGTAGCCTCCACAGACACTGAGAGCTGAAATTTGAAATCAGCCTTTGTATGGGCACTTCACAGATCCTGTCACCAGCTAATACAAGAACTGCCCCAGGGCTCAAAACCATTCACTCTATGCGGATTTATATTTGACATGTATGAAAGTATAAAAGTAATAAGTCAAGCAGTAACATGTCTCAAATCCCAACAAATGCATAAATGCAATCTAAAATCAAATTTCAGTGAACAATTTGTGAATGCTATTTACCTGGCCATCATACGAGTATAAATCCACATGTCCTGACGGGAAGCCTTTGGCCCAGTTTGTAAAGTAAACTCCTGTTCCATCTGTCCAGAGGAATCTCAGTTCATGATTTATATCATTTAATCCAATCCATGTATCAGTAACAAAATCTTTCATATGAAAAGTGAGGAAAGCTAGAGTAAAAAAAAAGGCAAGGAAAAAGATAAATACTTTTAATGAACAATTAATGACAACTATCTGGCCTGACTGAGACTGGTGATATTAAATCTTTTTTTCTGAAATACAGAAAACTTCCTTGTTGACCACACAAGCAAGATGAAAAGGAGTTGACTTGGAGTTTAATGAACAGGTAACTGGAGATATAAATGTGTCTTTGGGCAAAATACTTCAGTATCTAAACTGATAATGGAATGAATTCCAAAAGCATGACAGAAATTCTTTTCATAATATCTCAGGACATTTGTGAATCCTGGTACCACAACTGACTTAGAAATATACAGCCGTGTAGATCACACACATTTCTGATAATCCCACCAGTGGTTTTCACCTAATGGCATCATACAGACAGCACCACTGAGCACCTACAATTTGCACATCTGCACAAGTAGTGCTGTTGCAGAACTGTGAGAGTGCTTCTCCTCTCCCTGAACACCTGGGCAATAGCCTGCACTGTCCTAGCCAGGAGCAGAATGCACAAGTGACATGCTTAAAATGAGTCTCAACAGAACTATTCACCACAAGAAAATCAATTACCACAGCTTTGCGCTGCCCAGGAAGGTGCTTGTGTGCCTTAGCTAATGCAGTTAGCTCACAAACAGAGCAGGCTAGGTCAGCTGACATTTGTCAACCCACTAATCCGCAATACATCAAACACTGTAATGAAATGAACACATCACGACTTTTGCCAACTCTGATATGTCACTGTTATGAGCTTACTTTTCTCTGCAAACAATAGAAGCAATTCTGTCTGCTCAATCAACCGTTGACCTTCCTTTAGTCTTTTAAAATGAGTGCAACTTAGACTCCTGGAAATGAAAACTGTAGATTTCTTTGCCAAATGTTAGTATTGCTGTTCTGCCAGAAACTGTAACAGGAATTCAAATCTTTATGCCTCCATGGCAGGCAATAACAATAGTTCTGTGCTAATAGCTTTATTGCTCATTTCTCTTTTACCTAAAATTCAAGCGCTGTGCATGAACCACCTGAGATTTGCACTGCAGAAATTATGTTGGATAAGAATATAACTATGTTTGAAAAGTGAGAGTTTGATTCTTCATTTCTTCACATGTGGAAAACATAAGTAGTACTAAGTTTATGACAGCAGTCTAAATTTAAACTATTTAATTGCTTAGACTACAACAGGGACTTGTTTTACAATGGTCGATTTTTCAGTATGCTCTTTTGAGTTCACAAACAGTATGTGTTGTGCAAAATCTGTTTCTCACCACTGTAGTATACAACAGGATTTCTAAAAAGAGGGTGTTACTAACTTGTACCAAAATCTTCTCCAATTTTTAATTTGAACGCATGCCATGTTTATTAAAGCATGAGGTAATTTCTCTCTGCTCTTCTCCCCGAGTCAGGGATGCAGCTCTTAGGTCCACTGAAACAAGCTCCTTTCGTAAAAAGACTGGTACATCTGTGTGGTGAGTTCGAAGTAGGTGTCTGCCCCAAGCTGCCCACAGACAGCAAATTCTGGTCCTAAAGGTGTTCTGCTTGAGCTAATAGGAAAGCCATCCAGCGAGTTAACTTCGCATAGTAAAACTATATAATTTGGAATGGAACTTGCTGGGTCCATCTGGTATCATGTATAAGCAGAAAAAGCACTACTTGCGCGGCCAGCACAGTATACATTAATATATATGTCTAAGCCAACATTAAAATTTGGTAGATTCAGGTGAAGACTTCATTGTAAATTTCAAAAAATTATATGTTCTGGAACAAAAATCATATGTGCAGTCATTCTTTAAATCCTGTCCATATTCACATAGGTACAACAGCCATCCTGTAAAGATTAAATGTCATCTCATCTAGTTGCTACAAAAACTATACACAGTACCTTGCACTTCTTCATTACGGATAGTGGCCAGGTTTCCTCCTAAATTCATGCAAGCTGTCCGTGCAGCGTGCCAAGTGACACGTTCATCTTCTGTAGATCCAAATATTTTGTAACACTAGAACATAAACAAATGCTCTATGTATTATCTTTACTCCAATACTCCTCACAGACTGAAAACCACTACTTTAAGTAAAATAAGATGCAAAAAAAAAGCAGTAAAACAATGGTATTCATCTGAAAAAAACACATTGAGCTTAAAATGAGGGTTTTGTGCTGGTCCTTGTTCTATACAAAACTAAAGACCTCGAGAAATTGTTTTGTTCAACAAGACATACTAGATTTTATCTGAAATCCCTAGAAAATAAGCAAAATATGACTTTTGATAGAAGTCAGATAACAGTGGTAAGTTATGCATGACTGATATTAGTCTAGCTGTTTATTTACTTGACTCTGCAAAGCATACCATGTTAGTAAAGTTAAGGAAGACAAAAATGCATTCAGTGCTGAAAAATCATTATGGTTTGGTTAAAAACTATCAAGATCAAAGCATCAATACTTCAGGAACTCTGTCTAAACTTTTTAGGAAATGCATATCAAAAGGTTTGAAGAGGTGACTAGAGAATGATTTCTGTTAACTGCAACTGAACATGCTCTTCTGTCATCTCATTGGGAGCATCAAAAAGCACCTTTCCTGCAAAACAGTGGATGGGCAAACAAAGAAAAGCATGCAGGCGTCAACAAGCTGTCGGCAAAAAAAAACCCCAACCATGTACTCTAACAAGAAAAATATTATTTAATAACTCCCTTGTTTTCTATTTAATGTTTTGCCAAACATCCAACATGCGCTCTATTTCTTGTGTTACCTTATTATGAAAGGAAAGCCAAGTTGGATTACATCCTCTTAGAGTTGAAAATGTTGTTGGAGGAACAGTTGAATTAATGGAACTGTTGTGCCTTTCACATATGTAGGGATTTGGATAACCACAGTTTATATCATTCCAAAATCCTGAATGTAAGATAAATGGTGAACTGTATGACATCACATCAAGAGCTAGTTAAATGGAAATAAATTTCACTTATTGTTACACCACTGCTTTTAGCTGAAATATAAGATGAAATCCTCAGAGTCTGCAGTATATTATCATTCTAAATCAGCATCTAGGATAAATGTCACTTTATACGCACTGTAATTACAGAATGTTAAAAGCAGTGTAGAACCAGGTACTAAAAATATCAATTTTATAGTGGCAGATTAAGCCAATTTTAATAAAAATTATAAGGCAGTTATATAACAATCACAACCACAGACCTCTATCAGAGCTTCCCTGTGTTAGGCTCAAGGTGAACACAAGCGCATAAAACTATCAGGTCCTGAATATAATACTATGGTCTATTTCTACAACATTTTGCAAAAGAACAAAAAAAAGCAGGGAAGGGGTGCCTCTCAGAAGAAAAAAAGTTGTGACACAAACACACAAACAATGAAATTCAGAAACAAACATACAAAACTCACCTAAATTCTTATACATAACTACACAGTTTTCATCATTATTTGCAAAGTTAGGTTCATGTGGTGCCCATGCCAAATAACTCACTGGAGTGCCATCCATCCAGCTTAATAAAAACAATTCAACAAAACACTTCTTTAACATACAAATAAAATTGCTTCCATGTTACAAAAAGTCATTTTGCAATTTGCTTAATACAGCCATTCATAGTTTCAGGTGTACAAGGGTTTTTGACCGATTTACCTCTTTGCTAATTGCACTAAACTTGCACAAAGACGTAGAGTATGTGTCGAAGTTGTGCTTACTCTGCATTTAAGCAATATGCTGACAGTTTTGCAACTGATAGGACAATACTAAAAATAATCATTCAAGACAACATGAAAGCCAGATATCATCTCAGCATGAGAGGCCAGATGCTCATGATTTCCCCCAAGTAATACATTCCCTGTGCCTATTACAGAGAGAAAAGATTGGTAAAATAGTTGATCTTTCCCCCATGCAGAGGAAAAGGGCATGATCATCACCTATAAGGAAATTCCTGTGACAATGTACCTCATCATAAGGTAAAATACAAACATTGAAAAAGTTGTACATTCATAGATTAAACAACGAAGAACAAAATCATAACCAGGCAACCAAATAATTATCAGGAAACATATTCCTATTGGACTGCAAGTGACAGAGGTGCCCAGGTTCGCTCTTCAGGCATATGCACAAGGTACTTTACTCAAAAGCATATTCATCTTAGGGTCCCTACAAAAACAATGGAATGGCAGAGACATCTCATTTTCAGAAGGAGATCACCTGACATCCAAGTTCTGCTCTGGAGGGTTCTCATTGTCACTGTGGACTGTAAGGAGAACCAAGAACTACTAGGCATCTATCCAGGCACTTCAAGATCCAGACTGAACTGAAGCCAGGCCTAAATCAGCATCACATGTAAAAATTAATATGGTACTGACATTCAGAAAAGCTTGCAGAAAACCTGCTTATTCTCTGGGCAACAGCTATCTTTGTTCTACAAAAAAAAAAAAAAAATAGGCTGCAGTTTTCCCTTTATTACAGTCTTAATAAGAGTTAAAGAAGGGGGAAAAGAGTGTTTTTACCACCAAAAATCGTACATATTTTGAGTAGGGTCATCTAATTATATTTTCAATATAAATCATGGAATAAAAGAAACTAGAATTCCTGACTAAAAATTCAAAACACGTTATCTGCAGTGTTAATTTTCTGCTAGCTTTGGGTGAATTCTATCAAGGAAACATGAAGTATTTCTCCTGGATAATCTGGAGCTAAATTAATAAGAATACAATCATTGAGAATACATTGAGAATGTTTTAATTAAGACTCAAAATTAGGTACATCCTTTGAAAATCCATACCCTTTTAATTTAACTTGTTTGGTCCCACAGACTAGAAAATCTTAAAAATAAAAAGTAAAGCAGAACTTTCCAAATCTAATAGACCTGATGCAAACTTACAAAACCAGAGATAATGCTTTTATATTGTTAAAGAATAAGTCAAATTTTAGGGTTTATGAATATACTCTAGCTTCCAGTGGGGTCAAGGAGTAATTCCATTTACTTGAAAAGGAGTTGGTCTTCTATTAATAAAAAAATTCACCAGTATCAACAAAAAATACTTTTTAAAAATTCCTCATATTAGCTATATTTTAGTGGAGTATGGACAAGGCAGAAAACAGCTGAAGATAAAATTCAGATCAAGTTTCAAGTTTTCTTCCTGCTGTAATCAAATATAGAATAACAGTACTATTAGTAAAGTAAGAATGCCTTACAACAGAAAAGGGATTTTTTTTAAAAAGTGAATTAAATATAATGGCACATTGTGGTATATTTACTACAAAATACATTTTTGCAAACTTCATAATCAAAAAACATGAAAGTCCCACAGAATTCAGAGGAACAACATTTTCATCTGCTTTGACAGGCCACAATTTCATTCAAGCATTTCATTTTTTTTGTTCTGCTCAGTAGATTTCTTTATTATAAAGCACAATGCAAGCTTGATGGTTCTAGTTGGCCTACCTTGTCCGTTGGTCAACACTTAGTTGTAAACCAATGAAATATGAATCCTCTTTGCCATTTTTCAAGACCTAGAATTTAAAAATTAAAATTGTATAAATGTCCTCTTTTTATCATAGAAATCTATTATGTTAATAAGGAGTAATATATGTCTGACTGACAGAGGACATGAATTGCCATACTCTCTAGCTCCAACATTTAAGTTACAGCAGATCACAGGTGACAGTCCACAGTCAAACTTCACCTTTGGCCAAAAAGTATGGTCACTGTATCAACGCTTCTCACAGTCTTACTTGAATGCCACTGAAATCAGCACCTCTTGCACAGTCTCTGCAGTGGACATCATCTGACAGATTTCTTGCAAGGGACAAGCCTTCCTACAATTAGGATATATATTGATATAGGCCCTTGTGTCATCTCACTGTCACTCTTCAGCCAGCTCAGGGAAAGTTTTATGTAATTCAAATCTGACTTTTAAGCACATTCTTGATTAAAAGAAGTTGGTCTCAAGCCAGTATAAACAGGCAACCAACACCAGTCACCTAGGAAATATAATTTTTAAGCTTTCTCATGGCAAAATCCATGCCTCAAGTTCTTCTTCCTTCTTAATTATATTCTCCCCATGAGGAGAAGTAGGCAAAGGGGCAAATTTGAGGACCAAAAAGGGGCTGCCAGGTAGACTACATCCCACAAACACCGAAAGATCAAAAGCCAATGTTCTGGGTGTTGCATGTAAGCCAATATCTCTTTTGATCTACTACTAAAGATATCTTAGCTGTTGATAAACTTTACTTTCAGTTAATTCACCTGCCTTATAGAATTGTAGTTCACAAGTGTAATACTTCTTGCTAAAATGAAGCCACAGATCAATTAAAAGTGAACATTAAGATTAACCTTAGCACATTACCAGGTGCAGATACATATAATGTGGTGTAACTGCCACAATGAATAGGAAAAGCAAATAATTATCTGTTTAATGCTTACTGTACTTGTTTCTATACAAAATATCAAACCAAAGTTTTCCTTGTCCCAACTATGAAGCAATCTAAAAAAAGACTTGAATTTGTTCTTTACAGTGATCTAGCTTAATGCTACTGTAATTTCACTACCATAAAACCTGCAGGGAGAACACCAGAATGAAAAGTATTTGTGCTCATGCTCACTTGTTTTGGGTTATTTATTCCATAGTATTAATGAATTTTCTTACATATCGCCAGAGGAACTTTCTTTCACTTTCACTTTCAATGACAGCAAGGTCTCCAAAGTTCCTTTTGCAGAACTCACGACCTTTTTCCATAGGTACACTCTCCGTGCTGAAATAATATTGTTTGTCTTCATGCATAATCCACCCATCCTCAGTAGTCTTGTATTCTGTAAGATAAATGGTAAGCTAACTATATTGTTCCTGAGATAAAAGACATTCTCATTAATAAAATTTTTTAAATGCTTTTAGATATATACACAAATAGTAATAGCAATAGCACTTACTGGGTGCAGGAGATTCTGTTGGTTCAGGCTTTACACTTGCTCCTGTAAGAAAGAAAATATTTATTATGATTGTACACTTTTTGCTGTATGAGAAAATATTTACTATGATGTTTTTCTACTGACATTGAGTTTTATGGTTAGCAATGGATTTAACACCAAAAACTAGAAGGAAATAAATAGCCTAAATATCTTTTTTTTTCTGTACACTATTCAATTTTAAACACACGTTCTTGTTCCCTAAGGCTCTAAATATAAGCTATTCCTAATGTGCAAGGTATTGTAAAATACCTTGAAATTTGCCTGAATTAAGTAATTAGTTTCAGTATACACTGGATATAGAAAACCTTATGTCCCAAAGCATTAACTCTATTAAGACACTCCTGGATCTCCCTCTCCCTCCTTTCCCCAGGTCACTTATACATCAATGCTGGCTTAAACCAGAGGCAGCAGGAATACAGGCTGGGTTATCTTCTTCCGTGGTGCTCTAGCTACTACAGAGTGAGGTTCTTTCCATCCGTCTCTAGTTGAGAAGAACTCTGACTTGGATCTTAAAAATTTCCCTAGATAAAATCTCATTGGAAAGATCCCAAGAAACTAACTGGTCCTTTCTGAAAAGTAGACTTCAGGCTGTAGAATTTCCCTGTTTGTTTTTGCTATGGCATCATGGAGATGGCATCCTGGATGGCATCATTAGCATCTCAGGAAAACAATCTCTAACACAGGAGATCTCTATCTTTATAGGTTCACTGACTTATTTTGTGCTAAAATATATTTAATCTCACATATACTGGCATTTAATAAAAAATTATCTGCCTAAGAAATTCTTTTACTAATATAAAGCAGAGCTCGTTCTTTATTGATAATAATTTAATGCAGCATTTTTATTTGGCTCCCATTTCTCCCAGCATAAGAACGTCGTAAAATGTTTAAATGAGCACTTTCTAAAATACTCAAACTTAGGTGGATGCGCTGCCTCTGGAACTCAAGATTTCCCTAAATTATAAATTTTGTCTTGATGTCTTCAGAAAATAAAAAGCATCCAAACTCAGATCTCAAGAGAATTTAGCAAGAAACGAACATATGAATATAAAACCCAGTGAAAGCAAAATAAAGTATCTTGAAACCAGACTCCATTTTGCAACTATAGATTCAATTAGCTGACAAAACAGTACCTGAGCCAAGGAAAGAGGGGAGTTTTCAGACGTAAAAATTCAAGTATGTGAACTGATTTGCAAACTATTTTCTAATAACTTGAAAATTAAGCAAAAAAAAAAAACAAAATAGGATTTGTTGGAGAACACATGAACTTCTCTAAATGAAAAGTGAATGTGACTGTTCAAAGTAACAATTCCTATTTTTCGAGTATCACATTTCCCCTTCTGAAACCATAGAGAAAGATCAGTGAGAAGTCCCACCAAGGAATCAAAGGCTATATATCTTTAAATGCATTGAAAACGGAAATCCTTATGCCACTTTGATATTTCACATCCCACAGGGAACCATTCTGATAAACAGATTTTGAAATGTGTTATTTCTTAAAGTTAAGGAAAAAATCAGCTAAGGATCTTTGATTGTCGCACTAATACACAGGAGTAAGCCATACCTTTTCTTATCTGGCAAATCCATCCATACAGATAATCACAGTGCCTGTCATTCCAAAGCATGCTGGAATCGCCACTGATCTCTGCACAAAGTTCAATTCCTTGATAATTATTGGGTTCTCCAAAGCCCCAGTTTTCGTACCTCACCTATGACAGAAAAGGTTTTGTGAAGACTCTGTTATATAGAAAGAAAATAATGGGGAGAGGGAAGAGACTATCAAACCACAGATCTGCAGTTCGTTCCTACTGTCAGTTTAAAAATGAAGATAAGAGGAAACCAGAATGTCCCCATGCAAATGCTGACATTTCAAACTTTTTTTCAGATTGCAACTGGACTGCAGCTTAGATAACAGTTGTTTCTGATCACACTTTGAAGAATATTGACAATTTTCATAGGACTTAAAGCCTGTAAAATTCATCTAATAACGATGATGAGGCATGCTACATGTTGATATTACGTAAATATCCAGTATGAGTAAAATAGTAAGATATTGTTGAGACACAACACAAACACTGACATTTTTCTCAGAAAAATATTACTGCTCTTCTAATTTTCCTGTATGAATTCCAATTCCAGATTTCTGTACGGTGAGCTCCCATCAATATATTTAGACCAACATTGCACGAAATACACTTACATCTCCAAACCCACTTTGTTTCTACAGTTTTATATCTTACTCTAAAGTATAGTCAAGTCATACTGGCATACAATTGATCTTTCTGGATGTTGTCTCTAAGCATGTGAAGGAAAAGAACACTATCAGGAGCAGCCAATGTGCGTTCCCCGAGGGGAAATCGTACTTGACCGATCTGATAACCTTCTGTGATGGCATGACTGGCTGGGTAGATGAGGGGAGAGCAGTGGATGTTGTCTACCTCAACTTCAGCAAGGCTTTTGTCACTGTCTCCCACAACATCCTCATAGTAAGCTTAGGAAGTGTGGGTTAGATCAGTGGACAGCGAGGTGGATCGAGAACTGTCTGAATGGAAGAGCTCAGCGGGTTGTGATCAGTGGCACAGAGTCTTGTTGGAGGCCTGTGACTAGCGGTGTTCTCCAGGGTTCAGTTCTGGGTCAAGTCTTGTTCAACATATTCATCAACGAGCTGGATGAAGGGACAGAGCGTACCCTCAGCAAGTTTGCTGATGATGCAAAGCCAGGAGAAGCTGCTGACTCACCAGAAGGCTGTGCTGCCACTCAGCGTGACCTGGACAGGCTGGAGAGTTGGGTGGAGTGGAACCTGATGAAGTTCAAGAAAGGCAAGTGTACGGTCCTGCACCTGGGGAGGAACAAGCCCACGCACCAGTACAGGTTGGGGCTCACCTGCTGGGGAGCAGCTCTGCAGAGAAGGACCTGGGAGCGCTGGTGGACAACAGGCTTGCCATGAGCCAGCAATGGGCCCTTGTGGCCAGGAAGGCCAAGGGTATCCTGGGGTGCATTAAGAAGAGCCTGGCCAGCAGGTCGAGGGAGATGATTCTGTCCCTCTACTCTGCCCTGGTGAGACCACATCTGGAGTACTGTGTGCAGTTCTGGGCTCCCCAGTTCAAGAGAGGCAGGGAACTACTGGAGGGGGTCCAGCAGAGGGCCACAAAGATGAAGAGGGGACTAGAGCACCTCTCTTATGAGGAAAGCCTGAGAGACCCGGGCCTGTTTAGCTTGGAGAAGGGAAGACTGAGAGGGGATCTGATCAATGCTTATAAGTATGCTTAATGGGTGGGTGTCAAGAGGATGGGGCCAGACTCTTTTCGGTGGTGCCCAGTGACAGGACAAGGGGCAACGGGCACAAACAGGCAGTTCCACCTGAACGTAGAAAGAACTTCTTTACTGTGAAGGTGACGGAGCTCTGGGACAGGCTGCCCAGAAAGGTTGTGGAGTCTCCTTCTCTGGAGATATTCAAAACGCACCTGGATGCATTCCTGTGCAACCTGCCCTAGGGGCACCTCCTTTAGCAGGGGGATTGGACTAGATGATCTCCAGCGGTCCCTTCCAATCCCTACTATTCTGGGATTCTGGGGTTCTGTGATAAAGAATTCCTTCTGCCCCATGGAATGTACGCAACTCAGATAAAGGTCTAATTAGCAAGGAAGAGAAATACTAAAGATGGACTCTTTTACTCAAAAAATCCTTGCAGAACATCCTTTTAGTGTACATGAATTTCTTTTTCTTGTTGATTCAATGCACATTTTCTTATCAAAAATCCGTATGTTTTAGCCAAATAATCAATCCATGAAACTGCGATTCATAAGCTTTCCTAAAGAGGACATGACACCATAGAGGGTTATGATGAAGCATAAAATAACACAGAAACACATATACCACATACACTTGAGAAGCACAGGGAAAGCAAAATAACAGCTGTGGAAAATCAAATCACTCACTGGAGATCCATCACTCCAAACAAAGCCATCATCAGGATTCAAGTAATACAACCCCATCCAGAAATGTTGGTTGTAATAGCCATTGTTCCTAAAAAAAAGTCCCAAAATAATAAATGTCCAAAGCAAAACTAATAAGGGCATTACAATATTTATATAATCTATCATTCACAACAGTTAATAAGATTCTCTAAAAATAATTCTTAAAGCTGTTAGAAACAATAATAACCAGGGTGGAAATTAATTAAAATGCAACGCTTCTCTCTGTTATCACTATACTTTAATTCAGACGGATTGAAATACTGACCAAGAAAATGTCCAGGTCCAATCCAACTCCTGAAGATAAGATGGCTTAATACTTTTGAGTAATGCTTCAATAGCCACTGTTGCTTCATTAATCAACTCTACATTTTCTCCATAAAGGCACTTAGAATTTCCAAAGCCAAAGTTACTTGACGAAGTTGAACCACATTTAAAAAATAGCACATTGAACTAATTATTGTCTGTAAGCAGACACACTTTACTGATTTATATGAATTTATTGAGTCAATTTCTGGTAATGCAGCATCTGAGACTTCTTCCATACTGTAAATACGTAGCTAGGATTCTAGGACAGTTGTAGCATATTGCAAGGCTGCCATGTTTCAGCCTTGCTTCCTAGTTAGACAGGGCTGTTCAAGTTCATTGACCCCAGCCTATTCAGGTCATATTTAAGTGTTACCTTTCTAAGAGTATTTGATTTCACATCTGCTTTTTACAGTTCAGGGACTTACTAACCATATTTGCACTCCCTTTGTAAGAAAAAATGAATCTGAAGTTGCTTCTGCTTTCTCATTATTTCATAAAAATTATAAACAATCAACACATTGACCAGATTTATTTCACAATGGTTACCCTATTTGTACACTTGCTTATGTGAAAACAGCTGGCATCTGTGACAATTTTATAATATCTCCAAAGTCACAGTAAATATTTTAAAATCAGATTATAAATATTGCCTCAACTAGATATATTGCCAATCTCATTTTAGCATTAGCTTCTGAGGTGATTGCCACTAGTCATACAACTCCTGCTACTTCATCAGCTCTGTCTTTTTGCTATGCGTTTGATACAAATGCAGATAATGAATACAGACTGGCTTATAGTGAAGTAAAAGCATACACCTAAAATGAAGCATTTCAGAAAGATCAAAAGGCTAATTAAAGTTCATCTATGACTACACTACAGATACTCACGCAATAGAACGCCATATCACATACTGTTCTTCTTTACCATTAATGGAGGCCAGATCTCCTCCTATAGCTCGACAAAACTCTTGAGATTCAAGCCACGTTTTCTTTTGCTCTCCTCTTGAGAAAGGCTAAAGAGAGCATTTTGCAGTCAGACAAAATAGACCACATAGATCACAAGATCAAGAAACATCAGCTACCCAAAAGCAATTAATTTTCTATTAACTTGTTCTTTGGGGATTACAGAAACTTTGAATATAGGGTTTATGAGTGTTCACCTCTTTGAAACACAGGCTTAGTGTCTTTAAGCCACTGCTTAAAGGAGTATCCATTGTTGACACAAGTATCTGCTGCAAGACAACTCAGAGAAGGCACTTTTAATCGCAAAAGAATGGGAAATTAAGATCAGAAGATTAGATCTGAAAATCAGACTTTGAAAGAACAAACAAAACCATGAGCATTTCAATAGAAGGGAACAATACCTCTACATATAACCTGTAAACAAGTTTATGAAACAGTAAGACGTATGTAGACCAATTTTTTTTGCATGTACATGCAGCACATAGAAACTACCTTAATGCAGAAATAAGCAACATACTTTGAAACAGAAGCTAATACGATTGTTTGAGTCCCAGCCTTCTGGACACCGGGGAATAGGAGTCGTTGTAGGAGCAGGTGGAAGCGTCACTCCCTCTGCCCACACTTTGCACAGGAACTTTGCCTTTTCTTCACATTTTATTACATCCCATAATCCACCTGCAACTCCAGTCCTCATAGCAACACAGCCTGGCTTTCTTCCTGGTTGTAAAGAGTAACGTACAAAAGCAACATTTAGAGGGCCATAAGAATTTATAAAACTTTATATTCTACCCTGACAGAAATTAAGACTTTGTGCAGAGTCGAAAGCATTTCTAGTGTTAGAGAGGGTCCAAGGAGGGCCACAAAAATCATCAAAGGGCTGGAACACCTCTCCTGTGAAGAAAGGCTGAGGTAGTAGGGTTGTTCGGTCTAGAGAAGAGAAGGCTCCAGGGAGATCTTATCGCGGCCATTCAAAATATAATGAGGTCTTATAAGGAAGACGGAGAGACTTTTTATCAGGGCCTGTAGTGATCATAAAAGGGGCAATATTTTTAAAATGAAAGAGAATAGGTTTAAATTGGACATAAGGAGGAAATTTTTTTACAATGAGTGTGGTGAAACACCGAAACAGCTTTCTGAGAGAAGTTGTGGATGCCTCATCACTGGAAATGCCAAAGGTCAGGCTTTGAGCAATGTCATCTAGTGCAAGATGTTCCTGCCCATGGCAAACAGGGGCTGACTAGGTGATCTTTAAAATGTCCCTTCCAACCCAAACCATTCTGTGATTTTATGATTCTAATTCATGAAGGATAAAAAAAAAAAAAGCAAAAGAATCTGTGGTCACCCATATCTGAGATACTGAATCGTGCCCCAATCAAATCACCTCCAATGGTTGACTCTAGCAATATCATAACGTCCAATCCAACAAATTCCCCCCTAAAACTGAATTTATGGTTAGAGCTAGTTTCTCAAGTTTCTCTAATTTGACTATGATTTTCATAAACAAACTTGCTATATATAGGTCTAGTATTGGCTTCAAGGTCTACATAGTCCCACCACTCCACCTGACACATTCAAATCAGCATTTAGGCACTGAAATTAAAGAGGCTCAGAGGATCTCCTGAAAGGCAAATGCAACACACCCGAACCTTGAAGGCTGATGACCATCCCCTTTCTGATGTGATCATGTTACAGACGAAATGACTTCCCATATCCATAATTTTATCAGAATGGAAAAAAATAGCAACGCTTTCATCCACAAAACTTAGTAAATAAGGAAATCACAATTCAACTAGGAAAAATATTAATTTAAAAAACATTAAATACAAATATTCCGTTGGCCCTCTTGTCCTTTCTTACAATCCAATTTTCTCTAAGACAAGAGGCGCTTCATGCATGCTGTGATCTCAGACACCTCAGAACATGCAGTGACCAAGTGTATAATGAGATATGACTGAACAGGCAAGACTTGCAAGCAGGGCGCAGTATGCCTGCAGAGATTGCTTTTCCAGAGTAGTACAGACACAGACTTTCCCAGAAAAGACACAATTAGAAACTTCATCTCCATTTAAAGTTTCTTCCCAAGCTCATGGTAAAAACTCATTTCAGCAGTAAGTATGAAGTTAGCAACAGTACTGCATGCTTGAGAAAGCAGACAGATGTATTTGAGAGGAACTAGTCATTACACCATAAAATGAGGGCTAAGGAATGAAGTAAAAAAAATCAAGTAGTGAGTAATGTATTTTGGGCACTGGACTCATTAAACAGTATAGAGTCATACCTACCAGGCATTTCAGAATTCCAGTGTGTAAACAAGACAGATTCGCCATTAGCCCACTTGAATGTTCCTTTTTCTTCTACGTCTGAAAGTCCGATCCAAAAGTATCTTTCTGTTCTAAGCCCAACCAGGCTAGTAAGATAGGCTTGTTCATATCTGTTCAAAAGAAGACAACCATTAAATTAGTAGTGTAAAATTTATTTTTCAAAGTTGTAAAAGGCTTGTTGTTTTCTCATAATTATTGCTGTACCTTCTTGAAAGCATAGCTTGGATGGATTTACTTGAGCAAAACACATAAAAAACCATTACATAATAGATACTTTGCAAGCTTGAATACCAATCCTTCTCTTTGGATGTCCAGTAAAGAAAGTGACATAATCATGGACTGACATGAAATTGGTGGGAAAGAGGAAACCTGACATGACTTACATGTTATACCACTGTATTTTTTGAAAATTTCTAATACAGTTGTATTTTAATGAAATAGTTTATTATGTTGTTTAAATAAACAGCTCTTAAGAAATCAAAGCAAATAAAAGAAGTCACCGCTTAACAAGGTATAGTCTGAAGACCAGAGTAATGTTAAACCATATTTATGACAACTGCAGTGCTACAGAACCCCAGAATCCCAGAATAGTAGGGATTGGAAAGGACCTCTGGAGATCATCTAGTCCAATCCCCCTGCTAAAGGAGGTGCCCCTAGGGCAGGTTGCACAGGAATGCATCCAGGTGCGTTTTGAATATCTCCAGAGAAGGAGACTCCACAACCTTTCTGGGCAGCCTGTCCCAGAG
>VZSC01010752.1:375397-393316 GCA_013398225.1 Steatornis caripensis
AAAGCCACTACAATTAAGGAAACAGAAAACATAATTCTATTTTTTTCCTTGACATAACCATCTATAACAATACTGATTTCATAGTCATCAGCTATTTTTACTCTAAACTGAATACACATGCAAAAACTTTGAGAAGTTCTGTATCTAGAGATTTTTGTCCTCTCAAGCAAGAGTTTTGTTCAGATAAGAATCTTTATTTTGATAGACAGATGATGATACATGTTAAATCCTCATGTGATGCCCTCATTGAAGTAGGTTGTACATACCTGTCTTCAATAGTTGCTAAAAAGGCCTGATGCCTTCCACAGGTTTGATTTGCTTGAGAAAATGATACAAATGTATTTCCAATGAAGTAACAATAAAAGCCATGTCTTTTCCAACCCTGTCAAAATAAACATGAAGTGATCGCATATGTTGCGGCTTTTCTAAACTTCTTGAAAAAATAAAAAAAGAAAAAGGAAAAGGAAAAAAACAACAAACCAAAACTGATTTATACCACTGTCAGCTAATCATTAGACAAAGGAAAAACTGAACTGAAAAAGCCAGACTGGAAACAGGCAGGATCAAAGCTTTATAAAATTTTGTTTCATAAAACAATTATTCACATATAACGTATAATTTCTAATCAGTGCATTCCACTTATGAAGGCATGAGAAGCTTTGCTGTGCACCTGTAGTACTCAATATAGGATTATAACTAGCACGTAGGCATTGTGCAAACACGAGAATGGCCTTGAGAAGCAAATTTCAGCTTAGCTTTTCAGAAGGGGAATGACACCTCAGACAAGTTTGTTTATTATTAACTAGCGTTAACACTCTCTTCTAATGTTTTGTTATTCAAATGTAATTACCTCAGGAATATGCTTACAGAGGCTGGCTTACAACCACAATTCACATAAATTTTCTTCTGATGGTTTTCAATTTCTCACCTATGAGAGATTTTTTCCTATGAGCATGCACTTAGTTCTCTAGGCAAAGATAAGATCCATAAGCATTAGGATCTGTTTATCTTCTCCGACAGCTGAGTATTTGTAAGGTTCACAGGTACTCTTTTACAAATACTGGGAATAAACATCAAATACTTCTTCTGCAACTGTGTAAAGCAGACTTGGGAGAAAAGGCAATTTCTTCACGGAAGACAAAAACCCAGTAAGATTCCCCATGACATAACAAATTACAGTAGGTTTTCTGGAATTAGTGAGTGTTATGTTACCGGAAGGCAAGCATTACCAAAGAAACAATAGATCCTCTGGCAGTTCAGTAGGAGGACAATGGATTCATTTTGCTCAGACACTCATAACAAATTCTTCAAAGCATAGAGCACTGCCAGAGACCACTGCAAAGCCTTCAAAATACACAAGCACACCCTTCCTGCTGTGAATAATTTTGAAGGCAGAGCTGAAGAGCAGCTGCTGGTACAGGCAAATTCCTTAGGAAGGCTTGAATGCCAATCAATGAAAAATGGCCTGCTGCAGGGACTATGGGTTTGAGTTTTGGTTTGCTCCGAAAAAATAAAGGGAGCATCAAGAGCCAAATGACAGTCAGAAGCTAGATTTATTCATATGTATCATCTATCCCATCTGCCATAGAAACGAGAAGGCCAACTGTTCTGATGATGACAGCACAGAACCCATTTTTCTGGTTTGATCTGTCACCTAGACATTTTCTCCTCTTAATCATTCCTAGCAGCCTATTCAGATCAGACAGCTTTTTCTTCACTTACTCTCTGGCAGCCCATGTCAATAGTTTCCTCTTCTGTAGGAGCTTCTGACAGGGGTTTCCTTTTACAGATGTAGCTAATTTTCTTCTCACAAGAGTGATCTGCCCAAAATCCATCCTGAACATAAGAACAGAACATTACAGTCAAGTGGGATTTAGTCTTCAGAAAAGGTGATTTATGTTTTTAATTTTTTTTTCTAGCTTTAAAAGAAACAAAACCTACATCTAAGTTCAATACTTAATTTCAATCTCACTTCTACTGGTGCTGATTCACCACTGACTTACACATTCTTTGATTATTCACCCTTCTGAAAAACCAACACTTGAAGATGATAGCAACACACCATCTTTACAAAGACTACCAATTTAATAAGCATGCAGGAGGAATGGGAGATTTCATGTCTCCCCATAGAAATACAGATGCAACAGAAAAAAAATCAGAAGACTACATTCCTTACTTAATACTTACATAAAACTTTGAAAATGCAAAAAGTTCCTTGTCAAAGTTAGAATTAACATTGTTACTCCTCATACTACAGATTCTCCTAAGAAACAATGATATTCAGTGGGAGCTGTACTGAAAGTAAGAAACCTCACACCATGTTCCTGTTTTGGTCCTACAGTCGAACTAAGGTATTCGGAGAGGAAGAGAAACTCCTGTGCAAAGCTCTCTCTCACCTGTACCTTAAAGACTCCACTTTTGTAAAAAGAAAATAATAGCAGCTTGTGGCAATTTCTTTCTTCTTTTTTCCTTTCTTTTCTTTTTTCTTTTTTTTTTTTAATCTTTTGCCCCCCAGAAACGTAAAACAACCATCATGGTAATACACAGTCCCTTGTGCCACAGTATGCAAAGTCACTAAGTGCAGCAAAAACTCTCCCAAAGCTCAGCACTACTGCCTACAACCATGAAGAACCCGAGGATATTAAGCTGGTGCTTGTGCCTTCTCTGTCTTATGCTAACTGCAGTGCAAGTCCCCGGTGGCTCTCTCATCATCTCCTACCACTTCTTTCTCAGTCTCACTAGGCTAGTAGGCACTTCAAATAACAACCCAAGAATCTGACCTTCTCAGCCTGGAAGAAAACAGCACAACTTTCACAACCTTTAGACTTCTTCAACACAGGAAAACTTAATCTGAAGCTTTGGCACTCTAGTTGCAGGAAGATCCTTTGCTGTCTTCTCATAACTATGTCTTCACTGGGAAATTAATGCAGTAATTTCTAAGAACTTAACATGTCTCATGAGCTGCCTTTTGCAAATATCTCTCTGTTCTCCTACTTCCTCATTAACAACCCAAAAACTTCCTTTAAAAAGACGGTGGTGTCATAGACAGGTGCAGATTTTGTTCCATAAAAATAAATGACGGATCCAGATAACTTCAGCCAAGGAGTGAACAACCCAAAATAATCCACAATGGAACCATATATGTACTTAAGTAAACAATCCTCAACAAAAAACAAGGAAAGTCAAATTATAATTATACTTTATTTGGTCAGTTGATGGCTGATCCCAAGAGATACTGGGCTAGTGCAACTTCCATGGAATCTGAAGTTACTTTTCCTACTAAGATCAACTATTTAACAGATACACATTTTAACAGAGTTCAGAAGAATCCACAATGAAATTAGCTTTGCACACAAAACCCACATGTATGAAAAATCTGTATATATCTAAAACGTGTTGTGTTTTTTTAATCTATAACTCTCACAACAGAAATTACTGACTTTTGAACCCACGGGAAAATCTGGTCTGATGGCAAGCATCAAGCCCTTAAATTTTAGCCTTGAAAGAAATATTTACCCCGTCTGACTTACTACTTGCTATTGAAAGCAAAAGAGTATTTCCATCAAAAAGAATCATAGAAAAACTAAAGCACGGCATATGTCAACAGCTACTGTTTCAAAATGTTAAACTGGACAAATTGTAGCTTCTTTGATTCATAGCAAATATGTATCACATTAATTTTCATGACTGGCCAAAACATACAGAGTCAAATTAAAATGAAAAGTAAAAACAATGTAATGAACGAGGAACTCAAATAAAACTGCATCTACAACCACCAACTTCAATGTGAAATAGGCAAAAAATCATAACACAATGAACAAGAATTTTAGAATCAGAAGTCCTTTTTGATGGCATTGTTTCATGCCTTACAGTTATAATTCATTTCTAACTTTAGTGTTATTATTTAGTTTCATTATTTAGTGTCATCAGTTCGCCTGAGTGCACCAATAGACCTAAATGGCCCTACCATCTTCACCTGGGACCTCCACCCGCCTCCTCGTGTGTCCTGGGGCTCCACTTAAGCTCAGACCTGGGCCTTCAAACCCACTATGGACTTGCCCAGCAATCACTGGATTGTGTCTGACCCTGGTTACTCTCTCCAGACCTGATCCTGACTCAGCTACCTGGCTTTACCTTGGACCTGCCACATCATGCCAGACAGGGGGTGTGGTCCGCCATCAGCTGGATGGCAGGTGGAAACCTGCCCTGCTCCCTCACTGGGGACAGCTGAACAGCCTCTGGCTGGACAGGCCCTGTTCCTGCAAGCTGGGCTATTATGCTTGGTTTGTGGGTCCTCACCTGTTAGGAAGGAGCTGATCCTTGATGCTCCCTGGTTCTTTCTTTTTTTTCTTTATTCTTGAAGGCTAATTATCTGTTGCTACATATACGACCCGGAGAGAGACCAGCCACATAAAGCAATGGATATGGAACACCCTCTGAGAACCAAAGAAATATTTAGTTGGAAGACCTTGAAACATCCTCTATTTCAATCCCTCAAAGTGAGAGAGGAAGTAATTTATTTTCAATATTCCTCCTGGTTTCCAGCAAATCTGTTCTTAATAACACACAAAAAAACCCACCCTAAGTAGCCCATTCTGCTTTTTTACTAAATAAACAATTGGAAGAATTGATTGCAACCTCTGAAACAAGCTGTGTATACTCGAAGATTTTGGGGTTTTTTCAGATTTCTGTTCTGCAAATCAAAACTCCCTTTATTTCTTCAGCCAAAACCTACATCATGCTTTCTGTATTGCTTTTGAGCACTGATAAAAGTGAGATGACAGCTCTTCTAAAGCAGTAGAATGGAACAGCAGGCTGCTACTTTTACTTACAGCTACAGCCATAAATACATATATCTATTGTTGTTGGAATTAAAAGGGCCTCTGGGGCTTAGATAGAAGTCTCACTTAATACATATTCAGTGCTGGCAGACCCCAAGATCCTTCTGTACTGACAGACACTGTGCTAGGTGAAGGAAGAGAAGGTTTGGTTTACCAGAGGACAGAGTCTTCTGCTTCCTCCCTTACCAAAGTTAAGGCCCAGCAGCCCGAACTGGTATTTTCAGCTGGTTCTTGATCATAGTATTAATCATATCAGCCTACCATCAGAAACTCTGCTTCTGAGCAACAATCATGGGTTATCTGGCTGCATTCGATGCTGCCACTTTTAGCATGGAACACATGACATGATTGATGAGTCCAAATCTTAATGCTTTACAATCCTGGCCATTGCCTTAACTTTATTTTAATACCCAATCACATGTTTGATCACTTTTATAATCTTAGGTCATCTTCTATCAGCAGATCTGCCTAGAATCATAAAAGCAATCACACGTCACTGCATAAATCTGTAAATATTCTTGCCTCCTTGTAATTGAACTGCTTGTGTGTTCCAGTGGTTCAGTCTGGGCATATACTTCAGGACTTTACTGACCATACAAAGTGAGGGCAAGGACATAAATAGGAATGAGTCCTATTTTTCCATTCATTTCCTTATCCAGTAGGCTTCAAAGAATGGCCACATAGAGGAGGAAAAACATTAGGTAGACCAACAGTGGTTCTTTCAGGGCTTGGCATTGCGGACTGACATGAATTTACTCCAGACCTTGCTGTTCCTGCCCTGCAACAGAGTATACTGCTAGGTCGGGTTGCAATCTCTCCCTGCCTTGCCATTCTCCTAAAGTCTTATTAACCAGAATTAACCAGATGTGTCTGTCCTCTAATCTTGCAATAGAAACTGAGGTAGCTGTCTCTTTCCTAGAGAAATGGAACAGGTGCTAGAATTCGAACTATCACCAGAAGTGATTTGCATAGTTTTGCAGAAAATTAGAATATGGTGGATCTCAGCTTCTGTACGCAAATAGGGATTCCTAACCTGAATCCAAGTCCCCCAAAATTCTATAACACATCTTGACCAGAAAATGCCATCCAGATCCTCAGAGAGCCACAAAACAAATTCTGCCCCTTGCTGTTCTTTCTTGAAACTTGGTTTGAAGGCAGTCAAGTCATTCTAATAAAAATACATTTAAGCTGCACTATATGTTCCAAAAGACTGTAAAAAAATATAAATGAATAAAAAGATTGCATCAAGGAAGATGTTAGTACTTTTTTTAAAGTACTAGCCAAATTATGAAATTCTTGTCAGCCCTTAACCTCCTCTAATACTTCCTGCACCAATACTTCCATGTACAATACCACAAAACCCCAAAGTTTACACCAAAAGATGAGGGTAGCTAAAGCACACAGGGTGGTAGATAAGACAAAACCTCACCTATGTGTTCCTTGCAACTCACCACCCACATGCTCCAAGGCCAGCTAGCTTGCAAACCTGTTCTGAGCAAGTTATCCTGCCTTGACCAACAAAAAAGTCCTTGAAGCAGCTCCCATTTACAACCTCAATTGATTGACCCTCACATCTGAGCATTCAGCTTCCTTCCATTGTCTGACCCTATAATTCTGTACGTTAGACTAAACATCTGCTACATCCCCAACCAGCACTGGCATAGCCACTGCACAGACAATGGAGCACAAAAATCCTCAGGTCCTTAAAAATCTGTTTGTTGAATTACCATGTGCACCATGGCCGGATTGCCATGGAACAAATATACATTTACACTCTTCTCACCAGAGCATGTCCATTAATACAATGGAGAATAATTTTTAAAAGATTATAATCTTACCCATGCTTTTGACCAGTGCAAAATTCTTCACTAAAATATACATCAAATGCTAACCTTCAGGACACATCTAACTGCACACGAAGTTCCTTCTCCCTGCTAAATTCATACAGCAATGAAACTGTAGGTCTGAGCTTTGGCCCAGCCAGAGAACACCTCCACAAACACACATGGGTCTTCTCAATTTTGGGAAATTAATATGCTATACCCTACAAGGGCTTTCCTCTTCCATGGATACTGTTGTGGTTTTGCTCTCCCAAGTATGCTGTTCTAGTTCTCTTCCTCATTCATTCCTGGAACAGATGATGTAGTCCTTTTATCACCTACTTCTAGTGCTGCACCTGCTAGCTCCTCTATGTCCCCTACAGCTTCTTGCTGCTGCAGATCTGGCTCAGCCCTCTTCTGCTCAACTCAGTCTCAATTTCTGAACTTGAGTGTTTGTACACCAGAATGATAGAGACACATGAACCAGCTGCATGCATATATGCCACTGTTGCTGTTGTTGACTGCACCTAAGTGAAACAAGTTAGAAAACTAAGCCTATTGGGGCTTGATTGCAGGCTTGCCCGCTGTATAGTTTTCAGGCCAATTCAGAAAAAACTTTTAGTTCTCCTTCTCAATCTATAAGTGCGCTCACAAAAATTACAACTCTCAATTTTAATTTTGCAAAATAAGAAAATGTCTTTGGCATGGGTAAATACTTCTTTTCCTCCTGATAATAAAGGTAAGCCGTAAAGGAAGTGATAAGTTTAATATTTTTAAATTTCACAAAGAGGAAAAATACTATTTTGCAACACCACGCAGAGGCTGACTTTTACACCAGGTATTATCTCAGTCCCTGTAGTACACCTAGGTCATCAATCATTGCCATATTCCAAAAGTCAGCCTTTTCAAAGCAACCTTTTATGTGTAGCTATACAGTCACTCAGTAAAGGTTTCAACTAATGCCTTTGCTAACAACTTTTCTCACAGATCTTCACGTGCAGCACAGATACAAGCATAACATCTAATCCACCCAGACCCAAGATGTATAACTTTGCCTAGAAAAAAAAAAGGATTCTATTTTCTTCTAAAGATAGTATTTCTCTCTAAGATCATTAAAAATTGCTAGTGAAATTTTTTAAAGTAGCTGTATATCCCATATTCAGTCAAAGCAGATAAAAATCCAAACATATTGAAAATGTCTTTGTAGCTTCCTGAAGCATTTACATGTTTGTGTGCTTCAAGGTGTGGTTAAGTTTCTTCAAAAAAGCCCATGTGCACAAACTGAAATCCAGAAACATGGATCTTGGGGGGCAGTTGCCTTCAAGAAAAGCCACCACTTGCCTGTTTCTCAGGGAAGACAACAAAAACAACTTTCTGGAAATCTTGAAGAGGGAACCTTCCTTCAAAAAGTAACACCTATAAGACTCTAAAATAGGCTGCTTCAAAGAGTAATCCTCCCTACTTTGGTGCTCTTGCACAGAAAAAAGCCGAAATGATAAATTAAATTATAAGATAATGAAGTCAATAGCTACATGACTTTACCTTTCCCTTCATAACAACACAATCCTCTTGCCTGTTGTTTGCGTGAGTGGGTTCTCCACGGAGCCACTTGGTGTAGGTAACAGGTGTTCCATCGCTCCATTCAAAATACATCTGAACTTTGAGGTCATTCAACCCAATCCACAGCTCATCAGCTGGCTCTAAAACATATGATTAACAAGGTTGATAACAGTCCTTTAATATGGTGTGAAATTTTATATACATGGAACAGAAAATAATTTATTCTCAGGAAGTTTAAAAGGCAGTCACAGGAAATTAAGGCTCTGTGTTTCATAAAGAGGGTAGACCATTCCTCATATATCCACTCCAGTCATCAGGAAAGGCCACTCATTCTAGTAGCAATACAAAAAGAGTGTTTAACTTTGTATAAAACAGCCAAAATACTCTCTTTGTTGAATTATGTTGCAACCCAACCAGGTTCATTCTTTTTTTCCAGCTCAAAACTCTTGTAACAAGGTATGAATAAATTTCTAAATAAAATACTACCTCTCCTCTTCCTCCTACTTTTAGTATAGTACAGAAAGAAGTGGCCTCTTTACTAATGCTCAGACACCTAGTGTCATCATTTAGAGCTGACAACCAGAGTACTTGCAAGATTTCCCATTACATGTGTTCCTATATTTTGTTTTATTTCAGAGTAAAATGAAGTTCATGTAGTTGTTGAACTTTTTTCAGTTTACAGTTAATGCAGTTAACTGCTGGCTTTTGGCTGGAAGGAAAGCACAGGGCTGATCAGGGATGTTACATTATAACATCTGTTTCTTAGAGGTTTATTTGTCTGTGCTTAAAATCCTCCACTCTAACACATCGCTACTATAATGCTCATACCTAGTTTTGTTCAGAATAAACTATTTGAATAAGGAGGATTAAAAATTTGGAAATTTATAATCAGTCTGAACTCCATCATCATCGAAGGGTATTCCTCTCTAGAACTGATTTTATTACTTTGTTCAGTGGAACGGTGATTTTTTAAATTATTATTAATTTATTTATTTATAGTCTGTCATCCAGCCTATGCTAAAGGCATCAGATGTTTCCTTTTGTCCACAGCACTAAGCCTCAGATCACACTGTCCAACTACATGCACAGTCCTTTCTTTAGCAGCCTTTCCAAGCAGAGTATGGACTACTTGGTTGCTAGAACTTACTCATTATGAGTATTTTTCACGAATGATAGGGGGACTGCTTTTTTATAGTTTTTTCCACCACTTATGACCTTCCGTTTCTACAACTCATCTACAGCGCTCAGAGGTTTTTCCCATTTAGTTTATTATCATAGTTCTTGCCTTCTTCTCTAAGTCTTCCTCTAACATCATCTATCCAGACCGACCACAGTCAACCTGACTATGAAATCACCCATGTAAATTAAAAATGGTATTGCAAGCCCACTAAAAAAAAGACATGAGCTGCGGGAGCAGGTCTTTCAATGGAACTGGAACTGTTTCTTTTCTGTTGCTTCTGTAGCAACATAAGCGCCTGTAAAACAGTTAGAAGTCATTGCCCCCAAGGCAGTCCTTTCTCATTAACACATTTCAGATCGAGGTTTTCCTAGATACTCCCACAACTTAAAACTCTCCTGCAACATTTCTCCCATCTGCTAGTTACAGCAACATGGAGGCTTCCCATTTTGATCAATCAAGCTGCTGCAAAAATCACTCTCCCAGCCTGTCACTTTAATGGAGTCAACTCTCTCTCCTTCCTCTTTCCCTCCCTTGTCCCTCCCATCTTCATTATACCTAAATATGATCAGCGCTCATATGTCACCCCCTATAAGAAGGGCTCAGACTCACAGGTCATCAGGCTCCATTTTCAAACAGGCACCTTCACCTCTTCTTCCAGACTGCTCTTCATGTTCAGAAGTCCCCAACTCTGCATTTCAGTATCCTCCTTTAAACTCTCCTCTGATATAAAAATTGAAACCTGTTCCAATTCCACTGCCCATCATGCTCTCACTCCCTCATTAACTACCACCATTCATGCTTTCTAATTTCTTTTTTGTGTAGTTATCTGTTAAAATACTACTGTTTGTGTTTATTGAGCATGTAGCACAGCAGAGGCCTCATCCATGCCCAGAGTCCCTACTGTGGTGTGCTCATACCATAGTAATACGAACAATAAACAGCATTTTTTAACAAAATGGTTACATCAAAGTCATCTAAATAAGCCATGTAAATCACAAATGGCCAAAAGCCATTTCTGGCTCTGTGGAGCCTCTTCCTAAATAACGTTTTCTTCTCTAAAGAAGAAATCCTGTTATAGAGTTTCACAATCATCTGTAAAGCTCGTTGATTAAATAGCAGTATTTTTTTTTTTTTTACCAGGCCCTTTTAGATAAGCTGTTTTTCACTCTCTCAGACACGCACTGGACCACATTTGTGCCATATCACATGCTGGACCTCTGTGTAAACATCCAGAATGCACTTCTTTATTCTTCTTCATGTTCCTCTCTAAAGTTCTCCTTTGTGGGTGTTCTTTCTGTACAGCACTTACTGCAGCAGAGTTCTGATGCAGACAAGATTTTCTAGGCATTTCTAGGCATGGTGTTCTCATCTCAGTGGTGAACAAGGGTAATCCGATATTGTCATAAACTGTCTTATAAGGTTTCTTTAGTTGTTCCAATTTCACTCCTCTGAAAATAATGCTTTCAAAATAGTCCGTTGCAGTGAGCATGCCATATGTGAGAAGCCTGTTTTCTTTTAGAACTATTTGCCTTTTAGAGGCATTTACTTTTACAAAAACAGTGCAGTGCAGTCAATTCAGGAAATGTCTTTGAGAAGGCATTAAACTACGAAATAGTCTACTTCCAAGGAGTAAGGTGAAAATACAACTACTTTCCTTTAGAGCCTAACTTCTTTCAAATGTCCTAATGTCTCCTCAAGACGACCTGCCTTTCCTAATAATCTCCTTTGAAAGAGTAGAAGTTTCATATTGTTCATGAAAGAACAACAAATCACTCTTTTGGGAATGTGAAGACAAGCACAAGTTGCCATGGAGTTGACTAGGATACAAAACTAAAGCATATCAGCTATTTTATGATTTCCACTCTGAGACTGCTGTTACACTGCAGTTCAAAGCAGCTTACTGCATTTTCAGTGAAGGATAAACTAACTCACACTTAGCTGGTGCTAAAAGCCTGCATAGGATCTGTTACTGCAAAGAAGCATACATGGGTGTGAACTCACTCCTCCTATCAAAAAGCAGTAACTGATCCTACATGCAAAATCAGGTCCATGTAAAGCAATAGCAACCACAAAATTGCCTCAGTGTCAGCATGGTTGCATCTCCCTAATGAACACACAGCATCTGTAGCCTAACTTGCCTTGCAACAACTCAAGTGTGTGCTCAGAAACTAAGCATCTAAGCACCATATCTAATTTAGGGCACATCTGAATCCACATACTGGGACAGACAGCTTCCTTTTTCAGAAGAAACACAAAAAGCATGACTTGAAATATAACGACATGGCAGTGCTGGTAATAGGACCCGGATCTTCCCAAACTGTCTTTGACCAACAGACTTTGCTTCCGCTCATCTGTCTTTGGAGACCAATAGTAAAAATCCTTCCAGCTTCTGAAAAGGTTGAAAATTGTTTTAATCTGTATAAAAGGAAACAGAAGCAGATCTGAAGAAATAGGAGTTTGAAGTTGACGCAACTCACAACATTGACCACAAGTGTTCTGTGACAGTACAGTTTGTGAGGGTTTCGTGCTCTTATTGTGGTTTTTTTCTTCCAAAGATTTTCAAAATTTAAAATGTCATTTCTTCTGCACCCTGTGATCAGGACAACTGTTTTTTCTAAACATTCTCCTCCTTTTATTAAGAGGTAAGACATATTCAAAAGTCTTTATTTTCTTAGTATAAATATATATATATGTTATTGTTAAAAAATACTCACGGTACCCAAGCTGAGAAATAACAAAGCTGTACTCTTCAACATTATGGATGCTCGCCAGATCCCCATCGTCTTTCCTGCAAGATGTTAAGGCATCTTTCCATATTTTGGGGTCCCTGTGAATTATGTAACAGTGACCAGCATATGATATCCATTGATCAGGACATCTAATAGGCACATTAGTCTCTGAAAAGAAAAATTACGATGAAGAGTTTCAGGATTCTATTCTTAACTAAAGTCTGAAAACCACATAAGGAAAGATTTACAAACAAATTCATTGTATATTTTCTTCCTGCAGAACAGCAGAGCTGAAAAATATGTGCAGGGATAATAACCTGCATGCGTGATTAAAAGTTGAAATTTCCATATTTTTTTAAAGAAAACTACAGTTGCAAACAAATGCTTGCATCTTGTGAAAAGACAGAATTAGAAGTTACCATAAAATACAGGTTTGACTTTTATATGCATACATACACACTAAAAGGTAAGGTCTGCAAGGTGTGCTTTATATTTTTTCTATACTCATGTCAGCATTTCACTTGCTTCTCCATGCTGTAAAGCTGTATGTTAAGAAACCGGGCTTACAAAAAATATTTATGAAGGTAATTTTTTTTCCCAAAAAACTTAGGCATGTTATGAATTAGCCCCATTTGCTAGACTAGCAAACTAAAAATAAATGGTTCTACAGCTTCATGAAAGAACTCAAATAAGAGCACTACTTTTAGGAATCCTTTTTAAAAGCTTCATTGAGAAAATTATGCTGTTGAAGCAAAGGATTTATGCTTAAAACTTGCTTTTAAAAGTTCAACAGAACAGTACCAGAGCACTGCCAACAACCACACAGCTGTTCAACAAACCATTCAGCCTTGGGTAGAATGCGACTCAAACATACAATAAACAGAATATTGCTGTTGTAGAAACAAACTGCAATTCTTGCAGCACTTTATTTATAATCACCAGATGGGTTTAGCAAACATCAATATAGAGAGGAGAACAAGGACAGCAGGTTTGCAGAAATTCTGTTGGCAAAAAACACCTTGTGTATTTCAGGGAAGGAGAAGCAATATGTTTGTGTATGACCATGGGGTATATTCCACGGAAATATTTAAGTAATTGGGAGGCAGTCCTGAAGGGCAAAGGAGTCCAGGAAGGCTGGACACTCTTCAAGAAGAAAATCTCAAAGGCACAGGAGCGGGCTGTCCCTATATGCCAGAAGACAAGCCAGCGGGGAAGAAGACCAAGCTGGCTGAACAAAGAGCTTTGGCTAGAACCCAGGAAAAAAAGGAGAGTTTATGGCCTTTGGAAGAAGAGGCAGGCCACTCAGAGGGACTACAAGGATGTCATTAGGATATGCAGAGAGGCCAAAGCCCAACTTGAACTTAATCTGGCTACTGCCATAAAAGGTAATTAAAAATGTTTCTATAAATACATTAGCAGCAAAAGGAGGACTAAGGACAATCTTGATCCTCTATTGGATGCAAGGGGAAGCATAGTGACAAAGGATGAGGAAAAGGCTGAAGTACTCAATGCCCTCTTTGCCTCAGACTTTAATAGAAGGACCAGTTGTTCTATGGGTACCTAGCCCCCTGAGCTGGAAGATGGGGATGGGGAACAGAATGAAGCCCCCATAATCCAAGCGGAAATGGTTAGCAGCCTGCTACACCACTTAGATACACACAGGTCTATGGGGCTGGATGGGATCCACTCAAGGGTACTGACGGAGCTGGCAGAGGTGCTCACTTTCCATCATTTATCAGCAGTCCTGTCTAAGAGGTCCCAGTTGACAGGAGATTAGCAAATGCGATGCCCTTCTACAAGAAGGACTGGAAGGAGGATCCAGGGAACTGTCAGTCTGACCTCAGTCTTGGGGAATGTTATAGAGCAGATCATTTTGAGTTCCATCACCCGGCACATACAAGACGACGAGGTGATCAAGCACAGTCGGCATGGGTTTATGAAAGGCAGGTCCTGCTTGACTAACCTGATCTTCTATGACAAGGTGACCCGCTTAGTGGATGAGGGAAAGGCTGTGGATGTTGTCTACCTAGACTCTAGTAAAGCCTTTGACACCATTTCTCACAGCATTCACCTGGTGAAACTGGCTGCTCATGGCTTGGATGGGTGTGCTCTTCACTCGGTAAAAAAACTGGCTGGATGGCCAGGCCCAAAGAGTTGTGGTGAGTGGAGTTAAATCCTGTTGGCAGCTGGGAACAAGTGGTGTTCCCTAAGGCTCAGTATTGGGGCCAGTTCTCTTTACTACCTTTATCAATGATCTGGGGACCAAGTGCACCCTCAGTAAGTTTGGAGACAGCACCAAGTCAGGTGGGAGTGTTGATCTGCTTAAGGGAAGGAAGGCTCTACAGAGGGACCTGGACAGGCTGGATTGATGAGCCAAGGCCAGACGTATGAGGTTCAACAAGGCTAAGTGTTGAGTCCTGCACTTGGGTCACAACAACCTCATGCAATGCTACAGGCTTGGGGAAGAGTAGCTAGGAAGCTGCCCATCAGAAAATGACCTGGGAGTATTGGTTGACAGATGGCTAAATATGAGCCAGCAGTGTGCCCAGGTGGCCAAGAAGGCCAACAGCATCCTGGCTTGTATCAGAAATAGTGTGGCCAGCAGGACTAGGGAAGTGATCGTCTCCCTGTTCTCAGCACTGGTGAGGCCACACCTTGAATACTTCTTTCAGTTTTGGGCCCCACACTACAAGAAAGACATTGAGGTGCTGGATGGAGCATGTTCAAAATACACCAGCAAAGCTGATGAAGGGTCTGGAGTACAAGTTCTGTGAGGAGCGGCTGAGAGAACTGGGGTTGTTTAACCCAGAGAAAAGCAGGCTGGGGGGAAACCTCATCGCTCTCTACAACTACCTGAAAGGAGGTTGTAGTGAGGTGGGTGTCAGTCTCTTCTCCCAAGTAACAAGTGATAGAACAAGAGGAGATGGTCTTAAGTTGTGCCAGGCAAGGTTTAAATTGGATATTTGGAAAAATTTCTTGACTGAAAGGATTGTCAAGCATTGGACCAGGCTGCCCAGGTCACCATCTCTGGAGTTATTTAAGAGATGTGTAGATGTGGTGCTTGGGGACATGGTTTGGTGATGGACTTGGCAGTGCTAGGTTAATGGTTGAACACAATGATCTTAAAGGTCTTTTCTAACCTAAACGATTCTACGACTCTATTTTATGAAAAAAAAAAACTAGGCTATATGCACCGCCAAAACACCTTCCGTAATCTGTGAACACTGAATAGAACAGACATTAGCAGTTCAGACATAGCTACAAAGACAGTCACAAAGGTATTTACTCCCCAGTGAGTCTGTAAGAGTCTTTTTCAGACCAAAGGAGACTGTTAGACTATTACTGCAAACACTAAAGCAGCTATGGCAGGGTGGGAGGCTCTTTTGCTTGTAAATCCAGGGAATTTGTTGCAGGCCACAAAACAAGAAAAGCAGTTGACAGTTTAGTTTCTTTGGTACAAGTCTTACTGAATGACACAGCTGAGGACTTCTCAATAAAAGTCTTTAGTTCTCCATTTCCAGTACTCAGCAAAAACAAACTCTGTGCTTCCCTATTCTCCTTTTAAAGAGCAAACACGACAACACAAATCCATACAATCTATTTTTCATCCTAATGGAAACAAGTACTACTCCTTGAACTTCATTTGACTTCAGCAAAAGAAGTAATGCAAATTAAAACAAGTAAGATGTAACAAAGGAAATCACATTAATGTGTAAAAAAAATAATCTCAAATGTCAAGCTGATGAATTTGCTGTGGAATAGATCAAGATACAGAAATGAAGTTTGCAAGCGTAGAATGGTTATTCCTCAGAGTGCAAATACTTTTGTAAGCTATAAGCTTAGCTTCCTGAAGTCTGAAGATCTCACAGTGACAGACTTGGGTGTCTAAAAGGGTGAAAGCACTAGCTGAAGGTTGTCTTGTGATTCAGTCATTCGAATTTCTCTCTCTCACACCCATTCTCTGTGGTCTGATAAGAGAGAGTTCACACAGCAGTTACAGCAGTGACACTAAGAGCATTTCCTCTAATCAAATGTTTTATGAAACATTTGCAAACTTAATAGTTTAAAACCACTACACCTTCTTGGATTGGGATGAAATCTATTTAGGCAGTCTGTTGGTGGAGGTAGACAGACAGACAGCCTTTCCCTAGAAATTTAAGTTAAAAAATATGCAAGTTTTGCAGGTGAAATTTCTATTAATCCACTTTGCTGTATTACAGGGCAAATGCTTTGAAGCCCTAAGATTCTACATCACTTAGATGTATACAATGATGTGGCCCACTGCTAGAAAAAGCAGTTATGCTACAAAAAAATAAAAAAAAAACCACAACTGTACAGCTGTTGGCTTCACTAAAATCTTCACCTGCAACAAAAATAAATATTTTGTAAAGATTTTTCTCTACTTTGTTTTGGATGCAAGTACAATTATATTATATTGTACAGCGTTCTTCTGTCCCACAGTCCTCACATACTGCCTTGCTAGACTCAGTTGTAACTTCTCGGGTCAAAATTTAAAAGGATTGCTCCTGCGTTTAATGTTAAGTGCACAACTAAGTGGATGTATGAATTTGCGATTAATTTATTTCTTGACTCAGGAGCCCTAGTCAGGAAAACATCATCTGCCATGAGTTTTCCTTTACATCATTAAAAGCTGAGGGCACTTAACACCTTGCATGATCGCATGCTTATTCCTTTTATGATTTCCCCCCATGGGACATTCTGGAAAATATTTTATGAAGTGAAACGCTGCCAAACTCTGGTTAATCTGTCACTATGTTTACTCAGCAATTTCGGTACAATTGAGAACTTTTGACTCATTTCTATTCTTCCTCCAAATTACTGGTAAACTGGGGTGAGGGGAGATGAAAAAGCCTGATGTATAGAAAGAAATGGCCAATAGACCTCCCAAACTGAAGTCAAACCTAAATAAGATAGCAGGCAGTATTGAATTGATAGTATGTTTATAGGTATCTGTGCTTAAGAACTAATGTATGAAATCTGAAAAGCTGAGCCAATTGAACAATGCAAGAAAATCTATATAAATTAAACTATCTGGTTATCAGCTGTATAGAAATACTAACAAAATTTTACATCTTAATTTAGGAAAGAATTAAAATAGGTACTAAAGTCCTTCTCAGCTAAGGCAACAAATATGCTTTATTTCAATACTCAAGTATTAATTTAATTAAAGCATTAAATATTGAAATCAATATTTAAGTAATGAGACACTAGCTCACTCTTGTGGTTTTTTTCTCTTAGCAATAAAGCAAAACGAATTAGGCAGAAGTCTCTGTCCTAAGCGCTTTTGACTGGACTGTTTATATATAGGCAAAAGCAGGAAAAACATTAAAAAATCATGGTTTTTAAGCCAAATATCAAACACTGATTTTCCAAAACATCTGGTTTGCCAATAACTCATATTAATAAATGGACTGAAAATCCAGCAACGGTTTAGCTTTCTAATGCTAAAGCCTATAAAAAATAACATCAATGGATTTAGGCAATAACTGTATGCCCTTGAAAGAGAAAGAAACTTGTAAAGAACAGAAGGAAGGATTGATGAAACAAAGGAATAAGTTACAAGGTTTTTATAGTACACAGAGAGATAATAAGGAAACGGGTCTAAATAAAGCTATGAAATCTAATCCCTGTTTTGTCTTTCCTATGTACATTAGGCAAGTGCCAGAATTACATTTCTTCTGAAAGTGTCTGTACATATATAATTTAAATAATTGCAAAAATAAGTATATTTTATATATACAAATAAATAATGGTATATATTTATATAA
>VZSC01010752.1:393410-410264 GCA_013398225.1 Steatornis caripensis
AGATATGTTTATTAAATATATAGAAATATAGACATTATTTGACTCTCAAAAGAATTTTAAAAAATTTGTCTACTCCACTACCAACTTGCACTGGAAAACTTACTCTATTCCGTAAGTACTAAAAATAACAGCAAGAAGAAACAGATTTGTTTCATTGAGTACATGGGGCTTTAGATAATTATATCTTTTTTTAAAAACATTAAATTATTTCTGTATTTTATGAACAAAATCTGACCGTTCTGCTTGCTTTTGAAAAAGAGAACTCCACCATTTCTGCAATTTAGAATTCAAATCTACTGAAGAAAGATTACTATACAGCAAGTAGGGAGGCCAGAATAAAAAGGAAGTACACACTGTTCAGTTTTACAGAGAATCTAGATCAAGCCGCATTCTGCAGAGATCTCTGCTTGGTTTTGCCAAACACCAAGAATTATGCTCATCATTAATAATTTGTTGAGGGTTTATTACCAAACCTACCTGCAGGAATAATGAAAGATTCCAAAGTAGCATTTCCTCGTTTACAAATATAGCCAAGTTTCTGATCACATTCCCTATTCTCCCACTTGGCACCTTTGCCAGGATTTAATGCTGCACAGATTTTTCCAGGTTCTAGAGAAGGATGTCCTTTAAAAAGAAAAAAAAAAACAAAAACAAAAACAAAAAAACCTCAACAGCAAAACCTCAACAACAGCAACAAACTATAGGAACATCACAGTTACCCTCCCAATTATTCTCACATTCTAATCTGTTCCATGCTTTAATTAAAAAATACATTAAAATATAGGTAATTGTGATTCTCTACAGTCCTTCAGACTGAATAGGAGAGTTCATTCCCTTAAGAGAAATTTTTTCTCAGCAACGTAACTTGAGATATTTATCCAGTTCACAATCCAACAGCCTCAAAGTCTTTGAACAGGTTCAAAGTCTTGATGGAAGGTATTACAGTGCACCTATTTTGTTTGGGATTTTTTCCTTTCTAAACAAAGAATGTCTAAGCTCCAGAGCACAATCTTTAGGTGAAAAAACTGTTCAGTAATCTAGTCAAATTCTATACTTAGTATAAAGACAGAAAAAAAATAAGTAATTATTTTGCTAACATGAACTTCTTGTCCACTTGTCTAAACGATACGACAATCACAGGATATTTGGATATTTTCAGTTGAAGATTAGCATTAGCACTAACAGGAACATCTAAAAGAAAAGCAGAACCTGTAGAATAGAACAAATTTCTGTAATAAGTAAGATTAACTTTTCAAGATCTTGGCTAATGTGATCAAACTTAACATGGATTTTCTTTCATTTCTGAACACGTCACCATACTACATAACAAGCAAATGTCAGTACTGCTCAGTAATAAACACAGCAAAACTATATTTTTAGTGTGCAGGATTGTTTACTGAAAATTTTCTTATATCATTATGATTTCATTAGCTTAGATTACAATTAGTCTTGTATTTGCAGTCAAGTTACATCTTCTTCGCACAGGAGAAAAAGATATGCTTACTTCAAAAATATAAATGTAAATTGTTTTAATGTACAAAAAAAAGTTCAGCTGTTGGCAGTTAGCTCTCCCAAATGCCTAACCAGCATTATTTTAGCTTAAATGTTGATAACTTAGTTTGCGCGTTTTTCTGTTATTTATTTAGGGCTAGTGAGAGGGAAGAACATGAATTCCGCAAATTCTTTTAAAATATACTAGTAGAAGAATAGCCAGCTCTTGAACATCCAGGGTAATGGAGATAAAATAGATGTAGGCTGACCAAAGTGAAGTCATGAAGGAGATAGCACAAATATAACATAAGTTAGATGTTCTTAAGAGTATTACCTTTAAATGAAATTAAGAAACATAAGGAGTTCAAGATAAATGGAGCCTGTTTTGGTCACACCTAAAACCATCTAACTCTTTACAGGACAACTGAGGTAACTACCTGCAGTTTTAACCATGAACAGCCCCCCTTGCCACTTTGGCTCCGCCTCACAGTTTTCCCCCACTCTTTGTTACATGCAAATCCTCATCAGTACACTTGGATGACAGACCTATAAATACCTTCACTTGCAGCTCAGCCCATCTGTTTGCCTTGTGTGCTCACTCCATTGAAGAGCTGTTTATAAAGTAGTTCGATTCACTCTTCAAAGCTTACGTACTCAAGAAGTTTGTCCACATAAAATGTGCTTTTGGCCTTATCTACTCAAGGTAGCCACTGGATTATATGACGGAGCATGCATTTATACTTACTGCAGATTAAATACATGTGACATGCTCAATGAAGATAAAGATGAGCATTTACACTGAATAACTTCAGACATTTACTTTAAATTAGTTTCCAAAGGCTTCCTGAATAGCCAGTGCAAGGAAACAAGGGTCATGCAAAAAGGCACCTTAATATAGGCACTCTGAATAGTAAACTGGAAAAGCACCCCTTCTTCACACTGCATACAGGTGGCATAGGAGACTAGCTTTTTAATAATGGCACCAGAGTTCAACATTGCAACCACAGGTGTGAAGTAGCTGGGTTTGCTTTAAAGTAGACTAGCCTAACATGTTCAGTTTTATACGTGTTACTGCCACAGGTAAGTTAAATCCAAATGAAAATTAAAATCCAGTCTATAAGCAAATAACCAAAACAAATTGGAAATTATTTTTTTTAAAAACAAACATACACTGACCAGTCTAATCTCATAAATTAAGATACCTACAGCATCAGATTTATTCTGTATTCATATAGAAGTAAAGTAAATTAAGAAGATATACACATGCAGTGTAAATAAATTACTTTAAGAACTTTTCTCTGGATTTTGAGGCTACCATTTCCATTGTGAATAATAAACTAAGCCCAACGTGTATGCCTAGCCTAAGGCTCATTACTCACAATGTTTACAGCCATAGTCAGAATCTTTCAACATCAAAACAACTAAATAATTGCAGGAGAATCGAGTACAAGAAAAGACATACGTTACACAATGACCAAATTTTTGCTTTTTAAACTGGGTAGCAACAACTTTAACCTTACCTGGAACCCAATTTAAGTATCGAAAAGGAGCACCACCAATCCATTGCCATCCGTTGTTGAAATTCAAACTGTTAAGACCAAACCAGAGAGCAGAACTCAGTCTGCCAGTCAAACCTAGGTAATAGAGACAAAGAGAGAGACTGGAAGTGCACAGCAAGAGCAAAGACTTTCTCAAAACTTGATAGCTGAATGCTAGCTAAACTGTCTGCTTCTCTTTTTTCCCAGAACAAGTTTTAACAACTTTTTAACCTTTTAGTTAAGGTGGCTATGCTAAACCCGCAAAATATGTCATCTTACATGAGTCACTTTAGTTTTAGAGTTTTCACATTTTTAGGTGTGGAGAATTTTATTACAATAGAAAACGAGATGACAATTCTGCGTGCTCTTTGTAAACCAATGATCATAAATGTGAAAAAAAAAATTCCAGAATATAAAATTTTAAATTTATAAAGTTGCACAAAAGGTCATAAAACAACAAATCAGTTTTCTAAAATAAAATGTGAATAGTTTCCTATTGTGTATTTTCTCTTCCAATAAAATTAACAAATGTGAGTCTCAAATTTACAAAATACTGTGAAGTAAAAAAAAGTTTGCATTTTATCAAACTACATCAAAATGTGATCATTCAAAGCATTATTTTTTTAACAGCACATCTTGTACATTTTTCAGACTCATCTGATTTCACTTATTTAGCCAATGATAAGCCAGGCTTCTAAAACCAGTTCCAAATTAATCCTCCAGTTCTGAAAATCACCTAGAAATACCATGCTTAACTATGGTCCTGTTGAATTCTCTACTATTATTTATAGTCATTATTAATCAATTGTGTATCTCTGCCTTTCATATAAGACTTGGAAGGCCAGTTAAGTACTGGAAAAAACTGGAATGTCGTACCAGAGCCTGATTTGGCACCAACATATTAATGTGTTCCAGTACTACTTCTATACAAACAAGTTGCTATTTAGACAAACAAGAACCGAGCATGACAGGAAATCCTGGTTCTGCCAGGAAAGCTGTAGAATGAAAAATTAATTTTCACATACATTTGGCAGCAATATCTACTAGTTTGCAATTAAAACACATCTATTCTATATGTCAATGCCAGATCGCTCCCTGGAGCATTAATTTCAACAATAGTTTCATCACAGTCGGTAAAAAAAGGCCCATGTTTTGACCAAATCCTTAAACTCAAAACAGTATTTTAGACAGAACAGACTGTTCATAGCATTAAAAATACATTTATCATTCCTCTAAATTGGAGAAATATGGATTCAATGGATGGACTATTGGATGGATAAGGAATTGGCTAGATGGCTGCATTCAAAGAGTTACAGTCAATGGCTCAACATTCAAATATAAACCAGTAACAAGTGGTGTTCCTCTAGGGCCTGTATTGGGACTAATACTGTTAACTGTCTTCATGAATGACGTAGTGGGATCAAGCGCATCCTCAGCAAGTTTGCAGATGACACCAAGCTGAGTGGTGCGGTTGACACACTGGAGGGAAGCGATGCCAATGAGAAGGTCCTTGACAAGTTTGAGGAGTGGGCCCATGTGAACCTCACGAAGTCCAACAAGATGAACTGCAAGGCCCATGTGAACCTCATGAAGTCCAACAAGATCAAGTGCAAGGTCCTGCACGTGGATCAGGGCAATCCCCAATATCAATACAGACTGGACTGTGAATGCACTGAGAGCAGCCCTCCAGAGAAGGACTTGGGGATACTGGTAGACGAAAAGTTGGACATGAGCCAGCAATGTGCACTTGCAGCCCAGAAAGCCAACTGTATCCTGGGCTGCATCAAAAGAAGTGTGACCAGCAGGTTGATGGATGTGATTCTCGCCCTCCAGTCCACTCTCATGAGACCCCACCTGGAGTACTGCATCCAGTTCTCAGGCCCCCAGTACAGGAAAGACATGGACCTGTTGGAGTGGGTCTAGAGGAGGGCCGTGAAAATGATCAGAGGGATGGAACAACCCTCCTTTGAAGAAAGGTTGAGATTTGGGGTTCAACTTGGAGAAGAGAAGGCTCCAGGGACACCTTATCACAGCCTTTCAATACATAAAAGAGGCTTATAAGAAAGATGGAGAGAGACTTTTTACCAGGCCCTGTAGTGACAGGACAAGGGGCAATGGTTTTAAAATGAAAGCGGGTAGATTTAGATCAAACATAACGAAGAAATTTTTTACAGTGAAGGTGGTGAGACACAGGAACAGGTTGCCCAGAGAAATTGCGGATCCCAATCATCAGAAGTGTTCAAGGTCAGGTTAGACGGAGCAACCTGATCTACTGCAAAATGTCACTGCCTGCAGCCGAAGGAGTAGACTGGATGATCTTTAAATGTCCCTTCCAACCCAAACTATTCTCTGATTCTGTGAACTTACATAGTACAACATACGGCATAGAAAAGTTTATCTTCCAACTGATGTAACATATTCGAAGTATTTTCCAATCTATTTAATAGATGAATTACTGGACTACTTCACGTGCACATAGAGGCTAAGAAGGTAAAAAAAAAAAGGAGAGTGTCTCATTGTAGGGTATAAATGTATTCATGCACAAATTCAGGACTGATTTTTTTCAGAGAAGTTTGGAAATTACTTCAAAAAAGAAGGAGAATGAAAATAAAACAAGCTAATTGTAAGTCCTTTTGTTTATTAGTTCTTTTTCTTCCTTTTAATATTTTAGCACATACTGATGATAAGACAGCTTTAAAGAGATAGGCCAAAAACACTGACTAGTACACACAACAAGTAGAGCACAAAAAGGATGCGATCTTGGTACCTGCATCTTTGGTTTACAAACTATTTTGCATTTTCCTGCTTTCCAACATTCATTCGTTATTGCTTGCACTATTTAATTGCCGCATTTTTTATGTTACTGTAAGTTTCTGCAGTATTCAATGAGGATAAAATAATCATTATCTGTCTGATTTTTCCAGCCGAATCATTCAAGAGAACAATATAAATCTACTAATTCCAGAATTGATCAAATATCCATTTTCAAGATGGAATATGGTATATAAGTGTCACTGCTACAATAACGCACTTAAAAAAAAAAAAAAGATGGATAATACTACCCTACCTGTCAGGTACGTTTGTTCATGCAACTCTGTGATGCTTAATAACTCCGCCTTCTGCTGTTGACAGCTTTTTCTCGCCTGGTGCCATTTCAGAGCTGCCTCAGAGTTTATCTGGTACTGGACATTTGTTAAAGGATCCGTATTCCACAACAAATCAATACTATTAACTGCAGGGAGAAAAAGAAATTCTGTAACTGATCACAAAGACAGAGCCAGAAAAAATATAGAATAAATCGCTTAGCAAAAATACGTAAACGTAGCCACTGCAATAGAGAACTCGTTTGAAACGAGTCCTGAGGCTCTCTAGTGTGTTAGTAAATCCAGTGCAGAGCTATGCCATGACAGCCATGTTGGACAGTACAGAGGTAGTGAAACAATGTCACCATTTTCTCTAATATAACAAAGAAGCTGTTTAAGACAGAAGATGAGTGGCAAAAGTCATGCTAAAAGAATTGTTTTCTCACTATGGAGAAAAAGACTGAAATCTTCTAGACTGATGCTAGCTAAGGTGTACATCATGCTGACCACGTTTCTGAGACATGAAAGCCCAATTTTTTTACAAATTTTGAGCACTATGTGAAGTTACTATGTTCTATGGATTTTTTCATTGTGATAGAGGTAATCAGAACCAAGCACTGAACACAAAGTGTACATTATCAGCATCTATTATCACCCTTTCCTGAAATTCCTGATCTGTGTTATGCATGTATCTGACATATCAACACACTTTCTTCTCTGCCACATGACCTGACTGTGACACCCTTGAATATCTGAACTCAGCACTTTTAGGCAATGCCAAACCAGTGAAAACATCATCCAGCAGGGCCCAACATTAGAAGAGGCCCCAGAAGGTACCACACTCTGCTGCAGCCTCTCCTGCCTCATCTCAATTGAATCCCCAAGCAACAGACAACTGTGTAATTTTGCTCTGCCAAAAACAGAACCTGCAGGAGGCCCTAACACTGAGCTAAATGTCACTCCATAAAGAGATTAAAGTTGCAAGACAAAAGCAGAATATAGCGGAGGTCACTCTATGTCTGCTGACAATGGGAAGAGACTGCAATAGCTGTAGCCTGTATCAGAATTTCTTAAGTTGCAAGCTGTGAAGAATTTGAGAGAAAGAGGTCTTTTCCGAATTCAGAGAGCTCTGAAAACCTAAGTGTGCAAAGAAGAGGAAAAAGGTACAATAAACAAAACTCAGAACAAAGGATGACACATGTTATATGTCAGCAGGTCAGTAACCAGTTCCAATTTTTCCTGTATCATATCTGATTGTCTACAGATAATATGAAGCGCTTCTTTTCAAATTAGCCTTAGAAAACAAAAAATCAAACATAACCCACTGTAATATTGACACCTGACTAAAAATGGGAACTTTCATCCAATTATCATGATCCACAAATCAACTTGTGTCCAAAATATTTTATGACTATCAGATGGCAAAATTTCTTTGTTACACTATGTTCTACAAGACCTTAAATTCCTGTGCATAAGCACAAGCCTGGGATAAAATACAGATTGTAAAAATAATAAAATCTATAATTCAATAGAGAAAACTGGCTCTGACTTGATAGAAAGGGTTTTATAAATCTTGTACAATTATCACAGAGGAAGAATAAACAAGCCTCGGGCATTCATCCAACCTTCCACCTCAATCCCCCAGTCTCATAATTTATAGCTGATTTGCATATGGTGATTTTCTGTAGAACTTTGGTCTTCCATAAAAATAAAGTTCATTTCTGAACCTTGGAAAATTTGATTTTAAGATACTTGAGTTCTATAAGGTCAAATGACTTCACAAAGCAGGATTTTTGAAAATCTATATCCTATTGTTTAATGCTTAGTATCCCCAGAGAAACCAGAAGATTAATTACTTTTCTGGAAGGATAGATTTTAGCATCCAAAATAAATTAATGTTAAAGCACACTTGTCCTTAGTACATAACTGGAAAAGAATAAAAAAGCTGAGCTTTATCCCTACACAGATGAATTCAGTGTGTATTTTTGTATACACTGAAATTAGTGAGAACTATTTCCACTACAATTACTATCACAGTCCCAAAAGTATAATATAGTAAGTCAGAAGATTTCATTTGTGTCTTTGAAAGTTCTCAGTCTTTAAAGCAAAGCCAAGCAAAGCAGACCAAAAATGCATTGAATTTCACCACAGCCCTTGACATACATGTTCAAACCTATAGGTAAGGCATAGAGCCCTGAACAATGCACATATTTATTACATTTATAATTTTAAAATTGTCAACATTATTATCATATCAAAATACAGTGTTTCTCCGGAATTAGGAAATTGAAGAATGGAGAGATTGGTAATGGTTTTGAGAGATCATAATTTCAAAATTGCAAGTTGAAATATGGTCTTTAACTAGCAGTAATAATAAAAGCGTTCTTTAGTTATCCACCCAAAACAAGTTGCAATCTTAGTCCAATATCATTGGCAACTGTGTGAATAGAATCATGGCAAAAAAACCCTAAATATAAATCTTGTTAGACAGCCTATAAAACAACTGTCATCACTTTTTCTCTTAGCATACAGTAGGGAATGAATCTCATAATAAAGACATTACAGTTTATGTGGATTTGTAATATAGCATATGAAGATATAATGCTGTCAACAGTAAAAAAAGTCGAAATCATACTAAATTTCCTTCACATGCTTATCTTCACTTAGATATCTTTTCCTAAAATACTCCTCTTTTTTTATCCTAGATAAATTTGTGAGGTCCAAAGTCAGGTTATGAGTTCCAGATAAATCAGAAGAAACAATACAAATCATCCCATACAACTTAGTTGACCAATTTACCAGGCACTTAGTTGACCAATTTACCAGGCACTTAGTTGACCAATTTACCATTTTTGAACCAGACAGAAAATCACAATGAAAAATCCTTCAAAACATCTTGAAACACCAGCATGGGGGAAAGGCTTGTCATAAAAAATACATTCAGTATTTGTGAATGAATACAAGGATGCAGATTTGCCTAATGATTAACATACCAGGCTAAGACTATTTAAATATTTCCTCATTGTCTGCAGTTCTTGTTTCCTTCCTAGTCAGCTGTAAGTTTTATTCATCACTTGTTAGGCTTTCTAAATTCTTCACAGAAATTCTAGCTCTTTCATCTGTCAAGAAAGAGGCCTCAATGGACCTTTGCCCACTTGAATACAGCTATACGCACACCTCATGACTTACTCTACTGACGGTCTTACACTGTGCAACCTGTTTTCTCTCCCAACACCCGCTTTTACACTGCAGTGCAACATACAGCTCAAAAAGACACAGTGTAACCTGTGTAACCTACTATGAAGTAGGTATTTCTTGGGCTACTAAAAATTGTCTGATGTAGCAACACTTCTCAGTTTCCTCCTGTGGGATTTAAGTTTCTGTTGTCACTGTATCAGCATCTCTTTTTAAAGCCTCACAATTATGTTACCTCCACTGGTCAAATTTCTATGCCTTTATTGAATATAATAACTGTTATAAGTATAGTCTTATGCTCTCTCTTCATTTTGAAGAACATTTGTTGTTTTACTCACAATGAAATAAAGTGACTGGTTCAATCATGATAATTTCACTGTATGTCCAGGCCCCACTATGAACAGCTGTAATAGTTTGCATCACCTATTTTCATATTTGCTCCCCCAGACAGTTTAAGAAACAACAAACACTTTAATCTTACTAAATAAACTTTAACATACAAAGACTTAAACCTTCTATGTTTAAAGGTGCTGTTGGAGTTTATTAATTTATCACTCTCTCATGCAGCGCATTCCCCTTTCACAGGGTTGACTAAAACTTCTGCCACCACAGCCTGTCTCTCATTAAAATATATGACCCATACTTGAACATTTTATAGCCAGTGCTGAAGAATCAGGAAGGAAACATGAAAGCAATCAGCATAAAGCAGCTTTTTCCAAAAACAATCACAGCCATCTGAATGGATTTCCTTGAATTATGCCAAAGAATTAAACAAAATTTTAATGATGCATCCTATTTGCTATACTCAAAGAACGCTAGACAGGTAGCATACTTAAGTTGATCTTGCTGATGTGCTGAATTAATGGAATTGATATTCTCAGCATGTTTTTAATATTTTAATATCTTGAAAATAGTACCGGCTTAGGAAAAAAAAACATTAAATTTTTATTTGTCTGAAATAATGAAAGCAACATTCATGGAAATCAGGCAAGGACACTAATACGTCATCATCAAACCAGTCAAGATCAACCCACACTATTTTCTTCACATGAAAGGAAAGACATGTGTTTCTCCTTAGCTCTGACTGCTGTCAGCTGGAGCTTTACAGCAAAACACAATAATAAAGAAGAAGGAGGGAGTAGTGCTACCTCTTTCAGCATAACAGCAGCAGCTTGCAGAGAAAATGCTTAGTATATATTTCAGAGAAGTTCAGATAAACTTTATTCAAATTTAAAAGAATTCAAATACATACAGGCATATTACTGCAATTACTTAAATTAATATCAACATTTCTAAATAAAGTTCTGTATATTCATAATACTACAGTTGAATATACTCAAACCATGGAATTCAGAATATAAACATTTCTCATTGATTTTAAATACAGAACTGCAATGTAGCACACATTTAGGAAATACTAGGATTTAGTAAAAAGTTCATGTAAGCTCTTTCATGTTTAAAAGGCAACTAATTCTACAAAGTGATCTTAATTTTCAATTAAGCTATATTCTAGCTTCCAATTCTGCTGCATAAACTTCTACACGGCCTTTTGCATATACTAATGTAACATCTTTATATCCAATTAACTTTCTATTTAAGCAAATGCTGTAATTACAGATTCCAGCATATGATTAACACACATGGATGTAGTTGGTCGTTTTTTCTTTATGCTGAGCCCTATATTGGCATATTTAAGCAGTTCCTAATAGGATAGCAGGCCGCATGGAGACAGAAAAATGCACCATTTCAAACTGTATTTTGTACATTAAATGATGTGATAAGGATACCGATATTTCCAGGCTGCTGAATAACAGCACAGCAGAATCTTGAACATACAATACTTACATTTCAATGGGCAAAATCCATATATCTTGTCAACATCAAAGTTTGAAGTAGTTCCACACCAGAACCAGCCATCTGATCTGCCAGCATCTGTGCAGTCAGCATACCATTTATCACCAAACTTAAAAGGGAATACACAAGGTGCTCCATTGGCATTTCCTCTCACTGTGTAGACATCTAAGGAGACAAAACAATTTAAAAATGTATAAGCAGTAATAAGCATAGGATATATATCAGTTATCAGTTTAGCTTTATGATCATATTAGAGCATACTACAGCAAGTAGAGCTTACTAGCTTAGTACTAGAAATGCTAGTAAAAAAGTAAAGCTGTACTAGAAATAGGATATTGATAATTATACTCAGTAGGTCTAAGCTGATCAACATGTCCAAAATGAGACAAATTTTTATTGCTTAAGGAAACCACTGACTGGAACTGACAGCAAAGACAAGTACATTCCCGTGATAAATTTTACATGCATAACAATCAATTAAATGTGTAAAATCCATACAGTTAAGCAATTTTCTTTTTAAGCATGAACAACTGTAGATTATTCTGTCAATAACCCAATTGCTGATCATCTTAGACAGAGAAGAGCACGTACATATAAACTTGAAAGATATGTGGCACTGAGTGGCTCCAATATGCTATGCCCAAATAAAATTTCCATTGACATTTAAAGATAATTTTTGTTTCATCAGAAACCTGAGTCGACGAAACCTATCAAAGTAATTAAAGCAGTTTTCTGTGCGTGCATATATAATGTACACGCATCGATGGAAGGACATACCGAGGAATGCTACTTGACAGGGACTGCTAGAGAGATGACATACCAAGGTCACCATCTCACAGAGCTGCTAGAAAATAAAGGAGGAAGGAATGGTAGTGCATCACTCTATCTTCCCCCCTGCCTCTGTTCACATAACTTGCTTTGCTATGGTTCTTTTATTCCGGCTCTAGACCAAGGACTAGTACTGTAATCAGCCTTTGTGTAAACCCTAGAAAATGCACCTTTATCTCCCTCTGTGCCCATTTCTGTTTATCAAAGAATACTAAATGGGAAGCCAAATGTATTCTCAGATACTTGTCATAAATATATGCACGTATAAAAATATATAAATACATGTATCATACACAACTTTTTCAAATTTAACTATTTAAATTATCTTATTTCTTTGTCTAACACTTCAGAACCAACTCTGAGACTCCCTTCAAACACTTAGGAAGGTATTTTCAATATGCTGGAGCCAAAGATATCAAGACTTAATTAAATCCTTACAATCCTAATCCAATTCATTGCTCTCCAAGGGAAAAAAAAACCCTTAATCAACAGACTATACACTCATGTCTTTCTGTACACATGTAAATAGTAAAAGCTATCATTAACTGTTGTGTAATAGTTATGCATGTGTTCTGAATAACCATAGATTTCTTTTTCCTCTCTCCAAATGAATCGCTACCATGCACGGTTAATTATCTATCGGAACATTGACAACTTTGACAAAAAAGCAAAATGAACCACTCTGAAAACATAAAACACACACTCAAGTATTGCTGATTCCACCAGAAGTCACATTCACTGATCATTAATGAGATAAAGGAAATTCTTCTACACTTCTAAATATTTTAATTAGATACACATAGAAATGAGTTTGAAATACAGTAATTAATTTACAGAACTTTACCTTCATAGCCTCGAGAACACAGATCGTCTGTGGTTCCGTAGACTTTCCACCTACTCCATAAACCAGATCCCTTGTACAGCATAATATTCCTTTCCTGTCTGTTTCCATAGTTGAAAAACAAATCTTCCCCTTGGATTGCAAAGAGAGTCTCATTTCTGCATTCCCATCGCTGAAGTTCACTAGCCTTGTCACAAGGATACAGAGTGATCGGAACCCAGTCTTTCTTCGAAGGCACTCCCAAGCACAATTTGAATGCTATGCTCATAAGCTGGTGATCTGAGACCCACCTGAATTTCTGTGACTCATTTTCTTGAACGCAAGGAGCAGTAGTCACTGAATTAGAACTTCGAGCCAGTACACAGCGCTTGTGATCTTCATTATATATTAAGAAGATGCTAGTATCTGTAAGACAAAAAACACGGGAATCATTTGGTTTGAAGTATCTTCCTTACTATCTAAATGAAATATGAATCTAGACACTACTCTTGGGGCTCAAATCTGTTCAGCAAAACAAGGTGCAGAACTTTGGTGGCCTACACCTGCTAGTGTGACTGTCAAATGCAACTAGTTCAGACGCGAGGACATCTCAACTATTTTGCATCAGTGAAAGCATCAACACTCAAAAGTGCAAGGCAGCAGAGATGCAGATCTAGTGTCTCCTGTAGCTTTAAAGCATGGGTTAAACTGAAGAGAAAAGACACACTCATGGTATTCCAAGTTGCACCACGGGTGTTACTTAAACAAGGGAGCATGCACACCATCCACTGCAGATCCTGACACTGAGCATTGCAGCAGCACTGGCTCCTTGATCCTGGTTCCCAGGCATGAGGAGATGACAACAGCCATTAAGTTCTTCAGGTTACATCTCCCCACAGCTGGGCATTCTGTTAGGTCTGCTAAAATCCTTAAAGTCTTAACTGAAGGGAAGGATATATTTTAAAGTTTTATACACAAGCTACTTATAGGGCTAGAACAACATATTCATTTTTCACTCAACTGCAGTAATCAGTGATTTCTTTCTCCTTTCTCACATTTCTCCATTACGAATGAGATAGTGACAACAGTGGGATTTGCCATCATCAGGTATTCCTCTTAATGACTTATGAAAATCTATGAGGCTCTTCATAGCTCCCAAAGTTATTTCTCTCTCTAAATAAATAGTGCTTCACAGCATGCATTTTCATGTATTCAAGGTTTACTTCAAAATTGTAACCACTAGAAAAGTTTTTAGCATCTCTTACACTTGGATATACCATGGAGTGCAATATTTCTGAGCTGGTCTTGCGCAAAGACAGAGACTTTCTCCTCTCTGATCCTCTTGAGATACATTTTAGCACAGTAACTTAATAGTTCTCTCTAGTATTGGATTGCATAATGTAACAGGATGCATAAGGTCTTAAAATTGTATTTTAACTGAGTTACAAGCTAGGAAAGAGAAATACTAATTTATGTGGCTCTGGGGATTGAAGATAATTAAAATATTATTTCTTTTATTGTATGATTACCAAATTAAACAAATTCTATAATGGATAAATATTTAAGGAGAAAACACATTAACCACAGAATATTTTCCCTTCTCTGCTGAGGCTCCAATCTGGAAATGATCACACTTTTCTGCAGAAGAACAATATGGGAACAAATAAGCTTTCTCTCAGAGAAAGAGCTGACCTAGACTTATCCATCGTTCAGTTTCCTTCTGTCCTTTGGCTTCCAACTCACTGGGAAGTAGTGTGAAACTGATGAGCACTGGAGACAGAAATTGTTGCCTTTTGCCAATCTGTTTTACTCACAAACAATACAAGGAAATGTATAATTATCACCGGTGGTGATAACGTTTTTTATTCTGCTTTTCTACTAGCATTTAGCACAATGTTATTGTAAACTGATATATGCAATGCCTGCAATTGTCCTTTTCCGGAAATCTTATTTAAGGTTTCTGGGTAAAAGAGATGTCAGACTTTTTCACGTGTGGTAAACAGGGCCTGATCTTTCAAACTGCTAAAATTGTATTTGTGGCCTAAAATAACATTCCTTATTTTATGCAGCTTACATTATTAAAAAGAGGATGCTATGCACAAAAAAAGGCAACCCAGAGTCAAAAGCCAGGATTGCTGCACCTGAGCCTGAAATGGTGCGGAGTTTTAGCTTCAGAAACAAGGTTAGAAAGCTGAACAAAGAGGTCAGTGGGGAAAAAAACCTACAACCTTCAAAAAAAGCCAAATCTTTGGTCCTCTGCTTTTCTGACTGCACCTTTACAAAGTGTTAGCAGTGTGTAAACGTCCAGTGTACACAGGGGTCTGACAGGTAATCATACATAAGTAAGCAGCTAAAGTGCCAACACAGCCAAGTAGGCACTGAAAATAAGTTGGCACCAAAACAGGAGGACAGAACAGGAGTTAGCAGGATGCAGGAGCAACTGTGGCTGAGACTGTAGCTGCAGGACTTCCTTCCCCTCAGAGTTCCTCCTGTCTCATCCATGACCATACAGCAGAACTGTAGCATGGTCCTGTGTTGCTCTAGTTTACAGCTTTATTTCTGTTTGTTCTGGCTGCTTGAACACCAAATAGTATTCCCATACAACACTTTCCATGTGAGTTATTAGATAGCCTAGAAGAATATGAAACAAGCCAGGTGTTTGTGCAACAGTTTCTGTGCCCTGCCAACATTTCTCTGTAAACACTTGATACCGCTCCTGTCAAAATGAGCTCCATCTGTGAAATGGGCTAAGCAGAATCACTCACAGAACCATTTACTGTGTTTCACTGTTCTATAATAACGTTTGTTGTAGAGCTCCCATAACAGGGTGCCATTCTTTGCTATAGAAGAGCTGTAGGTGGTACACTTAAAGGTCCACCATAGAGTGATCATGAGTACCACAGTCTTGGTACCCTGAATTACACCAATTTCTAACAGGCTAATACATATTTTGAAAATTACTCCTTGAAGGATGTTCTTTAAAATGCATAGGAATGTGCCAGGCATAGGAACTTACCTCACCATTATAACCCATCCAGTGAGATCTAGCACCTCTTCCCTCAACTGTCCCAAGTAGATTCTAATTGAACTTTTCTCGCTTTCATTTTTCTTCACCCACCACACTGTGACTATTTGCCTATCTTTGGCCCCAGCTTATATCCAAAGAATTGTATCATGTACTGTAAAATCTCACTGGCCATGTATCTTTTCCACAGCAGAGATTTCCAGTATGCCAAGATGGCTTCGCAATCTGCAGCGCTTGCAAACTACCAGAGATTATGCAAATGTAAATCAAGGAGTAACTCGTGAAGCCAGTGAAGCGCTACCAGTGTTAAACAGGAATGGAGAGCACCAGAAAAGCACACCAGAAGCCAGAAGTGAGAGATGGAGGAGCAATAAGGCACCAAAAGCAGGTAGGATGACTGTCTTCTCCACGCAGACTCTCGCTTACCAGATAGCCTGCAATGATTGCTGCTAATTACACAAAGGAAGAAAGGTTACAAGGCGGTGTTACGAAGTTGTGCTTCAGTAGACCTCAAATTGGAGAGCCGGGGATGCTGAGGGGCTTTTGGGAAGGGCAGATGCAAAACTTTGACTGAGAAATAGCACTGTGCTGGAAATCACAGTAATTCTCATAGCGAGATGGTGCAAACTCCAGGTTTCACCAAGAAACACAGCTTTTATCTGTGTTCACAGGTTTATTTTTTGCCAATACCTCAGCTACGTTATCACCCCCTCACAAAAACCAGGCCCATCGAAAACCAGAGGACCCGAGGAAAGGCAGAGCCCCAAAACCAAGCCCTTCTGCAGACCTCAGCAGCAAGGAGGCAGCTGAGAGAAAGCTGGGTGACAGCATTAAATTCATCGGGGGCTGAGTCCCCTAGGCAGTGGGGGAAACTGAGGCACTGCCGGTGACAGCCCTGTTTGGCACTCACACCACCATGGGCACCCAAAGGGCTGCCTCGTCGGGCAGTTTCGCTCACCGGGCACCTCAGGGTGCGGGAGAGAAGGGGGAGACAGTTGGGGCGGGCGGCTGAAGGAGAGC